>JAZDUH010000383.1:26982500-27410000 GCA_036419115.1 Scarus forsteni
CCTTGAGCTCAAAATATTTTAATACATTCAACAGAGTCTAATGAGACCTCCCCTGTTGGGCGAGAGAGCACTGACAAAGCTAACCAAGGTGACCTCTGTGCAGATGGGATATCCTACAAGATCAGCAGGATACTGACCTAAGAACGGCAACTGGTTTCAAGGCTACGGAATATCACCGCAGGTTGCTTACCCCTTCAATTATTTAAATACTTCTGATATTAAATCAGTCCGGAGGTGCTGCGAGACGGCGTTTGTTATGCACAGAATATCCTCCTTCCTCACAGCAGCCACAAAAAAAGCTCTTTTATGAAACCATCCCTCTTGGCTGCACCGGTCAAAGGCTGCAGCCTCCCATGAGCGCCACACTCCTCTGGCCCACATTGCTTTTCAAAAGATTTACCTCGAGCCTTGTACCGAAGCGACCAGAGGGAGGGTAAGAGGAGTAAATCGGCACAATTACAGCAGACATCAAAGCTGCCGGTTTGAACACCTGAGCTCCCAGATGGTTCGTTTATTTGTGCTTTCCTTTTGGATTGATTTCTGAATGAGAATGACAGTTCTGACTGAGGCTTGGGAATGAGACCTTGTTTAAGGTATACTGTTGTATTTTAATACAAAGGGAAGACAGTATTACCCGTCATTCAACCCTTGACCACTGATACCTGTCAAGGTCACGGGGGGGGGGGGGGGGGCTTTACCAGCTGACACTGGCTGAGAGGCGGGGTACATCCTGGCTGCATGTCAGTTGCAGGCTGCCATAAGGTGACAGGCAGCCATTCACAAACTCACAGCTAAGAGCAATTTGGAGTCACCAGTTCACTTAATGAGTATGTTTTTAGGGGTTGGGTGGAAACTGTGAGAAACATATGGAGGTGTAGAAGAGAGAATATGCAATCTCTCTACAGAACAATCATGGATGCACTGCACCCCAAGAATCAATATTTCAATTGTCAGTTCACAGGTTTGTGTTGATCATGTCTGTCAAATACTTTTTAGTCATTTTATGTGAAGAAGAGTGTGTAATAGTTGTTTGCTTTTACAGTTAAGAAATGTTAACTTATGAAAAAATGAAAATATTGGTTCGATCTATGTTTTGCACAAAACACCAATTTATAAAAAAGGTTTGTGATCCCCGAGTAATCTGTGCCTGCCTTTGTGCAAAAAGCATTTTTGCTAAAATAGCCAAATATAAACCAACATGCCCCAAATCATTGTGTGAGACATGCTTTAAACAATGTTATTGTCATTGACAACATTTAATACCCAGGCATGCCCTGTCCGAACCGTTTTTGGAGCATGAAGCTGGTACAGAAGTCAGTGTTTTTATTACAATGTCATCCCATCTCTTTTAAGGTTTTGAGCAAAACCACTACATGTATGTCTGTCTTTCTAATACCTACCTGCCTACCTATCTATGTATTTTTCTATCTATCTATCTATCTATCTATCTATCTATCTATCTATCTATCTATCTATCTATCTATCTATCTATCTATCTATCTATCTATCTATCTATCTATCTATCTATCTATCTATCTATCTATCTATCTATCTATCTATCTATCTATCTATCCGCCTACCTATCTATGTATTTTTCTATCTATCTATCTATGTATTTTTCTATCTATCTATCTATCTATCTATCTATCTATCTATCTATCTATCTATCTATCTATCTATCTATCTATCTATCTATCTATCTATCTATCTATCTATCTATCCATCTACTCACCTATATATCTTACATTCTTTCTTTCTACCTATCCATCTACCTATCTACCCATTTGCCTATCTACCCATTTGCCTATCTATCTATCTATCTATCTATCTATCTATCTATCTATCTATCTATCTATCTATCTATCTATCTATCTATCTATCTATCTATCTATCTATCTACCTACCTACTCACCTATATATCTTACATTCTTTCTTTCTACCTATCCATCTTTCTTTCTTTCTTTCTTTCTTTCTTTCTTTCTTTCTTTCTTTCTACCTATCCATCTACCTATCTACCCATTTGCCTATCTATCTATCTATCTATCTATCTATCTATCTATCTATCTATCTATCTATCTATCTATCTATCTATCTATCTATCTATCTATCTATCTATCTATCTATCTATCTATCTATCTATCTATCCGAAAGATAATTCTTTTTAATTGTTCAGTCTACATTGACAGCTATGTTTTATCTGTCTGCAATTTCAATACATTAAAACGGAAAGTTGGTCAATATTAGGAACCAAGGACTCTTTTTTTGTTAGCCATGGTGTAAGCCATATAACATTACTGTTTAGTTTGTTTAGTTTCTGTCTATACATGCGGCCTTGTGACCCACTGGTGACTGATTCAGGGTGTACCTGCCTCCTACCCATGTCAGCTGGGATCGGACCCAGGCCCCATTACCCAGAAAGGAAGAAGGTGAATCAATAATGAATGAGTTGATGGATGACATATCTTGAACAACCAGAAAATATTTTTTTGTAAGCAGAGATAAAATATACAAATTTAACTGGACCCAAACACATCCTCATAAATCAACAAACACACTGCTTCTCACCTCCAAGCCAACAGCAGACTTAATTTTCTTAATAATGGAAAACAGACATCTGTTTCACGCTCTTACCTGTGAGAGTTCGCTGGCTCCTATCTGACCGTTGTTATCTGCATCAAAGCGCTTGAACATCATATCAACCAGTTGTTTCCTGGCAGCCATGTTGTCCTTGTGGGACCCGTGGATCTTAGACCCCATGTAACGTTTGTCATGCAAATCCAGAACCTTGGATTTGAGTCTGCGGTAGTCGCTCAGTCTGCAGTTATCATCTGGGAATAAGAATGGAAGAGAAGGAGAGAAATAGTAAGAGAAAAGGAGAGAATATCTGAGACAAAACTACAAGAAACAGGATCCCCAGTATGCCTGAATACATGTCAGGCCTGTGGCTTCTTTTCCAGGGTGTCACTGTACTGTTCAATACATTTCACTGGCCTGTAGACTGTAAAACAATTGAATGAAGTCATATCATGGGAGCTTTTGGAGCACTGTTGATTCCCTCAAATGGATGCTGCCACACTGCACATGTCAGCTCAATCAAACTTGAGCTCTACCTGCCCACAAAAAACAAACAAACTAACAAAAAAAAACTTTCGAAGGCTGGATTCAAAGCCATCTAACCATAGCAATGATGCAATTCCAAAACTGGAAATCCTCAATAAGTCCTACATAAAAGAAAAACTGACAAATGTCATTCCCCATAATAAATTCCCCTCGCAGTGGGAGCACATCACTGTGTGATAGTTTTAGACTGAAGCGTTTTAACCAGGCTGTAAAGACTGTTACGACCCTGGTCATATTTTTTTTTTCTGTTTTGTGTTTTGTTTTATTTGTTTGACAGTGTTGGGACGGTTCTTTTGTGCCCTCAGTGTGACTGAGTGTGTATGCATGTGTGTGTCAGTGAGAACATCACATGAAAACCTGTGATTGGAGGGAAAGGCCCTACATAAACAGCTCTGTGACCTCAACACGGTAAGAAGGGAACCCCCAGATCCACCGTGATCCAAACGGCCATGTCAGCACAGTGCTTTAAGGCATGTATTGTTTTGTCTTGTGGTAGATTATGGTAAGGCAGAAGCTAATAAATCTCCTCAAGGTAGTTTAACCTGTTTAATTGTTATTCTTCTTGTTGTAAATTTTGGTTTGTAAAAACAAATTTTACCGACTGCTCGGTGTAAAGTTGCTGACTGACTCAAGTGGCTGCTTGGGACTCAGTGGAAATGGAGACACTTCATGTTATGTCTTATCCATTACTAGACATGTCCTAGATTCCAAGACATGTATTAAGGCTGTGAAAACCTTCTCAGTCCTAGATGGACTCAATAGGATGTGATTTTTCTGCAGTCAGCCTCAAGAGGACACACATGGTACTACAGCTTTTGGCACTCCAGCATTGGCCTCCATTTATAGCCCTGAAGTGTTTCCGGACCTGTTAAAGGCATATCTGATGTCTGTTTCTTACAGTAGTTTTAATGCTTTGCTTTTTCTTGTATCTGTTGTTATAAATGTTATCATTCTAACTGAGCTTCTGTGGTGTGCATTAGTCTTCAAATCCTGACATCCTACCAACTATTCGGTACATTTACAGTGGCATAGTACTGAGTAGATAGACCTCTGCTGAGAGTTTATTTGCTAAGTGAAATGAAATGAAAGTTATAGTCATCATTTATGTATGTGTGTGTATATATATATATATATATATATATATATATATATATATATATATATATATATATATATATACACATATATATATACATCTGTGTGTGTGTGTGTATATATATATATTTATATATATATAATTTATGCTATTGCTGCAATTGAATTTATATGAACTGTGCTATATAAATAAACTTTGACTGATTGATTGATTGATTGATTGATTGATTGATTGATTGATATCCAGCTGCTGATTGGATAATCTCATCATCAATCACATTCATTATGAGCCAGTTAGATAATGTAGCAGGCGATTACTACTGCTGCAACACAAAAAAACAAAACATGAGTCACGTCATTAATCATTCTTAAACTGAATGCCTTTCTACCGAGAAATGCTTTTACTGTTGTTGTTTTTCTGTCATTTATGAAAAAAAAAAAGGCAGTTGGGGTGCTGGTTTGGCGGAGTGCTTAGCAGCCAGGCACCCCATGTGTTTGCTTCTGCCGGTCCAGGTTCGAATCCGGCCTGTGGCCAGTTTGCAGAGTGTCTTCCACTGCTCTCTCTACCCCTTTCACGGGCCTATCCACTGTCTCTCTCCTATCCATAAAGGCATAAAATGCCCAAAAAAATACATGAAAAAAAAACAAAAAAAACAGGCAGTTAAAATCTGAAACTCCCACAGAACCTGTTAGCATTACGCTAATATCTGTGCAAGCTGTCATTCCCTGGATGCTGATTGCATTGTTCAGGTTTGGGCCAAAAATATTTGTTGAAGATTGGCACTTGGATGGATCTGCCTGATACAGACATTGAACTAGGTGGATCCAGCTGCAGTGCAAAGTCAGCCACAAAGCTCCATCTATAACATTGATTGAACTTCTTTTATTCCAGTTTCTATTGAAAACCTTAATTCATTGGCCTAACCAGTTTTTCTCTTCTTGCACTTCATGCATCTTGTGGGTGAATTGATGGTTGACCTTTAGACTGTAACCCCAAACTATTTATTGACTTTTTATTGAATGTCTTTTTATCTGCTTTATCTTCTGTTCTTAATTACTGTTTATTTATCTACTGCACAGCACTGAATGCACTTTATAGGTTTTGCCTGATTCTTGGTCTTTGGCATTTTGTGGTTTAAGTGCCGTCCATTTTCACTTGAGTTCACAATTCTTCAAGATTTTTCCAGATTTTATAATGCCTGTATGATTTATGTGTTATCATGTACTTGTGTGTTGAAGACTGCTGCTGAGAAACAATCTTCCCATGGGATTATAATAAAGTTGAAGTTGAATAACCTTCTTAAGAGGTTTACTAATATAAGGGTGAAGAGGAACAATGTCTGTCTTGCTATGTAACTAAAAACAATTATTCCCTCCAGTCTGTGGATGGGTATTTTATAAATACATCTGAGAGGATGAATGATCTGTTGATCCTGGAATCCTAAAACTGGATGCAGTGTGTTCCAATCCCAGGCTATTAGTACCTGTGTGTTTGTTATATCCCCCTGAAAAGCCACATTATTGAACATAAGAGCTGTTTATATCCAGCAAAACCCAAATCTGAGTGCGTCGCTGATTGTCTTCATCACAAAAACAAATGCTTAGGATTATTTTCCCGAGGGTAGAACAAACAGTGACAGCGACGCAGCATCTCGCCGCCTACAACACAAAGCAAAAGATGAACAAATCCATCACACAGGTGTCAAGAGCCGAGTCTGACAGCAACAGAAAACATGACGCGGGTGTATTTACAATTCGCCATCAAAGGCTGCGGATCAAAGAAGTCAACTACATGAAAGGTTGAGCGGAGTAAAGTTGAGGCAAAGAGAGAAATAATGAGTAAAACTAGCTGTTGACACATGTCATATCAACTCCTCATTGTTAGATCTGGAAGTGTTTCTCCTCTAATAACAGTTGCATTAGCTGATGTCAACAAACCCACGGGAAAAAAAAAAAAAAACTTCCTTGAGATTCAACTCAGATCTTCTGGGAAAGGGTGACATCTCAAGCTTATCGCAGGGTGTGATCAAACCTGGGAAAATATAGAATAAGGGCTTCACCATCATGTCGAGGAAGAGATAAATGAACTTTGTTGGGGATGATCAGGCGAGAAAGATTTAGAGAGCGCAGTAATGAGATCTCCGCTCGGCAGAACTGGGTGCTCGCAGGGAGCTGATGACTAAAAATCAGAGCGACCCCAGAAACCGATGACATGTCATTATCGGATGCCTTGGATCTCATTTTTGTCTTGAAATTTCTCCCAGCATTCCTTCGGTGAAACAACTTGAGCAATCAGGCGGTGGTTAAATGAGATACAGGGAGTAATCCTGACATCAACCTTCATTTGGGCGGAAGATGCTGAGAGAATTTTTAATACAAAGTCAGTAAATGCAATGAGCTCTAACAGAGGCTAAAAAGACATTCCTGCTTCTATTACTATTCTAACTGACCTCCTTATTCAGCTTTGTGAGAGAGGATGGCTCCAAAAACAACAACTATGAATATTTTATTGATATAGGATGTAAGTAGAAATAATGCCCTGAGGTTTATTCGGCAATGAGGACGAAAATTCCCTGAGAGTGAAAGTACAGCCACGAGTCTGGATGAGGGACTGTGGTAGTTTTTGCGGATGTTTGATTTGTACAAAAATCTTACAAACTTGACCTCTGAAGTCTCACATTTAACTAAGCATCCTGAGAGCACAATCACAGCTGAGGCATTTCAGGTGAGTTACTGTAAAAATGTGCAAAGCTGCACCATCTTACACTTTTAAGAAACATAAAGCAACACTCCAGGATCCACATTTGGATTCAGGTCCAACAAATCTAGCCTTGCAGAGCAGACAGACCTGCCTGATTCTCAAATCCTGCAGGTCCGTCTTGCCAGCCTCCGTTGTCCAACGAATTCACTTGGCTGAATTCTTAACGGCCCAATCAGGGAAGAGAGGCGGGAGCAGCAGAATGTGGACGTGACGACAACCGGAAGTTGAGAACCGGAAGTTGAGAACATGCCGATTAGCCTATTGTCCTCATGGCTACCTAGTGAAACTTGGCGAAATCTGTCCTCCTCAGAAGTTTACTTGTAGGGATTGTCTTTGACGAGGTTCATGTCACATATAAGTGTTAAATGAATCATCAGTGTGGTACAATTTAGTGTTAGACAATAGTAAAAGGCCGTTAGCTGATAGCAGCTAAGATAGCGGCTAACGGCCATTAACTGTTGTTAGCTCTTAGCGGCTACATTAGCCGCTATGTATGCTACATTATAGGAGGCAACCCTGCTTTATGTGGATTGGTCTGTGATGAATGTGACAAGCCAAACAATTGTCCAATCACAAGCTGTTGTTTTTTTTTTTTTTTAATGTTCTGCCCCTGAAAACAAATTCAAAGGGCTCCTACCCAGATGGACTAGTGAAATATTTCTGTGGCAGATATATTGAGCTGTCCATCTGGCTTGTCAGGTTACAACAAACCCTCCCAATCTTATAATTTGTACCTTGACCAACATTCCCTGAAAATGTTGTGAAAATATATTGAGTTACTACTGAGATGATGAAAACTGCACTATCTTGCACTTGAAAAAAAAATTACAGATCAACACCTGAACTCTGATTCGCAAAACCACAAAAGTGTTATAACTTCTTCCTTGTGCCATGACCAACATTTAATGGTCCTGAAAACTTGTTAAAAACTGTTTGAGTATACAGAAAATGTCTTTCAATGTTATCAAACACTTCAGAACTTTTTAGATATGCATTTGGATTTTGATAACTTTTGCAAACTTTGAATATTCCACCTAAATATGTTTTAAAAAAAAATCTAATTCCCTTGCTCACAAACCAACAGATCAACAAACACCAGCGAAACCTTAACCTCCTTAGTGGAGTTAAAAAGTTCCTTCATCAAAACGGAAATTTGAGCAAAATTTGACATGAATCCTCCAAATTGTTATTTTAACTAATGGCCCTTTTCCATTAGCCCTACTCTACTCTACTCGACTCTACCTGGATCTACTCTACTCGCCTTGTGCTGCTTTTCCATTAGCCCCAGTCGTCTGCCTGTCTGCCTGTGCAGTGTCGCAGCTGAGCAGCACTGCAGTTACGTCATTTTGAGAGTGACACAACAATCTGTGTCTTTTTGTCACAAACTGAGTAAAAAAGGAAAGCAGAAGAAAGCTGCCAGTGGCAAGAAGAAATACCCCTTGAGAAGCTATACAACAGAATGAAGCTGAGGACGAGAGCAATCGAGCTGCAAAGAAAAGACGTACAAGGGTAAGCTAATGGTAGCTACGGCTAGCATGCTAGCTCGTCCAACTCATGACTCATGGATGATGACATTGTCTGACCAATCTGTAGCCGGCAGGCGGTGACATCATCTTTTAGTATTGGCTCAGCTCGCTTAGAACCGGAGCAGAGTAGGTACTAAAACTAGCTTGTTTTAGGAAGTACCAGGCTAGTGGAAACACGCTGCAAATCGAGTAGAGCCGAGTAGAGTAGGGACAAGGCAAGCTAGTGGAAAAGGGCCATAAATTCACAAGAAAGGGATACACATTAGGACCTAAACCATGATCTTAGAGTCTCTGACCTTTTAAATTTTAACCTTGAAGGGTTAAATGTCTATACTGTTTTTGGATAAACTGCCGGTCAATTGGCATATGCTCAGTATGGGGTTAAAATCGCCAGTGTTGTCAGGACACTGTTCAATATTGATTCTCCGAATAATTCTCTGGATATTAGCTGATTTTCCAAAGCCTGCCACAGCATAAAATCTATAGGATATGACTTTGTAGCCTGTGTATGAAATTGTATATACATATATCTATATCTATCTATATCTATATCTATATATATATATCTATATCTATATCTATATATGTATATGTATATATATATATATATATATATATATATATATATGCAATAATAATGAATTATACATATTATATTTAAGTTATTGCTTATTTTAGTTTTAGTTGTTGTTGCCTTTGTTTAAAATAAAAAATATGCCCATCATAACAGTGATTTTTCTTGGATGTTATACATTTTGTTTATTGAATAAATCACAGAAAATAAGTAAATTACCAAGCAATGGCTAAGGTATTGGACTTTAATGATTAAGCAGGCAGGTCACAAACATGCTTGTAAATAGGAAAGTAAGACTTTTAATTGGCACCAATTTATCATGAAAAATAAAAATGCTAAACTCAGACTCTCCCTCACAGTTGATCTAAAGCAGTGGGTCTCAAAATTGGACACACTGGTGTGCCTTGTGAATTTGAAAGTTTCTTCTACAAATTACTCTCTTCAGATCTTTCATTTTTTTTGTAACAAGCTGCAAATTCTTTAAAAATCATAAAACCTTTTAAAGGAATAAAGTAATTGGTAGTTAACAGAATTAGAAAGTGGAGGGTATTATGCAGGGTTCTCTTGTGAGATTAATAAGAGCCCCTGGTTTGATTAAATATGATCTGTCAAGTTTCAGTGTGTGTTGCTCAAACTTTGAAACTGAATCACATTTTTTTCTTCTTTTTTTGACTTCTTTTAAATAAGTAATTTCAAAGTGAGACCATTTTCTATTGGATTTGATCCAACATTATTTAAATAAAACTTACTAAACTCATTTTGAATTAGGTGTTCACTGGGATACTGGCTTGACATTGAGGAAAAAAGAGCTTGAATACCACTGATCTAAAGGCTGAAGCTTAAAGGCCAAACAGTTGCTGCTGCAATACAACCATTTAACCAAATTACTTTAAAATGACCAATAGCAGGAGAAGATCCAGACAGTCAGGGAAAGTAACAAATTTTCTACGTTTTTACTACAAAGTAAACAACTTGCAGCTTCAGAGTACTAGTGCTAATTGTATTAAAGCACCTATTAATCTCCTGGATTGATTGATATCTAACCAGCTGACAGTCTTGTGGTTGAGAAGTCACTCAATCAAAAGTCCGAACTGTGATGCAAGGAAACAACCTGCAAGTCATGCTGCTCATCAATGTTTGGACTGAAATAAATCATCTTTGATTAAACCAGGTTAACCCAACTATCACCTTCCTCTTGATTTGACTGTGACCTAAAAAGGGAGAAAAGCCTGCTCTTGTCTTCTTTAAACCCAGCATGTTAGAGGAGAGAGGCATTGCTAAACACACTTATAGTACATAGTGTGTTTTCTAACTTCAACGTGATGAGCTGGGGCTGCTGTGTTCAACAAACTCATTGTTTGCACCGGTATATAAGGAGCTGACATAGTAATTCAAAAGCCCCATACCCAATCAGCCTTCCTGTCATTTCCTGAATAAATGAAGCCACACGTTTGAGCCAGAGAGTTTAAAAGTCCTGCTCATGTTCAGATATGGAATTAAAGTCAAGCAGCTGACGCAGCTGTGCAAAAGTGGGTTAGCAAACAATGCCAGTCATCACAAGAGCACAGGCTGCCAGAGCAGCGTATGAGGTGCTGTTGGGCTGACCAGCATCCATTTCTGTTTCACTGCTAATATTCAGGCTTTATTTGCAAATTTTACAGCTTGCCATGTTTTTAATTCTGCATCAATCTGCTCTGGGTGCTCTGATGTGGCAAAAAATTTCCAGACAGGCAGCACTGCTGACCCCAGAATCAAGTCATTTGTCAAACTGATACACTTCATCCCCCACAGTGACACACAGAATTGAAGGAAATTGGAAAACTGATTTAGAGAAAATGAAAACTATATTTTTTAAAGGTCATGTATAATGTAACCTGGCACACCAGATGGAATATTCTGCATATCCATGGAGATATTTCAAATCCAGCTGGGAAACATCTCATGAAAAATGACTGGGAAGAGCAGGACATTTCCTGCAAAACTTGAGAGCGTGTCGCATCAACATCTTATCTGTCATATTCACGTTGAATGAGTCAGAGGCTTGATGTTGCTTCCTGCTCTAAACACTAAACCAGATGTGTACTCTATTCTCTTATTAACATGTCAAACATGTCTTCTCATTTCTTAGCCAGGCACAACTGTTCCATGTTTAAGCTTTTCCAGATGGATGAGGGAAAACGATGACAAAGACGGGGCGTCGGTGGCACGGTGGTATAGTTTGCTTGGTCAGAGGTTGCAGGTTCAAGCCTAGCTCCGGTAACCTTGCATAGCAGATGGGCCTGCCTGATTCAGTTCCTGAAATCCTGCAGATCCCATCTTGTAGCGCACCGTAGTCCAATGGATTCACGCGGCTAAAATTTTAACGGCCCAATTAGGGAAAAGAGGCGGGAGCTGCGGGAAGAGCGGAGGTGACGAGAAGGCATGACGTCAGCAGACGGCTACCCGATTTGTACTGCACATGCGCGAAAACTGCGTCACTTCCTCTCGAACCGTGATGTGTATAAAAAAAGATATTGATATATACGCGATGGATTCAGACATAGAAATACGTACGGATCGGTTAATGACTCCTGTCATAGATACTGAGTAAAACTTCGCGAAATCTGCCCTCCTCAGAAGTTTATTTTTAGTGTAAGAGGATAGTATAAGGCCGTTAGCTGTTAGCAGCTAAGTTAGTGGCTAACGGCTAACTTTAGCCGCTACGCACATAAGCTACGTCATATCGGGGCTTGATGTGGATTGGCCTGTGGTGAGTGTGTCAATCAGAACGGTCGTCCAATCTTCTTCTTCTTTGGTTCAAACAGTCGTCCAATCGCCAGCGACTGATTGTTTTGAAGGTCCCGCCTCTGAAAGCTAATTAGAAGAGCAGCTACCCAGATGGACTTGTGAAATATTTCCGTGGCGGACATATGAAACTGTCCATCTGGCATGTCAGGTTATAGCTCCGGGCGACACATGGCAATGTGTCCTTGAGCAAGACACTTAACCCCAAGTTGCTCCCACTGCTGCGTCAGTGGTGTGTGAATGGGCATGAAAGGGCGTGAATGTGTTAGAGATACTGATGGATAACTAACATAGAAACTCTGAACCATCAGTGAGTGGATATGAGAGCACATGGATGTGAATGGGTAAGTGTGACCTGCGGTATAAAGCAGCTTTGAGTAGTCAAAGACTAGAAAAGCGCTATATAAGCTCAAGTCCATTTACCATTTACCATTTACAAAGGCCCCAGCAGGTTTTATGCAGTAAATGAGGGCGGACACACATGTTGTGCAAAGTAACATGAACAGAAGAAGCCACGGGCATGGACATGGTGACTGATTTGATCTGTACACCTTAATGTGGAGAAAATGCTGTGGATACAGTGAACATATGGTGAACATGATAAATTGCTGGTCAGTCTGGCTGAGCTGATGTTTCTATTGATTACTGATGGGTATTTTATACATTTTAAACTCTAAAATCTTCCACATCATGAAGTCAAGCACTCTTGTGTGCATTGACTTTCCTCCAGTCAACTCACACAGATTGGTATTTGTAGATCTGGTCATGATTCTAAAATAGGAGTTTTTGGGGACCTTAATTTGATAAATGTGAAATTGGTAAAACAAACTACATTTGTACAAGGCTTCTTTTGACAAGCACTGGTCTGGATCTTAGAGTAAATTGAAATGATAAATATATCCAGGTCTAATGAACTTGTTTTGTTTTCATCCAAAACGCATATCATTTAGTCCCTATCATCCATTCTGCTGCTTACCCATGGGGAAACTGAGACTTTTTTTAATTTCAGAAGCTGTTATCATTTTTAATCCAAACTGGCAGCTATTAAACAAGCAAATTATCTTCCCTGGGTCCACTCATACTAACACTGACAACTCAAACAAATGACTCTATAAAGAATCAAAGACAAAACAGTACAAGTAATCATTAACTAGCAATAATGTTGACACAATAATAGTGAAAAAGGAACTGAGATGACCAAGGAAAACAAGGTGTGTGCTGATTCAAGCTGTCTGTTATTGATTTTGACACTAACATACTTATAATGGCTAAGAAGCTGGTTTATAGAACAAAAATAAAGCCACAGATGTTAACATTGTTTCAGTTTTGAGTTGCTTTAATAGCTGTAGGGATTAAAAACACCAAGATACACACTTAACCCCAAGTTGCTCCCACTGCTGCATTAGTGGCGTGTTAATGGGCATGAAATGGCGTGAAAGTGTTAGTTGATACTGATGGAAAACTAGCATAGTAACTCCAAACATTAGTGAGTGAATGTGAGAGCAAATGGGTGTAAATGTGTAGGTGTGGCCTGTGGTGTAAAGCTGCCTTGAGTAGCCATAGACTAAAAAGGCATTACATAAACTCAAGTCCATGTAGCATTTCACCATTTACTTTTTCGACAAACAGCAAGTCTACATACCGTAACATACAAAATAAAAGCCTGGTTCCAATTAATTGCCGGGTCCCAAATAAATGCCAGGTGTAGCAGTACATTTTGACAAATGGACACTCATTCCAAATAATTGCCCTGTGTAATTTATTTGGCGCAGCCTACGAGCTTAAGTTACAGAACACACATGCAAACGCTGAGCTTGACAGTTCACGCCTAAATAGAAACATGATCAGACTGTACCTTAACAGTCCACTTGGTTTATTTCTCTCTCGGGACGTTCTGCTGGCTCACTTCTCCTCCCTCAACAACACATTGGTGTAAGCACTCTGTTTTACAACAGTGCAGTTACACTCAATGTCCACAGAGGCCCCTAGAGCGCAGAAAGCCGGAATCTTACATACAAGGACTTTACAAATCCAAAGAAGAAGACATTGCCACTGCCGTTGCACGTTTTTTGTCCTTAACATCAGGAGGCCGGTCACGTCAGTTAGCGGTACAAGCGGCACACAGCGGAAATAAAAGAAGTACGACCTTAACTTCACTATTGGTAGTTCCTTACCAGTATTAAGAGTGTTTAGAGAGTGCTGAGTTGAATGAAGAAGACAAGAGCACAACTACAGTACAGTAATCTTTCTGTGAAAATGTAAAGGTAATATTCATACTGGTGTAAATAAATAATTTTATTACATTCACCATAACTTTTCATTTTTTGCTAAGCAAGATTTTTGTGAGAAAGGAATAAAACGCCTGTCCCAAATAAACGCCTGGTCTGCTCAGTGATTGAAGCAAATAAACGCCCTGGCTATTATTTGGTATTTTATGGTATTCACATTACTCGAACATCTAGGGATAAAAAGGCAATGATAATATGATGGATGCTTTCATGTGCTCTTCAATAGTACATATACTTGACTCAATCAATACTTGAATTTCTTTACAAAAGAACATGACATAAGATTTAAACTCCCTTTTATTTTCAAGACCAGCAAACCATTGACACACCCCTAGATCAGACCCTCACATCCTTTGTCTGTCAGCTTTGTAGTGATTCTGTTTTACTCCTCAGCCATTTTTGCTGTCACTTTTTGAAGTGTTTCTCCATTATTGTGTTTTATTCCACATTGGAGGTGTAGAATATTTACATCCTCTTGTATTTGAGCACTCAATTTGTCTCAGCTTCACTCCATAAACAGCATGTTTCTGATTCTCTGCTGCTCTTCATGTCGGCTGTCTTTATTTATCTTCTGCTCACACACTCATTCACAGTTCAAAAGCAACCAGATTAAACAAGGCGTTAAGTTATACAGCTAATGGTCAGAATGCTGTAAACATCTAAGGTTAAGGTATAACTGAATGTCATAAAGGTTGTATTTGAGAAGAACGATGGTTCATTAATCATAAAGAGAAAGACGTGTGGAAACATGTCATCAATACTGTTGCTGCTCTGAAGCCTAACATGGGTCAAACATCCAGCTAAGACATTTATGTAGGTTCTCACCTGTCAGTATGTTTTAACAAGGTCTCTGTTGTTTCAACTTGGGCTTCTAAATAATTGAAAGCTCACAAAGCCAGGTGGAGAGAATTAAAGATAAGCACGGAGCTCTGGAACAATGCTCTAGTTTGTTTTAGCAGGCGCACCTGTCAGCGAGAGAAACACCGGGCTGTTGACAGATGTTGAGGCTGCACTCGGTCTGGAGCTTCCTGCAAACATCAGGGTGTCAACAACAACAGCGTCGGCTGGTCTTTTCTTTTAGTCGCTGCAGATAGCAACACAGCTGGAACATCGATTGGGTTGCTAAATCACTTTGGATTTTTGAGAGCAGTAGAGGTGACTGCTGATTTCTTAAGAATGAAAGGTTCAGTTCTCCTGCGAACGCCACAAGCTGTTAGAGCGCACGCCGTTCATGCTGCAGAAGCCACATATCATGAGACGGGTCTGTTTTGACAGGCGTCAGTGCCAGGGAAGCTGCCTCAGTCACAAATGGCAGAATGAATAAAAGATAAATGGTTGCTGGCATAACCTGGGAATATGAAGGTCAGTTATGTCAAAGGAGCTCATGCTGGTGCACTAACATGCTGACAGACAGATACCCAGAAAGAATCTCATATGTAAACTAGAAAGTACTCGGAGAGTACAAACTTCAGCCAAGGTAGCTCACATATTGCTTTGACATCTATAATCAATAGTTCCATGATAAAGTTATCATCATAATAAGATTCTTTGACACTGAAAACCCACACATAGCACTCAGAATCATATTGATATCATTATTAGTTTGACAGTTATTGAGCAAAAAAGAATGTTCACCAATGGCAGTTATCTGGATCACCACCAAAATCAAATTATTTCTAAGTTGGGCCATTACCAACATCACCTGAAAATTTCAGCAAAATCTGTCCAGTAGTTTTTACGTAATCTTGCTAACAGACAAATAGAGAAAGAGAGGCCAAAAATACCAAACACAGATATGATTCCTTAAATCTAAAGGTACTTACACACAGCACACTACTTGTACTACCTCGGCGATCACTCTCCATGCAAAGTCAATGTACAGCCGCGATGGGATGGGGCTAACCCTCCCATGATGCAAACGCATCATGGGACAAGTTGATCTTTTTAGGCGATGTTGTGTGTGGCTGTGCGGCAACAGCCAATCAGCGGTGTGTGCACGTGTGACAGTACCCTAGACAGACAGTTATTCATCCGGACTACAGAGGAACAATTTATGTCCGTGTGGGAAACATTAGTCAGTGAGGACATTAGTTCCGCCGAGACGGACCACAGAAATCTCACAGATAATGCTACTGCAGTGTTTTGTGTTTGAGAAGTGAATGTTAAGGATACTGCTGGATCTGCCTATACATCCTATTATATGATATATGATATGATCGCGGTGAAACTTGAGCCGACGTGACGTCACCGAGCGACGGCTGACGGCAACGGTGACCAAAATGAGGTATTTGTGGACGCGTGACAATACGTTAGTGGGCGACGCGATTTTGGTAGCTGGGTCGCTTGCGGTGTGAACGCAGCATAAGTCTCAAAGAGTAACCAAACAGTATGTATTTTAATCAAGGACTGTAAATATACTGTTTTATAGATAGGATATACATTGTAAACTAAAATATAGAGCTGTTTCCGTTTCAATCAATGCAGTTCTTGTTGTCCTTTATATAAAAAAAGCTGTTTAAGATTGTTTTTAGTTTGAATCACAGATAATGATATGCTTAGTAATTATATTAGAACTTTTTGGTTTATAGTGATGATCATAATTTGATATATCCTTATATACATGTTTATTTTATGCAACAGGGTGTAGATACTGGTGCCTGGGAAACATTTTTTAGAGTCTGCGTTAGTCAATGTGGATGTAACACAAGAATTACAAAAAATACCATTTAGTACAATTATTAATCTCTATTTAGCAAAGGAGTAAAGAAATATAAGATATTGTTTCTGGTTCATATAGCTGAATCTGAATTCAAGTATGTGCAAGGTCATGGTTTCTTTCATAATTCCTGGTGCAAGAAAAAATGAGTATCTTTGTTAAAAGGGATCTTTAACAATCAACAACTCAGCAAGAATCAAATGCAGTCTTGCTTGTTCATTCAAAGAACCTCTTTACGGATTCAAGGTCTGGTAGAAGTCAGTTCTTTTGGTTTCCCTGTGACTCAGAGTTCTTCTGAGCTCTGTGGATATTAGTATGCGACCTGCATGGTGTCCTTATAGAATGGTGGTGTAATCAATCACCAAGCAAAACCAAATTAAGAAACTTATACCCAGGGTGAGTTTTGACAAACAAAGGCTGTCTCCTCAGTGTAGCTGACTACAATCATCTGTGCCTTCATATTGTCAGCTGAATGTTTTGTACTTTTTTTGCTGTCATACAAAAAAGGGGCAAAGGGAGCTGATGCTGGGTCAAAACGTGGAACAGCTTGACTGTGAAAGATGTCTTTTTCTTCTGTTAATGAAATGTGGTCACTTTAGTTATCAATAGTCATGTTTCAGATACTTCAAACAATGAAAAAAAACTAGAAAGTATATCTGACATCGTTAAAGCAATATGGAAATTTAAATGTATCAAACATAAATGTGTCCATATACATATATATATATATATATATATATATATACATATATATACATATATATACATATACATATATACACATATATATATATATATACACACATATATACATATAAATATAAATATATATAAATATGTATATATATATATATATATATATATATATATATATATATATATATATATATATATATATATATATATATGTATATATATATATATATATACCCTGTAGTTGTAGATCAGACCTGCACAACAGCCAGGAGGAATATTGGACCATTCTTCTGTACAAAACTGTTTCAGTTCAGCAGTATTTCTAGGATGTCTGGTGTGAATTGCTCTTTTAAGGTCATGCCACAGCATTTCAATCGCTTTGGGGTCAGGACTCTGACTGGGCCACTCCAGGCCAGTCAGAAGCCATTCCATTGTAGATTTACTTCTATGCTTTCGGTCGTTGTCCTGTTGCATTATCCATCCTCTGTTGCACTTCAGTTGGCGTACAGATGGTCTTAAGTTTTTCTGCAAAATGTCTTGATGAACTTGGGAATTCATTTTTCAGCGATGACAGCGATCCATTCAGGCCCTTAGGCAGCAAAGCAGCCCCAAACCATAATGCTCCCTCCACCATACTTCACAGTTGGGATGAGGTCTTGATGTTGGTGTGCTGTGATTTTTTTCTCCACATATAGCATTGTATGTTCCTTCCAAACAACTCAAATACACAAAACATATTGTGTTAAATAAAAACATGAAAACTTATAATTTTTTGTGCTGTACTAGTATAAGCAGACTGTGTTTGTCTAGTGATGTGACTTAGATGAAGATTAGAACATACTTTATGACCAATTTAAGCTGAAATCTAAGTAATCCCAAAGGGTTCACATACTTTTTCCTGCTACTGTATATTCAGGACTAATATGGTCACTTTATAGAAAGCTGCTGCTCCCACTAAGGTTTGAATGGATTTAAATCCACCATTGCTACACTGATCACTTAACGGTTGAATTCTACCCTATGTATAGAAGGAAGTCAAGAAGATAGTAGAGTCTGCGTCCACCTTGACGCCCCTTCACAGCATGTCACGTCCCTCTCCCTGATACTTAATGCTATCCACTCTTCTGCTTTCTCAAAATAAAGCACAAAAACAGGCATATAAAGAAAGTCTCATAAGTTTATCTGAATGAACTTGTGGGAAGTTGTTGCTCATTTTCAGTGTTGAAGTAGACTGGTTAGGCACACTTGATAGAAAAGAGTGATTTTGAACTTGAGCTCTCCCTGAAGAAGTGTTTCCCATGTCTGTTTTCACCCTTTCCAATCAATTTAACCTTCATACAAGCTGCGAGAGGACAACTACAGAGACATCCTCATGAGAATCTTCAAATAGTCTTCTCTTATTATCCGTCTGCTACTTTTGCTGCTCCAATTATGACAAGAGTACACATTGTTCGGTGATATTGTAGCAGGACAACAGCTGAGCAACTTCACTGGATTACTTCAGAGTGGTTCAGATATTGTCCAAGTCATGAATAAAATGGAAAACATTTAAAGGGCCTAAAGGCTCTCCAGAAAGCTGCTGATACAACTAAATTAGGCAGCTTGGAGTCAGGCTTAGCAAGTATTCATCCACTCACGGGAGCTTTTAACTCAATATTTCATTAAACCTTACACCATTTTGTGGGATTTAACGAATCTTTAAAAAAGGCATCTTGTAAAACTGTCTGTTAATCCCTTAAAGTGGCTTTTAGTCCAAAAATGTGGTAGTATTTCATGGTAGGTGGTGTTAACATCTGAACACGCTGGATGCAGTCTTTTGGCTTTGCTTCACTGTTGGCTTTAACTGCTCAATGACCTTGCTGCTGACAAATGTCTCCGCACACATGGGCTCCAATATGAGACAAGCATCTGGCCTGGTTCCACCATAGAAAGCCATTGCCTCTTATTAATTGCCTTGAACTGTTGCTATAATGTAGAGGTCAAGTCCCCAGCTAGACAGAAATTCTTGTCGGAGAGAGAGGGTTCATATGCACTTTATTGATCGGGGGCAAATCATTCAATAGATTAAAGCTATTCATCAAAATGAGTGAAGCAGGGGTGTGTGGGCTGCTGTCCCGTGTGCAGTTATTGTAATGCAAGGCCAAGAACTTTTCAGGATAGAGGCACAAGTGTTCAAACATACAACTGGTGCATTGCTCCTCTGTTTCGCATGGGAGGGATCAGACTTTGGTTGAATTTTCAACCTTTATGTTATTTATAAGGCCTTAAGAAAAAAGCCAATGTATGTTTCCCTTGTAAAATTATATGCAGAGTGTGGATGATATTCATGCTTGCCAGGCATGGGAGATGGAAACACAGGATCCAAGGTCAGATCACCAGGCCAACACATCTCTAAAATGCTGCTTTTAAGGAAATAAAAATAGACTTTCTACCAGTGACTGAATAAATTTTGTGATTTTCTGATTACTACATATGTTTTTCTACTTTAATTTGGTGAAAGGTTGATAAAACCCATTTACCACCATGAAAAGTGACCAGTAGTACTGTCTATCCATCCATTCAACCATGCAGTTTCTACATCCGTTATCCCTTTGGAAGACTCCTTAACCTTTCTGCTAGAGCCTTTCCCAGCTGCCATTGGACCACATTAAGAGACAGACAGATTAACGCCCACGCTCATACCTAAGGACAATTTGGAGTCACCAATCATCCCAATGAGCATGTTTTTGGTCTGTGAGGAGAAGCTGGAGCCTGGACAGAAGCCACATAAGCACAGGAAGAGCATGTCAACTCCACACAGAAAGGCCCAGCCCAACCCAGGGACTGAACCGACGACTATTTTGCTGTGTGGCACATGCACTACCTGATATGCCACCATGCTGCCCATCAACAGCACTGTTTTAAGAAAACTTCATAAAAATTGGAAATGGGGTGCCCAATAGTGACGTGTGTATGTACAGATGCAACCACTTCCCTTTTCCTCTTCCAGCCAAACATCTGTCAAGTTTTAGCATTAACCAGTCACTACGTTTCTGTCATGTCATTGCGAGGAATGTCATAACAGTCATGACATTGGGTGGGTTGCAGCATATTCCAGTCACAGATTGGTCAAGACTCAGCTATGGACAGTGGGGAAAATTTAACCTATTAAATTTGGAAATGTGTATTTGTGTATGTCTTTATATGTGTATTTTATATATGTATATACATATCAATGCATCAATGTGTATCCATAAATTAAAGAGTTTTTCTTTAACTTGACATAAAACTTGTTATGAATTGATGCATAAAGATTGATTGATTGATTGATTGATTGATTGATTGATTGATTGATTGATTGATTGATTGATTGATTGATTGATTGATTGATTGATTGATTGATTGATTGGTTGGTTGGTTGATTGATTGATTGATTGATTGATTGGTTGGTTGGTATAAAATTTTTAACTGAATCTCAAGTGGGGCATAGCGAATGTGCCTCCAAAGAAGAGGAAAAAAGTTCAACATTTTTTTGTCTGGAATAAGATAATCCTGGCCTTATACATTCAGTTCCACTGTTTATGTGATTTTGCTAGCATCTCAAGGCTACAAAAGGTTTGACTCTTTGACCATGCAACACCAGACACATCACAAGTCATCGACCACAGAGAGAATTATGCAACAAATCACATTTATCAAGCTCTTTGTGGCAAAAAATCTGACACTGAACAAACTCCCATAGACAGCGGCTGAAGCTATTTGGCTATCAAAATGTTTGTTCTTAAAGTTATAGATGTCCAACAGAATCCATGTCCTAAAATCAATCCTCATACCTCCTCTGGCTAAATGAAAGATTGATTATTCTGTTGCAAAAATGTCAACATAAGACTGTGTTGAGAAAATTGGTAGAAAACAAAGTAAGATTTTAGATATTTTCGGAATAAACAATATTGAAACATCTCTAACACTTACACATTCACATAACCAGACTCATTGTGATCAGAATAGAAAGATCAGTGTAGCAGACAGTTATGATTTATAATTTACAGTTTGACTCATGCAGGTGTCTGACATCCTGCTCCAAAATGCACAAAGACTTCACCTTTGCTCAGAATCTTGTAACACCCAAAAAAATGAACAGATCAGATCAGGGCCTAAAGGGGGTCTTTGACACTGCTGTAGCTCAACCAAATCAGGGTCTACAGGACAAAGAGCCTATAACACACTTTTAAAGAATCACCATGATACATGAAAGGATCCATCATCATAAGCCATTCATGTGTTTTTAAATTCAGCAGCTTCACTCTCAGCTTTTTTGGTTCAAATTCCTTTATTCATTAATGCTGATGATTTCATTTATAAGGCAGGGCCGTCCTTTCATCAACAAAATGCTGCAAAAGAGGCCTGGAAATTCCAAATTCCTTGAGTAATGATTTTTATGAAGCTAATATCATATTTCTTTTAATGCTTATCAACGCCAGATATGGTGTCAATTACCAAGAAGGCCATTTAAAAAGAATTATCAATGTCTGAGGTCTGAAAAGTCACACTTTGAGAGGCATCTCGACCTAATAATTTTACTTAAGTCTAACAACAGAAACAAATGTATGATTTTAAACTGATAAACAAGTAGCAGAAATTAATTCACAAGGTCAAACACATACTGTAATTATAGCATATTTAAGCTACTTTAAAGCAACCAACAGAGAATTTAAGTTTCATTTAAGTTTCTTAAACAAACATTGTAATTTTCATTTCACAAATGCATGAAAGAGACTTTAAAAGTAACAGTAAATTGCATATAAGCTCTATTTTCTTGGGAAAGGAGTAATTTTGATAATGTAGTTGCATTGATTTATGTTTTTTTTAAGTCTATACATTTTTTTCAGTGTGGTAGGCCACACTTAGTGAGCATAAGGGCTGCATTTGGCCCCCAAGCTTCCAGTTGCTCATCCTTGATTCTTGAAAATGTTTCTACTTAACAGTGGAAAGTCAAACCTTCTCAACTTCACAGCAGCTGTCCCTAGGTTTTATGGGGTTCAATGTGGTCGTGTACTAGCTGTTGCAAGAGATTCAAGTGCAGTACTCAAACAAATGTGCTGTGCAAAGGATGACTCATAACAAAAAACAGAATCAGCGGGAGATATGACCTCAAAGAAGCGTACATATGCACTCACTCTGTTTTCACCAGCTGCCTAATAATGCAGTTCTGAAAGTCATTAGCAAACCCACCCTGAGACTGGCCTTAACCTCTAATAGAAAGACAGGGTAAACACAGAATGTCAAAAACCAACCAAACATCACAAACTGTAATTTAAGTTTCATCCATAATAAATTACGGAAACTTTAACATTAAAGACCTTTATGCGGTTAATTTAAGAGCAAGGTATTTTAATACAGCATATATCCTCTTAACTTGCACACCAGATGGACCGTTCAGTCTTCTTCACTCGTTAGTTTTGGCAACAGCCCATAGAAAGTGTCTGGGAATGGGCAGAGCCAAGCAAAAGCAAATCTGGTGGGTGATTGGGCAATTGTTCTGTCAATCACATGCATTACGGCCAACCAGATGTTGTAGGTGAATGCTACCACAGTATAAAATAGAAGCGTGAACCATTTCACACAAAAAATTCACCAAAAGGAGCAACCTATCCTTCCTATTGAGAAAACTTTCAGTGTTGATTTTCATTTAATAAAGAAGTGTGGTCAAGGCTGCAGTGCAACGTGATGTTCTTAGTCTTGTTTCTTAATAAATGTTATGTTCTATATTATTTTTTGTCATCACAGACAGGATGATTAAGTTTCCTGTTTTGTCCACCATCCTGGCCATATGGCACTTAAATGAACCTGAAAACACAAGCTCATTTATCCAAGAGAAGAAAACAAAAACTTGGCATGCAAACCAGAAACATAATGACATTCTCCTGAGTACAACGGCTCCAATCCACGGGGAAGAGCTGGATTGTGATGAACAAACTAGATGAAGCATGAAGACTAACAACAGTGTTTGCTTTTAAGTCCCTGATGTTCCACAAAGCTATTTGTAGATTTGGGAGTAATGAAATTGAAGTGACATCAACATTTTGAACACCTGCTTTCTAAGCACCTGAGAGAATCACAATAGTGTTTCCAAAATCGGCAGTTATGGATGCACACTGTGCTGAGCAGCAAAGAGAAACAATCACTGAGGATTATGACAACACTCATGAGAATCACAAAGAACACTCTGGTTCAAGAAACAAGGAACAAAACTAACAGACTGGCTCTGCATAGAGCTGGGTGATAAGCACACAGATTCAAGTATGTCTTTGCTTGTGACTAAATCTGAGTAGTCTAAAGTTTAATTTTTTCCTGTAAAAATTGTGTACAGCTGCTAACACAAATATCTAACTTACTGATTTTGCTATGATCTAATCAAGCATTCATGCAGCATATCATGTATTAGTGTGATGTACTGTCTTTAAGAAGAGATTTTAAAGTTCTGTTTATTGGTTTTTAAATCCCTTACTGCTCCCAGTCCTTCCTATTTATCTGATTAGCTTTAACCATAAGAGCCCGGTAGAGCTATCAGGACCTCACATAGGGATCTTTAAGTGGTTCACAAAGAATAAACCAAACATTTGGTGAATTAACTTTTCATTATTATTTCCCCCCTGTGTGTGGAACAGTCTACCTGCAGAACTGAGAGTGCCAACCTGCTGTTCATATTTTTAAAAGCGAACTCAAGACCTAACTTTTTAGTCTGGTTTTGAATTGAGTTTGTTTTATTCTCTTTTCTACTCAAGTGTTTTTTTTTTCTGTATTTTACTTTCGCAGTTACTACTTTGTGTTTCATTACGTCATTACATTCAGCTGGCGGTAAGGATATGGGGTCCCTGTACTACAAATGCTACTTGGACTATAAGCCACATCATTAATTTAACAAGCTTGTCATAAGTCACACAACTAAGTTATCTGTAAATAGCTAAAGTTGTTATAGAGAGTTGAAACAATGCAGCACATAGTCTGTGTTGAAGCTCTAAACAAACCAGCAGAGATACCCTAAAAGGAAACAACACTGTCTTACTGCTGTTGTCAATTACAGAAGCCAAACCTAGAAATGGAATTATTAATGTTTACCCGATTGCTTTGCAGCAACTTATATTCACTGTAAAACCATGAACAATGATATCCCATTTAGTACAAGACTTCAGGGGGGTGCCTTGATCAGGGTATGCAAGGGTCAGTCTGTACTTGTTCCTTACAGAGCAGAAAACTTCTTTTCATCAAGTTCATATTGGTCAAAGGAGTCCCTCAGGTTTATTTTTGGAGTTTCTTGCCCAAAAGTCCACTAAAACATTGAATTTCACCAAATGAACCCCTGGCTGTTTCAGTGTAAATGCTCTAAATGCAGTCTCTGATGAAGTCAGCATTCAAGTCCAGTGCTCTAATGTTTACTAGAGTTGGACAGACATTCCTTGACTTGTTCCTTTCAATGGAGCTGACTGTTGGTTGAGTAAACACCTTGAGTGTCAAAAGATAAAGAGAAGGGGTTTGTCATGTCCGGGTTGTTACTGACAGACCAGGGACATGTTTATTTCCAATAAAAGCCATTACAAAGTGTGTTTTGCATTGCATGTAACGTTTAATTTTCGCATTTTTATCAGTTTCTGTTGAACATTAGAATGCACTACCGTCTCTTTTTTTAAAAAATCAGCCATCAGATACCCATTTCAGAAGTTCATCTGTTGTGCCATTTCAATTTAATGCTGACATATGTCACTCTTAAGGGCTGAATTACAGATGATTCTCTCTATTGAGCAGTAAATATGGCCCACCGGACAACTTCTGATCTGATTTTGTTAACCAGTAAGAGAAAAAAATACTGTCATTGTGGTAGAATAATGTCATGCCAGAAAACATCAGTTAGACAATGGTATCTGCTTAAATAATTATTATGAACCTTGGTATTGAGTACTGGCAATGGTCTTGTGTTTTACAATCAGTGCATCACTACTGTCCCTGTTGGAGTGAAACATCGAACAACCAGGTGATCTCTCCAAAAATTACAAGACTGAAGATTTAAAATGAATTGTCATTGAAACTAAACACATTCAGGCAGCAGAGGAATGAAATTATGTGGCTCTGCAACACTTCATTTATTTATCTGCTGTTAAATCAGGACTATTGGGCAATAAGAGGCACCGATGTTACATGCTTGTGCACTCCATCAAAACATTTACTTGGCTTTAATACCACCCTGTTATGAAGTGAAGTGAAGCAGTACAATATGAATGAAGGCAAAGATACTGGCTCAGTAGTTTTTTTTCTACTTGGCTTCATTCACTTTTCCAATATTTGCTTTTATTAAAATCCAGAAGTGCGAAAAACACTTATCCTTCAAAGAACAAACAGTTAAGTCGATGAAGGGAAGAAAGAAAAACCCTCATGGTGCACAGATTACTGAAGCAACAACCATGATCGAACCAGCTGACCCCGCCTCTTCTGTCCGCCCCTTTAAAAGCATTGCTGTTTTATTTATACAAGAAAAAAAAAGTGGCTCAGCAGAAATGGCTTGAGTCAACTCGCCTGAAACTGTCCCATCTTTGCTCCGCTGAGTCTGCTCCCCCTCCTCCTCCTCCGCCTTTCCCTCCACCTGCTTTTCCATCTCTGTCTCCCAGGCCTTGGGCACTGCCCCGGCTCACAATACATCAAGACAGCGCAGCGTGACAACTGGGTTACCCAAATCAGAGGTCACTGATTGCAATCTTTAAGAGCAACTAGAGGTGTCACCGCGGCAACACCTGACTGGATCTGAAATGGATATCTGGGCAGTAGGGCAGCAATCTCCTCGCAGCCGCTCAGCTCTGGACGATACAGATGCAAAAAAAAAAAACAGAGCAGACCTCAGGCACAGATAACAGAGCTGTATATTCCAGAGTTTGGAGTTAAACTTTCTGTTTTCCCTTTAACTGTCAAACTGAATAGGTGGGCTGTTTAAGAAAACTGAAGGGAAGGGATAGTGAATATCAATTTTCTTTACACATATGGAAACAGATATTGTTTTCAAATTAGATAAAGGGTAAGATAATATCATTAATATCACTTCTTGCGTAGAAAAACAATGTTGTAGTTTGCTACTGAATTTTTCAGCCGGTCTTTTTTTGCCTATGGGGAGAGCAGTATTAAATGCAATTTTCTATCTACCAAGTTTTGTCTGGAAACCTTGCATTTTGGAAAGTTTGACTGATTTGGGTCCTATGAAAGCTCACATGAACTCTGATGTGGACTAAAGGACCAAACTCTGGTCCGCCTGAAGCATGGGGTCTTGGTTCATGTCCAAACGAACCAGAGCTGGGTTTACAGTGGGTAGGAAAGGTTACCTGGCACACTAGATGTATGTTCCATATAGTTTACAAGTCAGTCTGGGAAAGAGCATATAGACAGTGTTTAAGGAGGGCAGGAGCTATAAAAAACAAATCCAGCAGGGGATGGTTCCATCAATCATATTTGATACAGACAAATCAGATGATGGAGCAGGCGGAGGCTACTGCTGGAGTTTAAAAGAAAAGAACCAAGAGCCACTTTGTAAAGGAAACTCACGTCAAAACATATTGGATGTCGAGCAGAAATATCTGTTTCTTTGGAGAAGTTAATAGAGTTGATATTTGTTTTCATTTAATACAGAAATCTGGTCAAGATCTGCAAAACTTAGAGCTAAGTTGTTACCATCAATGCTGATTTCTAATGTAAACTTCCTGTTGTCTTGCTCATAGCTCCCATCTCTTACTGCTCTAAAGGACTCTGATTGGGCTGTGTTCCCTTGGGCTACTTGAAATCTTTTGGCCCTTTTCCGCTAGCACGCCTTGGCCCTACTCTACTCAGCCCTACTTGATTTGCAGCGTGTTTCCACTAGCCTGGTACCTCCTAAAACAAGTTAGTTTTAGTACCTACTCTGCTCTGGTTCCAAGCGAGCTGAGTCGATATTAAAAGATGACGTCACCGACTGCCGGCTACTGATTGGTCAGACAATGTCGTCATCAATGAGTTATGAGCGCGACGACCTAGCATGCTAGCGGTAGCTACCATTAGCTTACCCTCATACGCCTTTTCTTTGCAGCTCGATTGCTCTCATCCTCAGCTTTATTCTGTTGTATAGCTTCCAAAACTCTCCTGTGCTTCTCAAGGGGTATTTCTTCTTACCACCTGCAGCCTTCTTCTGCTTTCCTTTACTCGGTTTGTGACAAAAGGCCACAGATTGTTGTGTCGTGCTCAAAATGTCATCACTGCAGTGCCGCTTCGGCTGCTTACAGCGACACTGGGGCTAATGGAAAAGCAGCACAAGGTGAGTAGAGTAGAGCCGGGCAGAGTCAAGTAGAGTAGGGCTAATGGGAAAGGACCATTTGAAGACTGGAGCTTGGCTAGATAGATCCACCCAATCGCAGACATTGATCAGCTGGATCCAGTTTCTGCACATTGCTATATGAAAACAATACAAGGCAAATAAGGACCAAAAAAGGCTAGTGAACCAAAAGCAGCAAGTCGTGGCTTAAATACAGCCTGAATATCACAAAAGTAATCAAGCTTGCACCGCCAGCCTTTGGTTCTTTCAACCTTAATGCAGTGTAGTCTTTTTTTTATAGATAATCTTCCTTCCAAACTACTTCAAGCTAAAGAGTGTTATTACTCGAAGCCTTGTCATGTAATTCCAGGTCAAAGTTTAAAAATATGCCAGCTTACAGCCACAGTCCACACGAGTGGCAGGTGGCTATGTTCTACAAGATTCAACACCCTTTAACAAAGTGCAGAGTGAAAGAAAACCAAATTTCCCCCCTAAACTGAATCAAATCTGGCCAACTATACTTTGAAAGCATATTAAGATGGACCTTCCTGTTCGGATGTGTAGTTATGTTGGTACTATCTGTATTTACCTTGAACTTAAGTGTCAGCTTTGCAACCTTACCTCAGACTTAAGCTAATGGTTTTAAGTGTGAAGTACAGACCCAAAGCCTTCTAACTGTGCTGCCTAAGTCTTCTTTGTCCGTTGGGCACTTGCTGTCTTTATTTGAGAATTGAAAAACACAACAACAAAACAGCAATCTACAGTATTTAATAATCAATCAGCATACCAGATTGTCTTAATTTTCGTATTAATAAGAGGATAGTATGGTAAAAAAAAGTGGTGGCACAAGCCTTTAGCATTACTACGTAGCCTGATTCTGACAACTAAAGACAGGTTGGTTTATAGGAATTAGATTACTGTTTGCCCATTTAATGTAGTTCATGTAATTGCAAATAAACATCATTGCACATTCTTGCCATGGGGAACTCTGGAATGACATATTTGGGGACTTTGAGGTAAGATTTGAAACTTTCTGAATGTTTGGTAGCTCAAGACAGATTCCTTCCACCATTCAGTCTCTGTCAATTCAGTTTCCCCTGTGGATGCAGGTGTAATTCTCTACTTCTCATCTTTCATCAGGGCCGCTGCTCTTCCTCACGTCTTAATCTTTGATATATTACGCTCCACCCCTCCTCTCTCACCTTGAAGGGGATCATTATCATCCAGAAGGCTTTCCTTGAACCTCAACACAGCTATCGAACTCACCCCCTCCCATCTTCATCTTCTTCCGTGAGCCTTAATGGAACTTTCCAGAAGTGTTCAGATCCTCAATTTCTCCTTTTTCAAGGGACGTTAACCTCTGCGATATCTCAGTGTTTCCTCAAAAGTAAGTGCATGTTTTTTTAATGTATTGCTTTATCCTCAAAGTAACACTATAACATCTGGGTTTAAATATCAAGTCACAAATTCTAAGCAGCAATGAATAGTTAGTGAAGAAACATGATATCCAAGTATTTTTCACCAACATTATTTCCTAACTGTTCTGCAGTGCCAATGAGTCTCATTCCTCAGAATCTTAGTTAAAATGTGAAACTAGTGAAGTTGGTGAAGTTTGAACTAATCTATTGTTAAAGTATTTTTATTATGTTTTATCTGCTTGTACACTCAATATCAAAATCAGGTGAAGGTTTTGGAAACTCACTCTTCATCTTCAGCACTCAGCATCATACCTTTGATTAAATCACAGCAGGGATTATAATCATAACATCATGCCCTTTGGCGTGATTTGGCTCAGTTATATAGGGCGATTTTGTATAGTTGTAAAGTTTGTCTAAAAGGGACATACAATTTACAAAATTTCCTGTCTAATTTCCCTTTAGAAATTCTCATAAAACACACTGAACAGCCTGTTTTATCATCTGTGAGCATAACTATCGTGACAGTAATTGGTGTGCATACATCTTAAATTGTGTGTTTTTCTAGGTTTTGTGAGTATTACACACACTGGAATGCACAGGAGAAGCACAATAAGGAGTGCTTTAAAAAAGTCACACTATCTCTAAGCCAGCGCTTCTCAATTATTTTCGCCCCCCCCCAAGAAGGAAACATTTTGTGTCCCCCCACTCTCCGCTGCGAATATATAATATCATTCGTCTAAAAAATTGTTTTGAGTACATCTCTGCATAACATAGTATCTTTATGAACATTGAAGAATACTAAAAATGAAGAAAGAAAGAAATACAGATTAACTTACGATGAAGAATAACTTTATTGAAATTGAAAGTCTGTAACAGAAAAGATTTAAAGTGCATCATTTGCCTGAAATTGAATAAAAATAAATCATCCTCATTTAAATTCTAAACATTTCTTGACTAAACTAAATGAAAGTCTCCCAAAAGCCAAGAGGAGGAAACATGACGAAGTGTACGTCGTGCTTGGCTTCAATGTGACCATGGTGGGAGATGAGGAAAGACCGGTGTGTTTCCTGTGTCCTAAAATGTTGCCAGCAGACAGTATGAAGCCAAATAAATTAAGGCGACACTTAGGGCGTTTTCACACCAACCACATTTAGTGCGCACCAAAGAAGTTTTGGGCCAGGGTTTGGTACGTTAGTGTCAATGTGAATGCAACCACCGCACTTTGGTGTGCACCAAATCAGCCGGTCCGAGACCTCCATGAAGGGGTGGTCTCGATCCGCTCCATCTCCCTACATTTGGTGCAGTTTCACTTGTGTGAAACAAAGTGGTCCGAACCGATCTACTTTTGATGCCTTACTTCCTGTTAATCCCGCGGTTGAATCTTTTGCTTACTCAATTTGTCGATTTGTTTATTCTGGTTGAGGATTACGATGATTTACGAGGGTCCAGAAGGTCGCTGATGCCATCTCAAACTCGTTAAAATAACACATTTGAAGGAAAATGTAGAAGAGAGCGAAAAGTAAACATTGGTTGTTTGGTGTAGGAAATGGTTACCATGGTAGTCTCTTCTTCGTTCTCCTCCGTAGCAGGTTTGGTAACCAGTTACGTGCATATCGCCCCCTGCTGTTTAAAACTGAGTAAATACACAAGTGGGTCGGGGCATGGTTCAATATTGCCAGTGTGAATGCAAGCCAGCGGGGGAGGGGGAAGGGGGCGAACCCATGGCGAACCGCGCCGCAGCACGGTTCGAAACAAGTGGACCTAATGTGAAAACGCCCTTAAACACATTCCACCCCATCACGCTGTTAAGCCGCTGGAGTTTTTTAAGCAAAAACATGCCGACTATTGCTTAGCTGTTAAGCAATGCATAATGTCTTTACTGAGTAAACACACTGCGGTCTTTCCTCGTCTCCCACCGTAGTCACACCGCCATATTGCATGGGCTACGTGACAACATTTAATAATTTATTTCAAAGTTGAAAGTACTGAGATAAGCCTGACAATACAAATGTAAGTGTGTGCTACAACCAGTTTCCATGGGGAGAGTTTGTTGTCTTTTACAGATACTTCCCAAGTGTTTGGCGCTCATCATTGTAAATAGGCTGGTTTCATTGAGTTAGTTGCCAGGACTTCACCACAAAAGAAGCACTGAGAAGTGAATCCATATAAACCAGGTTGATCACGTCTACTTTTGAGGTATTATCAACAGGTATGAGTGAGGAGGTACTCATGGTATTACAAAAGGCTCAGGGGTACACAAGACATTAAAGGTTGGAAATCGCTGCTATAGAGAGCTTTAGATTTAACATAAGACACCATAACTCACTCTGCAAATCTACTGAGAGAAAGTATTGGCAAACATTTATGTATTTCCCCCTCTCTCCATCACACTCGCTCATAATGGCCTTCATGTTATTTTCTCAAAAAGAAAAGGCAATCATACTTTGCCTTTGAATATACCTCAGGGGCCTGTTTGAGTATTGTCTGTGAATGGATAACACTAAATCAGCTACCATGAAATCCAAGAACCCACACTGGACCAGTTCTGCTTTTAAAGGCTTTTCCTTCAGCTATTTTACACCCCTATTATGTTGGTTATGTCATAAACTCTGATGGTTCAGGATCGATTTTGTCAGTATATGGGGGAACATATGACTCATCTTAACTCCTACGGTGTTCTAAAAGCATGGCAGATGAATGTTGTTAGCTAAAGCCACTTTTAATTATCAGAATTTATGCATAATGCCCGAGGCTTGGATGGAACAAACTTCATGACTTTTTTAAAGACTTTACTTATTTATAAATGTCACCGCTTTGTTTTGAATAAGTTTTTTTGGGGACAATTCACATTTTTGATGAAATATGCAGACTTAAACTAATTTTCCTTGACATGTGTGCTACCATGCTTGCACACAGAGGAAAAAAAGACAGATGGAGAGTGAAAAAAAAACTAAACAGGAGGAGAAGGCGGAAAGAAAGGCTTTGTTTACTTCTCAAATATGATCCCAGCAGAGATGCTCTCACTGAGTCTACTCCCTCTCTGCACACCTATGCCAAGACATCAAATCAACACTTCACTGCAGGTCTTTATTTGGACTATGGTATACAGGCTGGGGAATATTGCTTTCCACACTTAGCTACATGCTGACTGGCTGTATTTTTGCACTTGGTGTGAAAACATTTGTCAGACATTACCATTTGGTTTAAAGACTTTATACGTTCGACTAAAGATCAGCGGGAAATTCATGCAAAATGAGACGAGTCAAACATTATAAATCAGGCTGCTCCTGCTAAAAAATACAGACTTTCAGCAATAAATCATCTCGACGCACAGAAGTGATGATGTGCCCACTTTAGAATAATCTCAGTGGCTTACAGTGTGGGCAGGTTGGATACCAGGGCTTAGTCAGTGGGTATGAACTTTACATTATGCCTTACTTTGCCATTCTTTTGGATGATTTTCTTTCACACTGTCATTATGTAAAATGTAAAAATGTCATGTTAAAAGGTCAACTTATTTTCCAAATTAGCCTCTTGAGCAAAAAGTCTCTGGAACTCTCCTCAGAGCACTTTAGCTGATCTCAGACATTTAAACAGTCCTGTATTGTCTTGTTGAAGGCAGGGCCATTTCTGGCTTCACTGGGGCCCTCGGCACAATGCTGATTGGGGGCCCCTGGTTTGTCAAACTATGTTTCTCACTGTAACAATAATAACAGTTATGTCATTAGCAGACATTAACATAGGAGAAAACCTTCGAGGAAAATTTGTAAAAGCAAGGCCTGTCCATGAGGATTTCTCAGGACACTACAGATTGGGACGAGTTGGTTTGTCAACAATCTGGAAAAGATTCAATGAGTCATGCTGAGATTTAAAATCATTGATACTTGATTCAACCAGTTCAGATTACTGGAATAGAAGAATAAAATAAACCTTTATTCGTCCCACATGGGGAAATTTACAGTGTTACAGCAGCAAAGTGGACTGCATTAGTAGAATAAAAAATAGACTTAAGTATAAAAATAGCAGCATGTACATTATTCTACCGATATAAAAATATAAAATAAAACAAATTAAATACTACTGCTATAAAACACAATTTCATCATAATTTAGATTGGATAAAAGGTTTGATAAAGTAGCAAGAGCACCACTGGCAGCTTAGGGGGTCGAAAGGAACGTACAGCACTTATGTGAAGATTTTTGGAAACCTCAAGATCGACAGCCAACAATTCAAAATGTTCACACAAAGGTTTATTGAAGAGAAGCTTAAAGGGACTGTGAGGAGAATCTATTACCGGCAACGTAAAGACTCTGCTACCCATGAGCACGCGCAGCGACTATCGTAACGCTGCGTTCCAGTAACCTCGGAACTGGGAGTGACATCATCACCGACTTATCGGCGTTCCAGTTGAAGTCGGGAAAAAAACATGCTGATCTACCAGGCTATTGTTAGCTGTTGTTAGCACGCCCTGCGTTGTTGTTCACAAATATCACATGAAGAATGTGATTATTACTGTGGCAGCATTTTTGTAAATATAAGTCTAACAATACGATGTATACAGCTGATCTAGAGCGACACACCCCAGTCAGAAGTGCAAATATATTGATTATTACAGGAGCTAAATAGCTGTTCACACTGGGGGCATCCATCTTCCATTGTCAACTCGGGGGTGGTGAGGTTTCACTGAGTTCCCAGTAGGAAATTCCGACTTTGGGGGACGTTCCAGTTGCAGTTTCCTTCTCGGAACCCGGAAATTCCTACTTCTGACTACAACTGGAACGCACCAAAAGACGTGACCCAAACTAAAGTGTGTTTGTTGTGATGCTAATGAATGCAGCTCGGACCTTCCTCAGAACTCTGCATTACTTTACAACTTCTTTTTTCAACAACTTACAGGATGCAAAATGACAAGGTAATGCATCTCTTTCTAGTAACGTAGCAGTAGTTTTTGATGTGTGACAACAAGCAATTTTCATAAAAACGTATTATCATAGTTTTGTAGCCGGCTGTCCAACCCGACCACGAAGCTAAGGAATAGCATTTATAGATAACCTAATTTGAAGCTATAAAACTCATCTTAAAGTGTGCATTTCGATCAGGCATATATCTAAAAGTTGGACTTTTTTGTAATTACTTAGAAATTCCTCATAGCATCTTTATTAGTCACTGCTGGACTGCGGTGTGGAAATGTGTCATAATGCACCAGTTGCTTTGTACATAATCGACCTCACATGTGTCAGTGGGGCTTTGCAAGTCCTTCATTTCCTTTCTCTTGTTCTTCTGTTGGTTTCTGGCAGACAACATGCAGGTATTGTTGAGAGGGTACTGGATGTTGGGGTTTGAACAACATTTAGAGAACATAAATCTGGACAAGCATTCATATCAAATTTTTTTTTTTTACTTTTTACTTTTAAAGGCAATCTATCAGCCAGATAGCTGAATGACTTCTGCTCTATGGAAAATCCTGAATTGAGTTAATTGTTGAAAATTAACTTGATATTGCACTAAAGCACTGATACAGTATTGTCCCAAAATGTTGTGATATACTTTTGGATTTATAGTTCTTACAGTTCTCATAGTTCGTATCATTCAACAATAGACCAAAGACTCGATTAATAAAAAACAAAGCAAAACATTATAAACATTAAATTATTCTATGTACTTCCAAATACGTTATGAAAGAGACTGCAGAGTAAACCTGAAGCTCAGTTTAACAAAACATAAAACAGAGCCCCATGGAATCAATATCTATGAGACAAAAGACACCAACACACAAGAACTCTAGCTTAACTCTAGCAACTAGAGAAAAATTGCAACTGTAAGAGAAGACTCCAGAAGGGAAATCACAAAGACAGAACTTTTCAAGTCCCGCTACCATCAGAAACAGAAAGTTCCTGACATAATAAGCTGGAAGAAAAGGTTACTGCAGTATGATGTTGACCTCTCAGATGCTTCTTGTTATCTTCCCAACAGATTCAGATAAGATAAAATGAAAACCTGCCAGGTCTTTAAAGGAAGCATAAGAGGAGAAGTGGGTAAATCTGATCCACTACACAAATAATTCATCATCAGAAAGGTATTTCAGTTTCCTAAATCAGTGATTAATTTTCACTCTGATTGATGCTTTAGTATTTTAAGAAGTGAAAAGTTTTGAAAAATGCTGAGCAAAACTTCAAAAGGGCATCTTTTATCAAACGAACAGTTCAAAACCAGTCTGCTCATCGACTTAGATGGATTTAAAAGAAATACAGAAAATCATGACCTTCAAAAGCCGTGCAATTAAGTTTGACACATCTGTTTTACAGAACTCGCGAAACAAATTAATTGATCTTAAAGGAGGTGAATAATTACCTTCAATGAAACTAATGGAGTTATTGGCAAATTGTGACTGATCAAGTCTTAAGTTTTAACTTTCAAAAAAAAAATGAAGGACAGAAACACACCCAAGGTTAGATAAAAACAGATGAAAGGATATTGCACATTTAGCTAGCATACCATTAGCATACCATACCACACCACTTATGTTAAATCTGCCATGTAATGCACTTTTGCAGTATTGTAATTAACTGTTTAAATGTAAGTAAAGATGGTATTTAACAAAGTTATTCATGAAAGGCATAGTTCAGTCCAAGCCACTGATTAGTCTTTATGTTTTACACTGAGTTTAAAGTGCAAAGTAGGGCTGGGAAATATGGCCTAGAAATAAACTCCCCGATTTTTTCCACAACACTCGATTTATGATTTTAATCGATTTTTCCATCCCTAAAAGAAACAAAACTCCCAGTGACATAAAATGAAACAAATCAAGTTTTGCCTTTATGTTGTCTAAATGTTTCCCTCTTAAAGTCAAAGTCTGGGTCATAAAAGGTTGATTATGTAGTACATACGTAGGCAGGTTTGTCTACATAAACACTAAAAGGCTGAGGTATTTTTACAGTATTAGCATGAAACTCTTTGATAATAATAAATCTATTATTTAATTTATTTATTTAATTTATTTTAATTTAATAATTTAATCTACTTAAATAACAAATACAAGCCTATAAAAGTGCTTGTGCAAACCCTACAAAGCCAACCATCATGAAAATTGTAATTTAAAAAAAGAAAAATTGCAACTACTTACAATCGGACTAAGGCAAGAAAAAAAAACTTGATTTTGAATTTTTTAAATCTTCTGCAGAAAATAATTCAAATTAATCGATTTAATCGATTTTTTTGCCCAGCTCTAGTGCAAAGCCAGACGGGCCAAAGCTAACAGAGAAAAAAGTACCTCCCCCCCTCATATCAAAGAAGGTGTCAGTGTTTTCATAAAGAGGAATAGTGCACAGGCATCTGGTACATATCTGTTCTTCCTGTTTCATGTTCCCACATATGTTGTCCATAGTGTAACTTAATATAATTCAATATAACCCCAAGAGAGAGACATTATGGGGTCTCCATTTGTTTTAATCAGCTACGAAACAATGACATTTAGGAACCAAACCAGCTGAATGTCACCAGCTGACATGGTAACAATGTAAACTGTTATGTCCTCTGAACATGGAGCAAAATCTGGTAAAATACATCTTGCATACAGTGCTAACTGCATTGTGTTTCATCCACCAGTCATCAGTCTGACCTGATCTGATGATTCTGTTGATTTATTAATGGATATTAAATTAGTTTTCTTCTCTGAATTGAATCCTTCCACATTGCCCTCCAGTTCATGTAGAGTCAAAAATATATACAACTACATCTTGAGCCCAGGTGAAGGAGTGCATGGGCACAGGGTATTACAGTCAATTTACTTCTTAATTTATCACAGACAGAATGACAGAGTAAATATCCAAATATCTTTGGTTACAAACATAAATGCTCAACCAGGCAACAACACATGTCTGGACAATATTCACCTCTTCTGGTGGGTCACATGTCCTTGAATATGAAAATTACAATACTGTATGTCATGGCCTGACACACTATGGAGCCCAAAGTGCTTCCACATGCTTCTCCTGACATGTTTCAGTTTTTTTTATTATTGTGCACTTGAGTGGTTTTGCCTGGCCTCCATTTTTTAGGGCACCTTCCTCATCTGTTTGTTTCTGGTGGATTAGATGCAGATGTTGTTGTGTTCAAGAAGGCACTGGCAAAACGTGTTGCACTGGATCAGGTTGCTCACTGCTCCAGGTGTCCTAATGCGCTGTGGAGCTGTTTATTTTTTATTTGGATGTTTATTTACAGTTTAAGTATGGATTTTTATCCCCATGATCAAAAGGGCATTTGTACATTGAGAATAAAGTGACAGCCCTAGAGCTTGGTTTCTATCAGCAGTTTGGCCAGTTTTGGAAGGCTGCAGTAAAACATTGTTGAGGCAGAGAGAGAGAAATCCAGGTCACATTACCAAGCTCTGTCTGCAACAAAAACTTTGAATACACCTGAGAGTCTGAGGAAATACAGTGATAGTAGAAAGTATTCATCAACCAGGACAGTTTATGTGGACCAAAAGATAATTGTACCTGCTGTGTTGGAGGCGGCACTTTGCTTTGGGAACATATCTATAGCAGAAGTAGTTAGATGCTTTGCTATCCATGAAAGATGAAGAACATTAAGCTTATCTTTCATCCAGCTCACTTATTTACCCTCTGAAAATGTATGTGCTCTCCTTTGACTCAGCATATCAGTGTTTACCTCGAAGACTCAGTCCCCAGAGAGCACAGCCTCAAAGAATGTTTGTCCTGCATGAATAAAACTGCAGCCTGCCGTAAGTCTATTTTGTGGTCCAGAGGATTACAAGAATCAATCCAGCTTTTATGTAATGTCTAGTATTATGCTACAGACATTAATGGATACAAACAGGCATCCGGAGTCTCTCTTATTCAGAGTACAGAGCAGACCTTTGTACTGACCGACATTAACTCTGATTATCACAATGCCTCCCGAGCCCAGCTTTCATACCACAGAGGGGTCAGCATTAGGTTAGAGGACTCTATTATCATCTATCCAGCTACTCCACACAGAGCTGGGAACCATAAAGGGTGGAAGTCTTATAGATCTGCTGCTCCAGATATGGCATACCCTAACAGTCCTTATTGATCGCGTTATAAAACATTCAGCTTCGCAAACAGAGAGGGGAAAAGGCTGTTTTGTCTCAAAATCCACCTGCAAACTGCTGTTTCAGCATCCAGCCGAAGTGTCTTTTGAGTTTTATGCCATTGGAAAATGCTTACCTGTTTGAATCCCTGTGTGGGTGAACTTCAACTAAATGTTACGCAGCATTTGGTTGCAGTGTGGGGCCATATATGGAGTTCAGTTTTCAAACAAAATTTAGTTTTGTGTTCAAATATCAAGATTGATCAATTCCGGTGCCATGTGCTGGTTGTTTGATCATAGGATTTTTAAAATTTGTACATTGAGTGCATCCTCTTAACTTTACAACACAGCATATGCTCTGCCCCTCCAAGCAGTAAAGCTCTCATTTAAGTGAGTAGCCTTGGGAGCCATGGCACATATGATAGTTAGCTTGAAAAATGAAGGAGCTAACAAAGATGCTAGGCAGCTATTCGTTAAGTTAAGCCCCAGTCACACATTCCTGTTTCTCTTGGCAATTGTGCGTGATTGTCATAATCCTGATGAAACGTGCTTTGGTTGTGGTGCATGCGCTACTTGGTCTGGATCACCGTTGTATAGTCGTGGATGAACGGCGGTGAACGTGTAAGGGCTTTGAACAGTTCAAAACTGTTGTGGAGAATCGCCGCTCTCAGTGTAGCGGGATGGAAGCCTAATGCAGTCCTAAGGCAGACTGTATGTGCGTGGCATGTATGGAGCTCAATCAGGCCAATCGTGGCTCAATCCTGAAAGCTTTCTGAGGACGACTGACAAGGATGTATCGGTTTGTGCCCCGACTGTGTTCCATTCAAGCGACGGGGCTCAGTCGGGGCTTACGTGACGCAAGCTGAGCTCGAGCAGGGCTGACGTCGTGTCAGTGGGATGGATATTCATGGAATCCTCGTCATATCGCTGTATTAGCCTAACTGGAGCGGGACGAACGCCCCCGAAGCACTGTAGAAGCGCTACTGACTGTGTATTTATGGGGTGTGTCCAGGGATGAGACAGTCATTGCATCCCACATCACAGCACTCACACCAATCTTGCCAATCGTGTACAGTCGTGCACAATCGCTATGAGAAACGGAAATGTGTGACTGTGGCAAGTAAAAGGCAAAATAACTGTGGCCATATAAAACCACTCTGCATTTGGGAAGTCAGGCATAATTTAGCTCACATTTTGTATAAATGGCTCAGTCCTATTTAATAAGAATTGCTGTCATTTCTTCAGCTACATTAAAATGGGTTCTGTAGTCAGATGCAAACCCTGACAACCTCAAATATAATCATATTATGCTTTGTTGATCCCCTGCAAACAGCACCAGTAGCTGTTTGAATTGACTTTTCCCCCTCTCCACCTGAATGAACCCACCAGTGTAACGTAATATCATTACATTTTCAGCAGCTGAAGGAAACTGGCTTTTGTTACCAAGCCCAGAGTAAAGTAGAGATAATGAAAAAAATACATTGTGATTAAAACATGTCACTGACCACCACAGAGTGTATCAGTGGACCAATCAGACTAGACTGGGCCCACATGATGTCATCAAGACAACAATTTCAGATCAGACTAACCAACATTTTATCTTTAAAAAACACTTCAAAACTGTTCAGTAGAGCAACATCGTCAAAAAAGATGACAGTGGGTAAAAGAGATGGCTAGTACCAATAGCCTTGGGCTCTTCTTGTAGGTTAATACCTCATACTTATGCTGAATATGTCATTTATTTGATGCATTCCTTCTATCCCTAAGCAATTTCAACCAGGCACATTTTGTCACAAGTTTCTGGATTACACACTCAGTATGTTATATCCATATCCAGGGGGCTTTCAATCAGAACACCTTCAAAAGATAGAGTGGTAGTAGCAGGAAAATCAGGAAAAATCATGCTTCTGCATTACAGAGTGGCTCCATAAGATGTTTGAATATTGCAAGGATGCATGGTGATCAGCTGTAAGGATATTCACTGCTCACTTGTTTTACTAAAAACTGTTTAGGAAAATTATTTAGTATGCATTTAACGATTTTGTGTGTGTGGTTTAATGGATAACACCCTTAACTGTAATAATTCTGTGTTTGCTGTGAAATAGACATGACGTGTCCTGTTACAAATGCATCGACTAAGGATTGGGACTAAAAATGGTGGCTAATACATAAGCTAATGCAAGTAATAAACAATAAGGTATATAGATTTATGTTTTTTCTTACTAATTTATACATTTCAGGGGGAAAAATCTACAACATATACATTTGAAGCACTCCCAAGTGGACAACAGCAAACATCTAAAAGGGATTATGTCTTTAAGACAGATTAAGAATTTTTCGGTTCAATAGACCATACCCCTGGTGTTAGACATAAAAAAGTGAAATTTACATATACTGTAGTATATTTATTGTTTATTCAGGTTTTTCCTTTACAAACAGAGGTAGAATAGTGGATGAGCTGGAGAACAGTGTATAGAACATGTCTCATGCATAAAAGTGCCTCCGGTCAGACTTGATCCCAGGCCGCCCACATGAGATAAGTGTCTAAGTTTGTGGTTAGTGTCGCAGCCACTGCACCAAAGAGTGACATTTTTAACTCTTAAGTACATATCCAGCAACTATGTAACATCAACAAAAATAACACACTCACTTTGTTTTAGCCTTTTATCTATATGGAGCTGAAAATATTTGTATTCTTAGTTGAATTCTTGGTTCATCTTAAACAGTGGAGAAGAAAGTCAAGGTTATCCGGGCTGTAAAGCATGTCATCCATGGTCAGATCACACATATTTCTTACTGGCAGTCTGTCAGGAATCGCACTGTTTCTGATGTATGGAGTGTTCTGCTGTATTGGCAGCCAGCTGCTGACAGACCCTCATTCAAACTGAATATGACGTGGATGAAAAAGTTTTAATGAAAACACTGAGGAGCCTTAATGTGCACCATGAAAGTGTTAAAGTTTAAAACCTCTCTTTAACATTTAACCAAAATATCAAAAGAACTTTAAAAAGCTTAATTTCAAAAGTTCTATCATTAATGACTGAAAATTTCTTGGCAGCCATTTTCTGGCATAATTTAGGTAATGTAATGCCTCATTTTGTCCTCATCTATCATCTCTGGCTTTAAAAATGGATTCACAGCTCATTAAAAAAGTAAAAAGATTAATACATCAGGCAGAGATCAGTCATACATTTATGACTTTGGCAGATTCTCTGATGACAAAATCATCTTTTATGCTGTCCACCAGCCAATTTATTTGGTACACCACTTCAGAATCAGACTGGATCCAAAATTACCTACACAATCACATTTCCCAGAGATTCTGGTAGGTGTTCACATGAAAGCATCATGCATTCACTGTGTATTTGTTGGCTGCAAAACCCCATTCTACATCACAAAGAGGCTCTATTGGATTGAGTTCTGGTAATGGTGGAGGCCACTGGAGTGCAGTAAACTCATTTCAATGTTCAAGAAACTAATTTGAGATGACCTGGGCTTAGTGACATGGTGTGGCATCCTGCCAGGAGTATCTATGAGAAGATGGGCACACTGCTAATGAAGAGATAGACGTGGTTAGCAACAATATTTGAGTAGATTGTGGCATTAAAGCAGTACCCAGTTGGACCCACAGGGCACAAAATTTGCCAAGAACATCCCCCCAACACACCAGAACATCACCACCAGCCTGACGCCGCGCTCACATTGGCTCCAGGACGGTTGCAGTCCAGATGCGGTGCGGATTTTCCGCAAGCTGCCACTCACATCAGCTCCAGATAGAGGCTGCGGCTGGCTCCGGTGCCGGGTGCGTAAACGGCACTCACGGGGTAGAAGCTCACGTGGATTCACGTTCTTGTCTGGACTTCGCGCGAGAACAAGCCCTATATGAATGAATGAATGTAGGGAGATGCTGTGCTGCTCACTTTTGCGACCTCGCGTCACCGGGTGTGATGTTATGTTTACATTTACTACAAGCGCAAGTGTGCGGTCAAAGAACAGTCCACTTACATTTGTTTGTACATCACTATTTTTAATTAAAACCTGTTCAAGAAAGTTTCTTTGGCTTAAATTGTTTTATGGAAAACAACGCATCTTCTTCATGCCACCCGCATTTCACCCTGTATAGCTCGTCACATTTCATTCAGACCCCTCTCCGCGTCCGAAAAATATAGTCAGACGGCTCAATATCTTCCACCCACTTAGATTCGTTTATGAAACGCATAGGCTACTGTGAGCTTAGCACACAGCATACTCGGGAGTAGATACGGCATTAAAATGAATTTACCTAGTTGGACCCATGGGGGACAAAATGTGTAAGACCGACCCCTAACCGCCGTGGATTCAACACCAGTGTGAATTTTGGGGTGAGTTACATACAAGGCAGCATGGATCCATGCTTTCAACTTAATAACAGAAAACCCTGATCTAATATCTGAATGTGACAGTAGAAATCAAGACTCATCAGACTAGACAACATTTCTCCAGTGTTTTGTTCTGTTCTTTGCTGAAAGAAGGAGCACACAGTGTGGTCTTCATGGCTTCAAGTTTCTATGAGCTGCATGTGCGTTCAGAAATGGTCCTCTACATACTTTGGTTGCAGCAAGTAGATATGTGAGATTCTGGTCATTCTCTTGGGAAAATGCTTTGTTGATATTCAAGTGCCTCTAAATGGGTATTTTCCCTTTTTCAAACCATTCTATTCTCTGTAAACCCTGGGGATGAATGTGAGGGGAAAATCCTACCAGATCAACAGTTTCTAAAATGCTCGGACCAGCTTGCCTGGCACCGACAACCACGTCACCTTCAGAGTCACTTATAGGGCTGCAGCTATCGATTCTTTTTGTAATCGATTACTCTATCAAATTTTTGTCGATTAATCAAGTAATCGGATAACGGTTACATTGCGCTCACTGCTATTTTTTTTTTTACATTGAATCACTACACATTATTATTAGTAACACACAAAACAGAAAAGCCAGGTCACTTGAATTAACAACTTATTTTTCTTATTTTGAACATTGTGAGCATAAATGGAATCTCAAAATCAAAATCTATACTTTTATTTCATTTTACTCTGGGCCATATCTTGCTTTTTTCAGTTTTTTTTTAAAAGTTTGGTTAGTATTAGTTTATTTGTTTTCATACTTGTCTCTTTTTGCTAAATTATTGCCTTTACTAGTGTACCTTATTGATGATCTTATTTTGTTTACTTTATTTCTAGGACCAAATAATATCATACTTAGATACTAAGATAATTTAACTAGCTAATGTACATTTCTATAACATATGAAAGCATTCCCTACACCTGCTTCCTCTACTCACTGTCAGTGTTTCCTGTTTTACTCTCTGCAATCAAATTAAATGTAAAGTTATTGGATGTGAAAAGCATGTAAACAAAATACACATGATTCTGGGCAAGTAGCCTCCGCATTGATTTACGTTCTGAACCAGCCTTATGCACGGAGCCATAATCAAAGTAGGTTATTTACTCGTCCATATCTCAGTTATTGATCACATGAGCTGCTTCTGTTGATGTATCATGAGTGTCCTCCTGTTGAGTCCGCTCTGACAATGCACAGACCGGGTGTTTACTGTTTACGTGCTGTAGCACTGACGTTTTATCATGCTAAGCTATGTGCTAAGCTAACTCTGTTTGACATCAGACACACTGCACTGTGTTTTCTTTTCGTCCCTTCTTGTAGTGACCACACACTTGGGACACGCTCTGCCGTTCCTTCTGTGGACTCTCTCCTTTCTGTCCCTCTCTTTTCTCTTCCTTCATGGTTTTACAAACCACGCAGCAGTGGAGGTAGCAGGCGCGTTGTGCCACAGAAATGACCGTCTATGTCAAACACCGTGCACTGTATAGTAGTCCATATATATATTTTATATGTATAATTATATATTAAACGAGGCTTCGAGGCACACAATTTGCCTCGAGGATATTTTTGAATCGAATAATCGGGATTATTCAAGGAATCGTTTCAGCTCTAGTCACTTAAATCACTTTCCTCACTCTAATGCTCAGTTCAATGATCCGCTGACTCCTGATCCAGTCTACATGCCTTCATGCACTAAGCTTTTCTCATGTGATTGGCTGATTAGCTATTAATGTCAACAAGCAGTCTATTAGATGTACCAGAAGGACACAAGTTTTGAGGCATCACCAATATTTTTACAGCAACCTGTCAAATATTAGCATTAGTTTATTGCTTATTTAAGCTCTGAATAACTATGGACTCATGAATAACAAGGTGCCATGACTCAGCTGCACCAACAAAACTACAGCTCTATTTGACTGTTAACAGTTTGTTTTTACAATGAAAAACAATCAAGTCTTCATTTTGGCACAAAAGAAATAGATTTTAAATGATTACATGCTTCTGACTTGTACGGTAATTGTCTGTGGCAGACTTTGATCTCAAGAAAATTAGAAAACATGACATTTTCCTGAAGATTCTCATTTTCCCACTGATTTTATTCTAACAAGAAATGCACCGCTTGCTTTTCCACAGTGTCCAGAACCCACAATCCAACAGATTTGTCACTCCGTCGGGTCAGAGGAGTTGAGCTATACATAGACTCAAGTCAACACTTTTGATATTAGAGGACGCCCACAATGCTGCAGCCCAGTCAACCCTCTCCCTCCACACTCACTCCTTCTCTCCATCTTTGTACCTGCTACTTACTCACAAACGCTGCTTCAAGCAAAGTTGGCAGCTATTGTTCCCTTTTATTTATCAAATTGTTCTGCGCCGTCATATCCAGGATTGAGGAAGTGGGTGGAACAAAAGAGAGGGAGGAGGGAGGAAGCAGTAAAATGGAATTTCTCTTCACCATAATGGCCTGTACAGGAAAATTGCTTTTTAACCAGTACTTTAATGCAGAGCAAACACTGTGCAGACTGCAAAATGGTTCTCATAGTAAACACACTTGTAACAGAGGAAAATAGGTCAATTCATCAAGGGACCAAATTGATCTGAAGGGTTTATGAAGACTTGCATACTTATGAGAAGGTTTAAGAGGCAAATCAAGCAGTCATGCATTTTACTGTAGAAAGGAAGAGCCTAATTAAGAACTTCGTCATTCAAAACACTAAAAAGTCACTGCGTCCCAAAGTTCCAGCTGAGTTTTACATCCCAAAATTAAAGGGAACATCTTTGTCACATGATTGACAACTTAGGCTAGGGTGGGAATGAATAAGTGTGTTATTCAATCAGGCCTGATCAAAGTAGAGAATTTAATTTTTGGACTCATCAGACAAATTGGATGGTTCTAAGAAAGAAAAAAAAACCATCAGTCAAGCAGATTTTTTTTCTGGAAAAAAATCTTGTAGCTGTGTTGCATGCATTTGTTTCAATGCATAAGATTGAGTCATAAAAATAAGCTCTCATTTCATCTGTTAAAGAAAACAAAATCAGAAAGTATATTTAAAAAGTACTAATCCTCACACAGGAAAGCACGATGGTGCAGCAGGTAGTTTGTGTGCTTCACAGAAAGAAGGGTGCTTATAGTCAGAGCCTTATGCTACGTTCACACCGGACGCTACTTGAACTACCTCGGCGATCACTCTCCATTCAAAGTCAATGTGCAGCCGCGATGGGGCGGGGCTAACTCTCCCACAATGCGACAGCCGCGTACAAGACGATCACTTTACTCGTCGTGCGATGTCAAAGTTAAAAAAAGTTGATCTATTCAGGCGATGTTGTGTGTGGCAGTGCGGCATCAGCCAATCAGCGGTGTGCGTACGTGTGACGGTACCCGAGACAGACAGTTACTCATCCGGACTACAGGGCGGATGAGTTCCGTCCAGGCGGAACTAATGTCAGTGAGGACATTAGTTCCGCCTAGACGGACCGCGGTAAACTCAAAGATGCTGCTGCTGCAGGTCATCAGCTGCAGTGTTTTGTGTTTGATAAGTGAGTGAAAAGGATACAGCTGGAATAATGTCCGCTTATACATCCTATTATATGATATATGAAATGATTGCGGTGAAACTCGAGCGGATGTGACGTCACCGAGCGACGGCCAATGGTAGCGGTTACCAAAATGAGGTATTTATGGACGCGCGGCGCTACATCAGTGGGCGACGCGATTTTGGTAGCTGAGTCGCTTGGGGTGTGAACGCAGCTTTACTGTGTGGACTTTAAAGGTTCTCCCGGTGCATGTGTGAGTTCTCTACTGGCCCTCTTGCTTCCTCTCACAGACCAAAAAAATGCTTGTTAGTGAACTGTTGACACTAAATTGTCCTTAGGTATGAATGTGAATGTGAATGTTTGTCCATCTCTCTGTGGGGCCCTGTGATTGGCTTGTTACTGGTCAAGGGTTTATGCAGCCTTCTGCCCAATGTCAGCTGGTATAAGCTGTAGATAATAGAGGGATAATTTTCTTTTTTTTTTGTTGTTTTTATAGTGAAATATAGGCACATATTCAAATCAGTGCAAATAAGCTGTTGATCAATGTTGAGAAATCATCAACATTCCACATTACATCGATTTTATACTGTGTGCAACGCAGGTCAACATATCAGATAGGAACGGGCCAAAAAAGGGATTCATGTCAGACTCACACTTCTTCTAAAATTCTGAATCAATGCCTTATTTTCACAAATCAATATTTTAAGAAGATGTTTATTTTCCTATTTTGAGCACTTAAAAAAGTGCCGCTCATCGTTTTAGTTTGGGTGGGTTTCAGTCATACTCACTGTTAACCAAGGTGCATGCTTATGGTGCCATAACAGTGACAGTAAGAACTGGCATTGAAAAAGAAACCTGGTACTGAAGAAAAACTTGCATTGTCACTGAAATGAAAAATATATATTTTTAGGATACTTTTTGTTTTATGATGTTTTTCAATGCCAATGTTCTGATTTTTTTATACTCCCTGTTTTTTATCAGTTTCAGCAGGTTTTCATTTTCAAGTTTCTGGTTTTCAGTTACAGTGTTTTTTTTTCAGGTTTCAATCTTACTGGCACTGTTTTGACGTGAGGGGTGCGGGGGTGGGGGGGCTGGGAACACAAGAACGCGCTTCCAGGCTTTGAAGGGAAGAGATCGGCCTCTGTCGGTAACCTACAGTAACCTGTTGTCTCTGCGGCCGTGATCGTAGTGAAAGCAAGTCCCAAACCGCCAGTAAGTCTGTTTGTCTTTGTCGGTATTTTTCAATCATTTAAAATCACTTAATGCTTTATGACTTGCTAAGTTAGCAAACATGCTAGTGTTCGCTAAGCTCGCTCATGTGAAAGTGCTTTGCGCTTACTACAGAACATGGATGTATGATAAGACCGAAGCATTGACACTGACAGGAGGGATTCTTCATCATTTCCAAACCTCCACGACTCCATCTCACCATCCTCTGAGCGTGTGTGTGCTTTTTCTTCAGTACCAGGTTTCTTTTTTAATGCCAATTCTTACTGTCACTGTTATGGCTCCGTACATGCTTGTACTAGCTGCTCATACTGCTTAAGTTATCTCATTATTAAAAATTTAAAAAAAAAACAATTCTGATTCTCATAAGCTTGCTGTTTTGCTCATTGCATCTCCTGTTAGCTCAGCTAACTGCTAACAGTTAATCTGTTAGCATCAAAGAAAACCAGGCTTAATTCCTCCTTCATGAAAAGAAAGTGTGATGGTGTATTTGGGTTCTCTTATTTTCCAGGTGAGACAGAACTTCCCATGATGTATTTAGTATACAGACTTAACAAACTGAAATGTTAGTGTTCACCGTACACGCCATCAGCGGAGTAAAAAGAAGTAGAACAGTGGTAACCATACTCGATTGCAGACCATTGCATGTTGCACAATTTTCCCCGACATGTGCTGTTTCGCGTCTACAGAATTATGCAGCATTGGAGACACCTTTGATCTTTGCTCTTGAAAGTTGTGGAAAATGTTGGTGTTGATATTAGATCTCACCACAACAAAATTCAGGTGCATCCCAGCCTGTAGAGGGCAGATGCTTGGAATGCAGAAATGAATAACTATGTATTTTGAAAGACAAAATGGGACTTTGGTAACTATTCAATTAATTGTTTTCTTTTCAAATTATCCTTAAATGTCTTTATATCAGTTGCTGTAGCTATTCTTTTCATCTGCACAAACTCCTCTTTTGAACATCAACAAAATTATCCAGCTGCCTCAACCTCTTACTCGGCACTGCAGGGGGGAGCAACATCAAACGTGTTTAATTGCCTAATTTGTCAAATGATTGTTTGGGATCCGTGGCCCAGTCATCTGCACACACCTCTGATGGAATAATTGGCCATTTTATGCACATAATGAACATGCAAATGAACACAGGAAGCTTTGAAGCTCGACAGGCTATAAATAAACCAATCGATCTAACACATCAGCTCCTCGTCTTTGAGTGTAAACCTGCAGGGGGCTTGAGTAGTCGTCATCAAATTCACTGTACGTAAAAATAGACAAAGAAGTACCAATGAGTATCAAACTATGAATACGTTCGAGAGCACTGTAGGAGAAGTATGCTGCTGCACTCTAAAGACATCACTTTAGATTCTGCTCTTGTATTAGGATGTTCTCTGAGTTCAAACATGTTTTATTTATGCATTTCTTTGAAAAGGAACATGTTCATGTTTTAGTATCAAAGCCAATGTGTTGTCATTCAAATCAATGTAGTCTTATATAATATTTATTAAAGGCTCGTGTCCATGCTGTAAGAAAAACTTCTAAAGGACAAAGTTATGAGAGCAATTTAGTATATTTATTAGCTAAAAATACAGAAAAAGATTATTTTATTTTAATCTCTATGTGCTTTCGGTACAGTGCGATAATACCGAGATGGATCCAAGGCAAATAACTTAAAAAGCCTATATTATGCCTTTTTGAGGTTATATATGCCTTTGCATGTGCTCATTGTGATAGAGCAAAAAGCCATCAGGACCTTTACAGTAAACTTTAATGTATTATTTATTAATTAAATTTCCTCTTTGTAAGCTTCTAATGCTCAATGAGCTGTCAAATATTGCAATTGAGTTAAAGAAAAAGACATTTCAGATATTGTTTTATACAACTATAGTTAACCTTATTCTCATTATCTTAATATATGATGGCAATCTTAATCTTAATTTTTAAAATAACATCTTAACAGTGCAACACTCATGGCAATATATTTACTGTAACCTGTTTTATTCATTTATGTACATGTGAACAGTGCACATTATTTTTATTTTGTACATAGCTTTACCTTTTTAATATCTATTTTAATCATTGTTGTTGTAAATAATTGGATATCTCACCAGTATATGATGTGTAAAAAAATGAAATTTCAGCTTGAGGTTAAATGAAGTAATTCTGATTTAATTTCTAAATCCTAAATTTAGTTTTGAATGCATTTTTATATTCATTAATTAATCTTAAACCTTCCAACATTTAGGTACTGGAACATTTTTCGAAAGGGTTGATTGGTAGTAATATCAGAAACAATAGTCAAATGTAACACTAATTGTTTCATATGGAGAAAGAAGAGGAAAGAAGAAAACCATTAAGATTAGATTAAAGCAGTTTTATAATTTATGTAAATCAGAAAAAAAGAAAAACAAATTACAAGACAGGGTCATACATTAAATCTGTATAATACAAGCTGTCTCCTTTTATTGATAAATGAAGATAACTGTATGTAATTCATCACAAAGCCTGTCACTTACTTAAATTATTCTTAGTTAAATTGTCAGCATCAAGTTTCATCTCTACTGTAATGACTATAAAAGCGAGTAATTATTTTAGTTAGTCAAGACAGAAATCTATTCCACCCACGTCATATTTGTTTCTGTCTTGTTTACTCACAGCCTTAATAACTGTTCAAAGCTCTGTTCTAACAAACATCATCATCGCTCAGTGGCTTTCCCTCCCTTTGTTTGCTGTAAATAATTGTAAAAAGAGCCCTTGTGGGATGAAATTTTGCTCTAAATTAATCAAAAGTTTTTCGGTAATGGACAATTGATTCGACTTTCTTCTTTTACAACATGCATTTTTCTTATGCTTAAAGTTCCTCAGGGAGTCTTGTTAAAGTCTCTCAACAAACTTAACTTTAAGTTCTACATACAATTTATAACACAGGACACTGCCAAAGGACTTCCTGGCATATGCAGTACTTATACTGTATGAAGCAGCTAGTGATAATTGTTCCAATAAAACGGGTAAATTAAGCCTCAGGTGTTCTGATAGTGCTCTACTGGGAGAAAAAATACAGAGTATAGATACTCAAAGCATAAATGCACACTGAATAAATTAAATGGTTTTGCTGGAAAATTCTCCTGAGATCTTTTATGTTTGAAAAACAGCCTGTAATAAACAAACCTATAAACATCAATGGAGAGATGATGCATCTAAAAACACAATCAAAGCCATTTAGTTCTATAATAAATGGCATAACCCTTTGTTTTAAAGTTTGTCCATCATCATTTTGTACCACGGCCTGGTCATATGTATAATGTATAATAATATAATAACTAGGGCTGGGTTTACAAAATCAATTTAATCAATTTTAATCGATTTCCCTTCAAATAGTTCATAATCAATCCATAAAATCCAAAGATCGATCTTGGATAGTTTTTTCTTCATTAGACGTGCAGAGAAGCAGCCAGTGGTATCAACCCTGCAGTACTGCGAGATCTGCGATTAGTACTGCTTTCCACTGAACAAAATCTTGTGAGATGTTACTGCAAGTAATCAAACAAACACAGCAGAAGCAAATAGCACTATATGGGCACCACCAGCAAGTTTAAAGGCTGACATATGGACATAGTTCGGATTTTACAAACACAAAGGAAAAGAGGAGTTGGACAGAAAACAAGTAATATGCAGAATATGCATTAAAGAGGACATATCATGCTTGTTTCTCCTTTTCACTATGCCAGACTAGGATGCCTGTAAAGCATTTCTGCCCTCAGTACAAGTCATTTAGTTCCTTCATCGCCCCACAATAGCGTTCTCAAAATCCTCATTTTAAGCCACTATGAAGCTCTCGTTGAAACACAAGGATCTCAGGATGACCTACAGTAACCTCGCACGTCACAGCCCTTTGTGCTCTGATTGGTCAGTTCTATCGGGGGTAGAGCCAGCTTGTCCTTCTTCTTCTACTGTATTTTCCGGCGGGCTCAAAGCAGCGACTGCGTATTGAGTCCCCCTACAGGCCAGAGCTGGTAATGAGTGAGTGTGAGCTAGGGAGCTATATACTGCTGCTGGTGGATGTGTTCCTCGGTGACGGTTTTGTGGCTAACGGACATCACAGGGGAGGAAGTGTTTTATCAGATTATTCCAATAAAAAGAAAGGTACCTCGTGTCGTCAGGACAATTTAAATCTCGGGGACATCTCGCAATCACCTATTTTCAGAGGCATCAAATCTCGTTCTAGGATATCAGAAAAAATACAATATCTCATTTTTTGAAAATTAAGGGGGTGTAAGGTCTTGTTTTCAAATTTATTATATTATATGTAAGTACTAAATCATGCATCAGCATGATATGTCTCCTTTAATGTATATAAGATCAATATAAGATCAATATAACTGCTTTAGGTTCATTTCTTAATGTAAAAACAATTTTAATAATGCACCAGGTCAAAAGTCACTTTTTAAGTTTACAGTATTATTTTAACTGAGATATGCCAGACTGAAAAAAATATCTTGTTGTATCGTGAATCGAATCCATTTGAGACCTGGTAATATGGAATCGAATTGATCCAGAAAATCTGACTAGATACCCAGCCCTAATGATAACATAACTCATCATTATGCAAGGACTCACTTTGTTTTCATCAGCTGCTTAAAGGGATATTTCAGTATTTTTGAAGCTGGGTTGCATTAGGTCTGTTACAACAGTCAGTGAAATGGCTGGAAAGGCTCCCAGCAGTACTGTACCTTTAAGGAGAACAGGCTCAGACTACCAGTAAGACATAATGGTGTTGGCGGAAACAGTAATTTTAGGTAATTGTGTGAGTTTTTATGTAAAAAGTAGCCACAAAAATGTGTTGTGTCAAATGTAAGACTGGGCGAAACATTCTGCAGTGCTTGATTTTTCCTCTAAGAAGTCTCTGTGGTTGGCACTGTTACACTATTACAATGCAGCAAAAGGCTGTGTGTTCTTCCGCCTGAGGGTATTGATTCAGCTGATCTGGTGTTTTGCTCCATGGACTTAGGGAGACACATCAATGGCAGAAGAAATCAATTCTGAACCAGATATAATTGATCTTGACTCGGGATGATGATAGAAAGGGAGAGCAGACAAACTTCTGCATCATAAGCACAGGCGGAGGAGCACATAGTCGTCTGCTGCATTGTAAAATTGTTCCAAACACAGAGACCTCCTGGAGGAAAAATAAAGTGCATTGACAATTTTTTGCCTAGTCATACATTTTACACAACATAGTTTTGTAGCTTGTCTTAAAACTCATACAATAACACAAAATAACTGTACGTTTTAACAGGAGTTTGCCTTCCTGGTGAAAGTCAGCCACCCAAACAAGGACCAAGCAAGGCAAGGAACCAAAAAGTGGAGCATTGTGGGTTGAATGTGGATGGATATCTATCACAACAGTCAACAAGTAGAATGTGGGACAAGTTAACACATTGCCCTGGTCAATTGGGCTGGGTTTAAAAAAACAGTTTAATCGATTTAAATCATTTTCCCCTTAAATGGTTAATAATTGATCCATAAAATCCAAAAATCAATCTTTTTACTTCAGTTTTTTCTTCATTGAACAAGCAGAGAAGCAGCCTGTGGTTATCAACCTTGCTAGTCTCATGTGATCAGCATTAGTGAGATGTTACTGCAAGCAGTTAAACAAACATGGCTGAAGCGAGTAGCACTATATGGGCACCACCGGCGAGTTTAAAAGCTGATGTTTGGACATATTTCGGATTTAACAAACACGAAGAAAAAGAAGAGTTGGACAAAAAACAAGTAATATGCAGAATATGCATTAATGTATATCATTAATATATGATTACTGTAACTGCTTTGGGTTCAGTTCTTGATGTAAAAACAATTTTAATAATGTATGAGGTAAAAAAGGTCACTTTTTCAATTTACAGCATTATTTTAACTGAGATATCCCAGACTGAATGAATATATACTTTGGAATAGAAGATCTGAATTGACACTCATCCCTACTGGTCAATATGCAACTGCCACACGATGCAGCCTAAGTGCAGCTTTAGCTTTATTTAATGGCACATTAAACTTCTGAACTGCCTCAAGTTGAACAATGTTATTACTAAAACTTGTCATAGTGCAACAACAGGCTGGATGGTTGGTTGCTCGCAGCTACATCCCAAGCTAGCAGCAATTTTATGCATCATTTGACATCAATAATACCATAGGAAGTTTAATATAATTTAAACAAGTATCATAGAAAGATTTTTGACTCGTCATAAACCAGCCTTTAACAAGCTTTCTCACAATGTTTTGTTTAAGGAATGTGTCTCCATAAACGCAAACTCCTTAATGTTAGAGGTACCAGGTGAGGGGATGGCATTATTAAAGATGTTATGACTGAATACTGCCCCCTTGTGGTGCACCTAATGTAACGCCATGATAGACAAGCGACAGGTAGCGTACAATGATGCACTCAGAATTCTACGGAAGCTCCCAAGGTATACAAGTGCCAGCTGTTTGTACATGGTTTCCCACTTTGGGTGCTCCTTTTAGAAATTTTATGTACAGTTTTATGCCCCGGCTGAAGAACTCTATATGAAATTATTACGGCTCTAGCCTAAGGAGAACAGTACCATCAACTTCTCCAGATTTTGGAGGCACTGGATGGAGTGTTTGTAAGTCTTTTAGACATGGACATTTTTATGTTTTTACTCTTCTTCTCACTTTTCTTCCCTTATTCTGTTGCTGTGTGACCCTTGTAGTATATTTATATGGAGCGATTGCAGTCTGAAATAAAGGTTGATTGAATGATGTCACAAGGAGAGCAGATTCTGAACAGACAGCAGACTTCATCTTTTTTAGACATGAACACAGCAGAAACAAACGACTTAGATGTGTTATTTCACATTTTGTGGTTCAGCAGATACTCAGGATAAACAATGTCAATTTAAAAAAAACAGAAAATGTGAGTTTGTATAATATATCATCTATTGTATTAAGTTGTTTCAGTCTTTAGATGAATCATTCTCCTACTGACCATAGTCAAGTGTATTTGCTCTCACTTAAGTGCTTTTAGTATACATTTATGTTTTTGAATTAAGACTTATAATGCCAAACTCTCAAAAGCCACTTATTCACTTAGAGCACAAGTGGCCATTACAGAAGTATTTCATATGAAACAGAAAGACATGCATTTGTACATTTTCTTCTCGAGATGTCCTTAAACTCACAAGAGGCTGAATTGAATGTAATATTCATTCAGATGTCTTTCTTCGAAAATTAGTTTCAGCTTTCCCTGAAGTGTGTGAAGACTTTGATGGGACACTTCACCAAACTAGGACAGACATGCAAATTGAACTGTCCCCCTCCCTGACTCTTAAAGTTCAAATAAAGGTCTTTTTGCCAAGGTTTGATGGAGAAGCTACATGTCATCCAGCATCTAAAGTAATTTCAGTCAGTATGTGAGTGGCAGCAGATGTCATCTCTGAGTGTTGATTTTATGTCTTTGCTGCTGCTTCACATCTGACTCATGGTCTCATGATTTATGTAGACTATGTAGAAATATGACATAAAGAAGGTGAGGGGCTTATGGCTGCAGTATCAGCTTGTACCCGTACTCAATTTGACAGGAGCTGCTGTAAAAACCTCTAACCAATGACTTAGCAGCTAATTTAGGTGACATGTTGGAGGTTCGGTGTTTTGACAGGAGTCAGGGCTGTGAATAAACAAACTGAGCCCACAGACTTTAAAATTAGAGCAGAGAAGCAGCTCATCCTTGTCAAACAGCTCAGAGGATAGCAGGCTGTGTCCTTCACCAAATATTAACTGTTCTCACCATCTGGACTGACTCTTTGCACTTTCTCATATGTCTTGTGCAACTGAGCCTATAATTGCTGGTTTCAGTGATCCTGTCTTTTGATGTGTGTAAAACAAAGAAGATGAATTAAGCTGAGTGTTGCAGTGCTGCAGAAGAAAATACAAAAACATTGTAAATAATGTTAGTATTTCAATGTTTAGGATGAGGCACATGGAAGTCATTAACAGACTTTCCTAAGGGTATGTGCTGGGTCAAATTTTTATGCAAGTCCCTTTGTGGGAAGTTCATCTGACCAGAGAAAGATGTTGTATCTCTTTTGGTGAGTAGGGTGACCATGCGTCCTTTTTGCACATGTCCTCAAGGGGGATATTATAAAATTCCCTAAAATGTCCAGTTTTAGCCCTGCATGTATCCCAGCTATCCAAATAATTCTAACAGATTCTTAGAGCTGAGAAGTGGAGCTTCCTACTGATATGCAGTACAGAAAGGCTGGATTGCCAGAGGGGGAGGTACGGGAAGTGAGCTGACTTATTCAGAGATGAGAGACAAACATGTGGGTCATTTATTGGTGGTTTATTGGTGTTTTCTGTGTAAATTATTTAAACATATTATACATAATGACATTAGTATCTGGAATGGTTTCTTGCTGTTCTTTTGCCATATTTCTATCTTGTTTTGTTTTATTTTCACCCAGTTCATCTTTTTTGTCATCATCTTTTACATCATAGTTCCTGTTCTAGGGATTTCAGAAATAGTTAACTAATACAGTATTATGAATAATATAAATATTAATGATAAACAATATAAGAAAATTGAGTTTTGATTTTGTCTTCTCAAAAATGTTTCCTTGTAATTACACACTGTTTTAAGCATTAACAACTTCATAATTGTGAACATTTGCTAAAATGTTATAAATGATTTATCAAAGGGAATTTTTGACACATTTATTGACACAAAAGGCAAAAAGAAAAAGCAGGTGGACATTTATATTCATAGTAGTAAAAGGGTTAATATCCACAATAAAGCACTGCACTGGACCATTGATATTATTCCAATGTACCTACCTGAAAAGTTACTGAGCGTGCATGTTAAAACACAGCATACGCTGCTGAGGCTCTTCGTTTTGGGTTTTCAGACTATGGTCATCCTATTACCCAGGCCTTCTGTGAGTTTCAACTCTTACCCCTGAGTTACCGCCGAGCTGTGAGCCTCCAACTCCAGCTCGGACTGTTGTGTTCAGTTAAGTTGCTGCAGCTGTTAATATCCCTGTTTCCTGTTCAGCTGTTTCAACTTATAAAACTTTAGGCTAAGACAAAACAACTGTTATTGTGAGGAGTTTGTAGTAGAAAGAATGTGTTTTTTATGTGGCTTGACTTTACTTTAGCAGAGCTACACCCAAAACAGGAGATAAAACCCACTGTTTTCTCTTTCATGTTTGAGAGTAATGGATGTAAAACTGAAATTTATGAAACTGACACAAACAGAATATCAACCCACCTTATAAACAAGTAAAATTGAGTAAGAGCAAGAATGTATAAGTGGCATACATACAACGAGAAGCAAGCGCTTGGACTCCTAAAACTGTGAAATGCTTAAAATGACAGTCTCAACTGTAGCGATGAGATCAGAATTATTAAATTTTTTGTTTTGTATCTTTTATGACACATATTTCAGTACATTAATCAGACATCATTATCACATAAACACTCCAATAGCCCAGGTTGTTAGAAGAAAAAAAAATATTTCTTTAACTTGACTGTGCTTGATGGAGTAGTTATTTACAAGAAATGCCAAATAAGAAACGCTAAAAGTAAAAGAAACTGCAAGTTTATATCAAAAGTTGATGAAGATCTGGGGTGTTGCACCTACTTTTGTGTTAATGTGAGTGTTTCAGAGTTGCTGCCAGGGGGCTTCAGTGTGCAGTGGGTTTACAGAAAAATTAGTAAACATGGAAAGTTCCCCCCTGAAAGTGCAACATTTATTGCAAGAGAAGTAATTATCGTAGTATTATTTGTTCTAATTTTGCTCCAGTAGAGGAAGAACTCAGCTAATTTTTTTTTCAGGAAATTAAAAGGCCTCAGTATTAATTTCAGTCTGTTTCATTACCTTTAACAAGCCCTAACATGAGCTTAAAAGATAGCTCTTGTCATATTGGTGCAAAAACTGTTACTCTATTCAATAAAACCAAAAGGTTGAATGTTTCTTGTACTCGCCTCTACACTGATATCTACTTATTTTCTCCCTTCTCCAGTCAATATCTTCTTTTATTTCAGCACCAAATCTCTTGAGTAGGAAAATTAGTTATTATCCTTTCTTTGCCGGTGTAAAATCTCTGGACAACTGCAAACGCAGAGCTCATCCTGCAAGCAGAGGCACGAAGAGTAATGAGAGCGAAACTTCCCTGACCATATCAGGTTTCAACAAATGGGGCAGAGCCACTCCCTACAGCTATGTCCTACATCTGCACAGTTTTTATGCTGCATCTGTCTTCATTCAGGTGTAATAAGGGAGGCAAACGCTGCCATGTTTTCAGGGATATGAGTATCATTAGCGGATACCCGTGGCTGAGAAAAGGGGGAGAAAAAAATCAATGAATAAAAGTGACAACATCTTTGATCCTTGGGCTGGTTAAGGTGGGCTACACCCTGTTACCAGAGGATGATCGCCCTTATGAAACATCAATTTGACGACCATAAAGAGACGTATGATTGTCAGTGTCATCCCTCCAGACGGAGGGCCTTTTGAATGGCTCCTATTGAAATATGCCAAAGTGACTCATCGCCATTCATTCATGTTCCGCAAGTAATTTCATCGCGTTTTTTTTCCAGTATTATTTCATGAAGGCGGCCTTGCAGCTCTCTTTTCTTCCCATTTTGTCAAGCATTAATTTTGATATCGGCCATTAAAAGTGGCACAATGATGACTACAGACACTGAGCGTATGCAAGCCCGGGATTTTCAAGGCTGGGGATATGTCGCTTCCCTCGCTACTTTATCTTTTATGTAATGACTTTTTTGCCCTTATTTTGCCTTTTTCTTGACTACAATACGGCTGCTGTCATAAATAACCGTTTTCAGTGCAATAAAAAGATCTAAAAATGGGTGAAAGCATATGAACTTGTTTATCATGGTGTCAATTTACACAGAGAAGAGACAGCCACACTGCCTCTGCAGTGCTTATATATGTGCGTGTGAGTGTGTGGCTGTTCTTACTCAAAAGAAAACAGTCTGATCCCACATCAACTGATCTGATACACAGCAGATGAGCTCATAATCTGGCTAGATTGAACTGGAACATTAATCTCCTAGGCCCCGAGCGCTGCAGAATCAAACAGGAACATTTATCCTGTTGATACAGACTTTAGATTGTTTGTTCAGAATTCAGGGCATGAAGGGAAAAATAATTTCAGGAGCTTTTATTCTTTGAAATATAAAGACAAGGCAATAGAATTGAAATGTTTCATCACTGTTACTAGTGAACCAGTATCCACCAAAAAAATTCACCCACATTTCCAGTTTGGAGGACAACAAGATGGTCAGCCTGCACTGACCACTGAGAACTGCTGGATCGACTTTTTCATAGTTAGAGCTTTACTTTGACAGCATGAAGCACGCTGTTTAAATGTGCGTGGTGCACACTGGTTTGGGGCGTAAGGTCTATATTTAGCTTTTCATTATGATGCATGTTCCTAGCACAAAGGGGATGGATTATATGTCTTTATTTTACATCAGCAAGTTTTGAGCATAACATACACATGCAGCCACTGAAAAGTTCCTCACTCCCCCTGTTGGATCTAGGCTGGTCCTTGGCAGGTCCATGCTGGGCTTTCCCACCTTAACAGTTACGACTTCAGGCCATGTTTCTGTAAACGTATCGTGCTAGGTTTGTTGTTTATTCATTTAACAGCTAGTCTGGTAAATAGGTAACATGGACACCCTGAAAATACATGAATGAACATGATTTCAGTGAAGTTAAGCACATCTCTGGAGAGGTGGGGGGAATTCCAGTGGCTAGAAGTTGGCTGGTAACTGGCTGGAAATTTGCAGACAGCTAGCTGGGAGGGGAAAGTAGAACTGGCTGGATTTGTAAATCAAACCAAATGGATTATTTATTTAATTTCATTGTGCTGTACAGGATACCGGAGCATACAGGAGCATAAGAAATAATCCAAAGGAGAGTCAGACTCTTCTGCATAAATGTAAAAGCAAAACCTCCTAAATAATTTAAACCTCCACTTAAAACCAACAGGATCAGGCAGGTTTATGTTCATGATAGACCTGTTCACTGTAGATCAAACACCAGCAATATTTTTGTATTATTTTCCTTCAGAAATGCTGGGCTTTGTTTTTATTGTGTGCACAAAACACACGGCACAGCCTGTTTGATTAGCTGTGAGCATAATCAATTGGTGCAATTCATTAGTATGTTTACAAATATAAGAAATGTTTGTTTTTAGAGAATCTTTGATCCTGTACATGCATTTTATCGTTACTTGGAATAACTCGGAATATACTGCACCAAGGAGCCCTGCAAAATAGCTATACTCTCTCTCAGCTTTCTTTCATGACTTGAGATTCAAATTTAAATTTTCAACGAATGCTCTGACATTTGAAGGTAGAAGAGTGCTGCTGTGCATCCTGTGAGACTGCAGTAAGCTCTGTAAAGTGCATGTTTTGATCTTGCGGATGTGTACCAATCTCTTTCATGTGCCCTCATAATACCAAAAGCACTCTGTGGCATAGACATTTAACTTTACACTGGGTAGAAGGAGGTTGCTTTAAAACAACATATATTTACATCTGTTAGGAGGGATTTTATCTCTTCATTTGGTTGTTGATGCATCTTTCAAGTTTATATCCATATGTCCTACTTATATATGCATCCATGCTTACCACACATGAATATATATGATACAGGGAAAGCTGAGTTGGCTCAAAGTCAGAAATAAGAGAGTCACGGAAACTGACCACTGCATGCTCTCATCTAAAAACAGCTGTATCCATACAAGGGCTCTACAGGGACATACAAAAAAAACTTGTAGCATCATAAATCTTATTTATATTCCTAATTGTTGATACTATCCATAAATAACATTACCAGCTAATGTTAGCTTATAACTCACCAGTGTTTTAATGATTAGGAATATCATTTCCTCACCTACCAAACAGAAGAACTTTTGATGCAAACACATCAAAAATACACAAATTTAGCAATATATCTGTTTTTTTTTTCACCAGAAGTAAAAGGGTGAGTGCTTATTTCATAATCTTCTAAAGCCATAATCCTACAGCCCTATACATCTGTCTGGTTGAAAGTCTGTTGATTTTTATGATAGGCGGGTTTTTCAGAAAATAAAAGTCCCCATTTGCTATGTTTACTGGAAGCCTTTATTATGAAAATCCATACCAGCAAATACGTTTGAGTTTCCTCTCAACACAACTCAAATCCACTGATTTAGGGAAAGTCACAATGCTGGTCTGAATGCACAGAGACTTCTTAATGTTCCTTTTCATGACCTCACAAACAGACATGATAAACCTATATAATTGCAGGGTTGTTTAATAGGAAGAGAGGCGTCGTGGAAGCTAATCATACATCTTAAACAGAGTGCCCCATCTTTTTTATATACCAACATATGACTCTATAACTAAGAGCAAGCACAATACCTTGATGTCATTTCAGGTCATGGCCCCCATTATGAGGAGGATTTATTTGTAGAACTAGTTAGTTGGGCCAAGACAATGCAATCTATGAATCTAATACTGCAGAAAAACGTCTTTAATCAAAGAACGGATGATGTAAACAGATTTAACTTCAGAGTCGACAGGCACAATCGACCCTTTAGCCGACAATGGTTTGGATGTCCTTGCAAACTTAATGATCCACAGGTCTGGATTTTAATGAGGAGCTTGTTCTTTGGCTCTGCTGTCGGTGACAATGCCAGGTCTCGTACAGAGGTCACAGCTTTAATGGCGGCACAGAGTCATTAAAAGAAAGTGAGAATGCACAGGAGGTTCTGACGCCCTTTACTGTACACCGGCTGATCCCGCTGGAGAGTCTCTCCGCTGAGGGAAAAAGACACAAACACATCACTAAGGTAGCAGGTCTCCAGAGGCTGGAAACTATGATGCTTCATGAGCATGTTTTTCTTGGCAGAGCCCAGGGGAGTCTTCCACAAAGAGTTTGTTGTGCTGAGACACCAGGGAGGCAGCCAACAACAGAAGCTCTGTAGTTTCAACAAGCCCTACTTTTATAGACAGCCTAATTACAGATGTTCATTATCTCTGCGACGCATATGTGCATGTTTTTCAGCAAAACAGAAAATGTTGCTTCACTTTACTGTAGTTTAGAACAGTCTAGACAAGGATAAGAAGAAGCTAATTGAATTCTAAAGTTTCCTCATTTTTGTTTGTGGAAAACAGGAGCTAAAGTCCAAAATAAGCTGTGCCAACGAAACATAAGTGTACTAAAGAGAGATCTTAAATATACTCCAAATAACATATACTACATTGATTGATCACACAATCAACACCAGGGATTATTAAGGACCAATTAGATTTTTGAAGACAAAAAAACAATTGACAGCAGATGATTACCTTGGATTGGGCAATATTATCTAGACATAAAAGCTCTGATTGTCTTGAATATTCAATTTGCTTGTTTTGACCTTTATTCTAAAAGCCAGAACAAGCTCAGTAGCTTCTGCAGCATGGATGTGACACTGTATTCTGACATTATTTCTGTTGCTGTCATGGTTTCAGCAAGAGATGGGACTGTGTTGAAATGTCTCTTTGTGAACAAAACACCTATACAACTAAAACACAATTTCAGATTTATCTGCTTGGCGGGGATAACTGACAGAATAAGCCATGGGAAAATGATAGATTTTTATTTTACTTTTTTAAATGTCAAAAAATAATCAGTTGAATTGCTTAATTAATTCACTACTTGAAAACTATTGTCACATGTGTCTTCCCAAGTTCCCTTTTTAAAACCTTGAAGCTATTTTCATTACATTAAAACAATTGTAGAAGATCCTTGCTAACTTGAACATCTCTGCATACAGGTTTGTACTGGATCACAAATACAGGCTTATGAAACATTACTTAGAGCAGAAAACTCATGTGACCTGACATTGTTGCACTGGCCATCAGAACTTCAAGGATAGAAACATAATTGCCAGGATTTTCAACATTTATCACAGAGTTCTTTTTATCTCCTCCATGGACAGCAGAGAAATTGCTCAAAGAAAAACAAATAAAAATGACAACAATGGAGAGTTTCCAGGAAGTCTAATAAAATGTTTTTTTCAAAATAATATCTGATTTAAAAAAGTTTTGAAAATTAGCACTATTGATTAATGACAACGGAATACAAAATGTGAGCCCAGCTTGGATAATAAGCCATCTTAGTAAAATACTGATAACTGTAAGTAAGATATTTTTCAGTGAATTAGTCAAAATGTAAGATGTATGTTTTTTTTCAATCAACCAATCAATCAATCTTTATTTGTATTGCGCCAATTCATAACAAGTGTTATCTCAAGACCATTTACAATAGAGCATAAAGCTCTTCATTTGGTGGATACACACATATATGCATAGATACATATATACATATAAAAATTACACATATACATATATATACAAATATATACATCCATCACCCAACATGAATCCATATAGCCAATCATGAATCCCTTCATCATGGCGGCAAGTAAAAAACTTCTGTTAAGCAGCAGGAAATCTTGAATGTGGATCCCAGTCTCATGATGAACAGCAAATCCACACGATGCTGTGATGGGTGCGAGGGCGAAGGAAGGAAGTTAAGAGGAGACAAGTGGACTAAAGTAAGAACTAAAGTTAGTGACAGATCCATGAGCCATGGACCTGTCATCTGATTTATTAGATGTTTTTTGGGAAATGTTTTCAACAAAAGTGAAAAATAACAAGAGAACAAGTCTAAGACCTTTAGTTTTGAGACGTTGGGTGTTTCCGTCTCAGCTATGGCACAAGCGGGTGTTGCTATAGGTCTGCAAAGGTGAGTAATTTCACAATGTCATCTTGCTGTGAGGGAAGCTGTAGGGGACATTTCGCACTAATTGAATAATTGAAAAGATAATCATCAGATTAATGGGTTAATAACATAACTGTCAAATGCAGCCCTATAGGGAGGGCTGAATAACAAGTTTCTACAGGATGACGCTCGGGGCAAAGGCACATGAGCGGCATGTATGCAGATGAGATCATTAATACAGTACAGGTAGTCAGCAGCAGCACTGTAATTATGAAAGTGAGAGTGCTACTCCAGCACCAAAGATATTAATCATTCATCACATTATGGCAGTCGTGCAGTTACCCACCCCTGATTGAAAGTAGAACAGGGTGAACACTTCCCCTCAAAGTCACAAGTAATAAACACTGTGTTGATGGAATAATGCTCAATTATCTGGACTTAATCAAGCTTTAAGTCTTAAAAATGAGGGATGTCACTCAGTGATATATTTATCATTTTAATATGTACATTGGTACATGGTGTTATATACTGGAAAAGAGAAACTCTTGGCCAGCATCATATGATGTCTTTAAATAGCTTATTTGAAGATCCTTCAGTTTTACTTTGAAGAAGAATAAGGGAAATTAAAAAATATAACTAAAAGAAAATACTGTTTTTTTTTTAATCTTTGATAGAAGAATTACATCAGTACAAATATAATTACATATCTGATAACTGACTAAGTAACCCCACATATTGAGAATCACATTATTGGTCACTTTTGCTATCTTGTATCAAAGAATTCATTTGTTTTTTATTAGTGTGTTTTTCATTTGTTTTCCAGGAGGTTCTTATGATGGATGGGGTTTTACATCCAGGTGTTTGCAGAGAGTTATTTTCGATGAAAACTGAATGTAGATTTTAAATGGGGATACCACTCATACCACTCATGTATAGTTATTGCATTGTATCTATTAATAATGAAAGCTGGGTCAAGAATTGGGATATTTTTCTGTATTATGGTCTGGTTTATAAAAACAGGGCAGGACGTTTGAGGAGAAAGAAAGAAAGAAAGAAAGAAAGAAAGAAAGAAAGAAAGAAAGAAAGAAAGAAAGAAAGAAGAGAAGCTATCACAAGAATGCAAAGGGGATAAGTGCTGGAGAGAAAAAGCACCTTATGGCCCTTTTCCATCAGCCCTACTCTACTCTACTCGACTCTACCCGGCTCTACTCTACTCGCCTTGTTCTGCTTTTCCATTAGCCCCAGTCGCCTGCCCAACGGCGTGCAGTGTCGCTGTAAGCAGCTGAGCGGCACTGCGGTGGCATCATTTTGAGCGGGACACAACAATCTGTGGCTTTTTGTCTCAAACCAAGTAAAAAAGGAAAGCAGAAGAAGGCTGCAGGTGGTAAGAAGAAAAACCCCTTGAGAAGCACGGGAGAGTTTTGGAAGCTATACAACAGAATGAAGCCGAAGACGAGAGCAATCGAGCTGCAAAGAAAAGACGTATGAGGGTAAGCTAATGGTAGCTAACGCTAACATGCTAGGTCGTTGCGCTCATGACTCATCGATGATGACATTGTCTGACCAAACAGTAGCCGGCAGTCGGTGACGTCATCTTTTAGTATGGACTCAGCTTGCTTGGAACCAGAGCAGAGTAGGTACTAAATCTAGCTTGTTTTAGGAGGTACCAGGCCAGTAGAAACACACTGCAAATCGAGTAGGGCTGAGTAGAGTAGGGCCAAGGCGTGCTAGCGGAAAAGGGCCATAAGTACCTTAGTGAGTGGTTGCTTGCATCAATTTTGGTAATGTAACATTTATCTTGACATTGTGGAAAACAAACAAAATTATTGTACACTAGATACAGAATGTCTGTTTGCTGTCATCACCATCACATCAGTTGTCATATGCAGTCTGTAAGTCTATCATACAAGTACATACAAGTCACAGTATCATTTTATGGCTCTGTTATTGCCTAATCAGAAAGTGACCATCATAATCAATGAAAACAGTATAATAGTCTGATCCCGGCATAACCCACACTCATAGCTACTGTGTCTTTGTCCTTGAAATGAAAATGAAAAGCCCATTTATTTTTTGACCAGGAACCAAGCTCTGCAGTCTGCAGTCTGTGTCTGATGACAGACATGGAATCCAGCAAATCGAGCTGCTTTACAAGGTGAACAGATCTTCAAAAGTGGTCACAGCTTTTGCTTTTCCATTGAAGTGCGGTATATGAAAGACAGATGCATGTAATTTTCCGGCTATTGATTTTGGTGTTTTCATAACCACAAAAACAGTCCCAGACTTCATAAAGGTATGATGTAAGCCATGAAAAACACTTCCTCCCATATGATGAAACAAAGACTGTGTAAAACTTTGCTTCTTGTTCCCCAACATCATGATGCAACAGGAAAGTAAATGATGCTGCTAAACCCTGCAGAGTGTAGTAAATAAAAAATTGAGAAGCTCTGGCACGGAGGGTTTATTGGAAGCCAAATGTTTGAAGGTTTTGCTAAACGTATGATCTCTCAGATAATTGGATGTGCTGAATGCAATGAAACCACTTGCTTGATGTGCTTCAACCTTAGCCCTGATTGTCTCAGCCACTGGCAATTGCCTGCTGCCGAGATGGCTCGCCTTCATGCACACATTTCCCTCCGCAGATTGGACAGGCTTTTGTGCACCACTTAATTTTCAATCAGATCCGATCCCAGCTAAGTTGCCAGGCCTAGCGAGGGGTAAATGGGGGGTCATATGCTCTCCCCCACTGCTAATGAGAAGCTTCAGTCAACACATGGCTGTCATTTTTTATCCTGTTCTCCATAGCAGATGAGAGGCACAGAGAAGGTATGGCTGACAAGGCCTGTCCATTTCCAGCTCAGAACCATTCAGCTGGGACCAGAACCAATAATGGCTCAACTTTTTTGCATATGGGTGTCAATTCTAAAGCAATCATTTCAAACTGCTCTGAGTTATGGCTTGCCCAGGGGACTAATTGTCTGTCCATCAAATTAATATCAAGCTGAATCTTTTTGGTTATCATGAGCTGCCTTGGCTGCGGCGGTGGAGAAATGTGGTCACAGTAAGACATCACGCTGACATTTGATTATGGCGGATGCTATTACAACCACAAAGCTTGAACAATGAACGGCTGTCTCTGCAAAAACTTAGCTGTCTACATATCTGGATTGTTTGGAAAAGTTGCTCTAAAACAAGCTGGTGTTTCACCTTCAGCCTTATTAGCTTGGACTATCGTCAACACAGGAATCACTCCCTGATGGAAGCAGTCAAGGCTTGCTTCCTATCAAACACTGAAGCAGTCTTTTTTTTTCTGCATAATCTTAAAACAAACTAGTTGACTCTTCCCACCAATCAATAGTTGTGATGTGCACTTTTTTTTTGATCTAATTAAAATAATTCGGATTAGAACATGTTCACTTTTTCATTGGACACATTCCAATCATGAAGTATGTGTACATGCATCTGACAAACACAGCACAAAGACTGGCTGATCTTTACTCTTTAAATTAGAAAAAAAAAAGCGCTTTAACTTGTGAAGAATGTTTTCTTGTCAGTATTTATTCATCCTAAAAAGTCTGTAGTGTAGTGTTGATTTTGACAGCACTTTTTAGTTTAGTTTTAGTATTTGGCCAAAAACATTTAATTCAAAACATTTAGTTCAAGTCATGATTTAGTCAGATGAATTGTTTAAAATTTTAGTCTAGTTTTAGTTGATAAAATTTAACAACATTTAGTCGACAAAATCTACAGTAAATTTTGTTGTAAAAAATGTCTGACACGTAAAGTGTCAGACATTTTTTATGTTTCCTTGAATTTCTGAAGTCATGTTCTATTTTCACTTGGATCCCACCACCATAAAAGCTAATGCAGATGTGGATGTCCCTCTTAACTCATCCAACCTTTCCACACAACCAAAAGTAGCTGCGATTCCTAACATTTCTCTACTTTCTACATGACGAAATTACAGTACAGGCCAAAAGTTTGGACACATCTTCTCATTCAATGTGTTTTCTTTATTTTCATCACTATTTACATTGTAGATTCTCACTGAAGGTATCAAAACTATGAATGAACACATGTGGAAATATATACTTAACAAAAAAGTGTGAAATAAATTAAAACATATCTTATATTCTAGTTTTTTCAAAATATCCACCCTTTACTCTGATTACTGCTTTGCAGACTTTTGGCATTCTCTTTATGAGCTTCAAGAGGTAGTCACCTAATATGGTTTTCACTTCTCAGGTGTGCCTTTGCAGGGTTAATTAATGGAGTTTCTTGCCTTTTTAATGGGGTTGGGACCATCATTGTGTTGTTCAGAAGTCAGGCTGATGCACAGCTGACAGCCCTATTAGACAACTGTTAGAATTAATATAATGGCAAAAACCAATCAGCTAAGTTAAGAGAAACGAGTGGCCATCATTACTTCAGTGTGAATCTACAATGGAATTAGTGATGAAAATAAAGAAAACACATTGACTGAGAAGGTGTGTCCAAACTTCTGGCCTGTACTGTAGGTCTGATTAGATTAAGTCTGTCAATGTACACTTTTTTTTAGTTATTATCTAGCTTTTGTTAGGAGAAAAAAAGTTGATGATGAAAACATGACAAAAACTAGAAAAGCACTCGGAGAGCGCAGACCTCCGCCATATTGTCATTTTGACCATAAATATTAGTCCTACCTTTATTTCATCGAAATATTTAGATTCCTTGACCATGAAAACATACCATTAGCAATTGGATTCATAATGATATCTATTTTAGTTCAGTAGTTATTCACAGAAATCACATTTTTCGCCATGGCGGCCAGACGCTGAACCAGATCAACACCAAAATCGAATCAGTTCTTCCTTTTCCCATGCTGAACATTTCCTGAAAATTTCATCCAAATCCATCCATAACTTTTTGAGGTATTTTGTTCACAGACGGACAGACAAACAAACTCTCCCGAAAACATAACCTCCTTGGCGGAGGTAATAATAAGTCAACAAAACTGACACTGCTGTTGTGTTAGCTGCCAACAATATGGATGAGAACCACCTGATTCTTTTTACGAGAGCATGTTAAGGGAGATTTTCCCTGTGATGTGAATCAAATTAATTAGAAATGGGGTTGCACACTGTGTTTAAACTCTATCAATAATTTAGTTTGTGCATATAGAAGAACGCTGCAGTCAGAGACTCCTCTGTTTTAAACAATCACTGTACTCGTCACTCTTCCTCCCTCTCTGAGGAACAGAAACCTTTTCCCCTGCTGCTGTCGACTCTGGATGTCTTTATTTTCTATTCTGAAATAAACCCAGATCGTGTTCTGAAATCTTAGAGAAACTAAAATACTGCCATTAAAAAGGCAAAGGACAAAGAAAAGGTTGACTGAAGCAGTCTGTAAAGTTGGACCAACCACAGAGTGGGACCAGTGGGACTGTTTAATGGACACACCCAAGATAAACCAGGAAGACTTATTCAGGATGAATGTTTACATGAACTTTTTTCTGACATAAACCAACCCTCTCTTTCATAATTAAAGATATTTTCCAATGAGAGAATCTTCCACCTCACAGGTTTACATAACATGCTTTTTGAAAATATTTCCAGATGTGACATTGTGTTGGCAGCATATTTAAGAGCAACATTTACAGCATAACCTTTTGAATTAATATTTAAAATACCCAGTGAAGGACACACAGCATCTGTTTTCTTCAGAAAGATCAAAAACCTCACGACAAAAGTAACAATTTCAGATTCATATGGTAGAGGGACCTTTTAGTGAGGAAGATGCGTGGATAAATATAATTCCAACTGCTGAAAGGAATATCAGAGATGCTACAGGTAAACCCATCCAATATATATCAATGGACAAGAATCATTGGACTCCAACCAGGCTCCAGAAGATGGGTTTTTCAAAAATCAATCAATGCTGAAAATGCAATTTGATTTTGCTGTGTCTACATATGATCTGGAAACTGTGCTTTGGTCCATCAATAATGGACCAAAGTTTTGGGGATATTGTGGTGACAGTTGAATTCACACGTAGCGCGTTCTCCTTGGGGACAGGACAATGGTACCTGGCATTTTAACTAAAAAAATTAGCATTTTAAAGGCTGGATTCATTACAACTGCAAGATTTATATTGCAGAACTGGAAGAACCTAAGGTGTCCTACAGCAGAGGAATGGACAGATGAAATGATTAAATTTTCATCATATGAAAAACGAACAAAAGGGGAAAGACAAATGAAATTTTGGAAAAAATTGACACCAGGTTAAATTGGGTCTTGAACAAGATGGAAGGTGTGAATGATTGAACCTAATGCTCATGATTTGTTAACATATATTGTACATGCTCTTTTTCATGCTCTAATAATTTTCTCCTAGAACGTGTCTGACTTCACTCCTCTGGAAAAGCAAATACAGTCTTTACTTTTCCTGACCATGCTCTAATGTTTACTGTGGCTGGCAAGAGATGATCCTTACACTGAAGCTGCCTGTAATATGGAGAAAAACCTGTCTCAGGGAGTTTCTCCATCTGTGGGATGTGTGTATCCCCTGATGGCATAATTGGGGAAATTGCTCATTAAGCTTGTTGGGGACAGACTTTTGAAAGACAAACCAACAACAAAGGTGAAGGAGGTATTTCTCTCATGTTAAGGGGTATTGTACACACATGTATGAATGGCGAAGTCTGATTTACACTTGGTCAGTAGTTGGAAGGTTGCTAGTTCGAGCCCAGCTCAATCCGTCACATGTTGATATGTGCTTGGGCAAGACACTTAGCCCCAAGTTGCTTGCTCTGCTGTGTCAGTGGCGTGTAAATTTGCAAGAAATTGTGTGCATGTGCTAGTTGATAACTGACAGATACTCCATTCATCAGTAAGTGAATGACAAAGTGAATGGGCAGATGTGACCTGCAGTGTAAAGTGGTTCAAGAGACTAGAAAAGTGCTGTATAAGCTAATGTCCGTTTACCATATACATATACTTGTCTTTATGAAAACATTAAAGGTCTTTTGTACAAAACAGGAGCTCTCTTAACTGTGGTACTAGACAGATATTGAAGGCAACTCTTGTTAATGTGCTGGTTAACAAGTTTATTAATGTCTCTATTTTGTGTGAGATGTTGAACATTTGAAAAATCTGCTCATCTGCCAAAACTTCAACAAGGCAATTGACCTCCTGGCTGCTCTAAAACATTCTGAAATTCATCTCGTTGTTGGAGTAAGAAGCTTAGTGAATTATGGAGCTGCTACACAAAAGGTTTGGTTAGTCAGTGTGGCATTTGTTTACCTATTAGCGGGAATAAGAGGCTGTGATGTATAAGCATAAGGACTACCCATCACTGTGAGCTTTTGCCCACATTCAGCAGTGCGAACAAAAAAACATCCCAAGGGAATAAGGCAAAATTATTTCATTTTATCACTGGAATGTAAACACAGCAAATGAGCTATAGGTATGAAACACTATTATCTCCCTGTAGAGGTGTTGTTCTAGCTTTCAAAATAACATGATCAAGTAAATTATAAGATATAAAATGCGTGCAATAACATACAGTACCCCGGAGAAGTGTAAATATGCAAATCTGCTGTATAAATACGGTGAATGTGTCAGGGTGGATCACTACCACATTGTTTTCTGGATAGTTTCGCTGGAGGAGCCTGTGTATAATCAGCAGCAGTGTTGCAGAGAGGTTGGAGGTTTTAGCTGTTTCTCCACCCGCTGAACACACAAGAATCTAACTAAAATTATTTATAAATCTATAATTAAAACTAGACAAGTCCTGAATGTTCAGCCACAGACTGCAAAGTGTCCAACAAATGTTGTAAATAGATCATCAGTGACCAGCTGATCCCTTTTTCATTAGCTTCCCCAGATCCAACCACAAAGAAAGTACGAGCCAATTTGTGGCAGTCAGCAGAGCATTAGTGGAGCGGGCGAGTCATCCATCTGGTAATGACAGTTCATTTATAGCAATGTGTTTTGAATTTTACAGTCTGTGGTCATAGATTACAACCGCTTTAATGCACTGGACAGAAGGAAGACCGTATGCCGCAGTAATGACAAGTTTTAACTGTGGAGACAACTAGGGCTGTGTTTAAAGTGAGTGGTTAGGATTTTGGGCTTTTTTATCCTATGCACATGAAAAATTGAACACTTAATCTGTACATGAATATACAGAGATATACACAATCCTTTTGAACTATTCATCTATTGATCCATTATCTTTTTGCTTTTTCCTTTCGGGTTCATGGGAGCCTATGCCAGCTGACATTGGGAAAGAGATCGGGTACACCCTGAACTGGTGGACAACCATTCACATAAACACTCACATGCACTGTAAAATTGTTGCTGTTAATTTTGCAGAAATTTACTGGTAACTGTTAATATTTTTACGGCAGTACTACTGTACTTTGATCACACTTTAACAACTTTATTTTTACTCAGTTTCATTGACTCCTTGGTCCTTCTTGTGTTTCATTTACATTATCATTACTGTATTTCATTCTACAACTTCATTAGTGTGTTTTAAATGACAATAAACTCTGTTTGAATTTTTATTATACTACTGCCTATTAACTATATATATTTGTGATAATGTTTCTCATTGATAGCAATATATTATTCCATGAAGAACAAATCATATATAATAATCCAAACAAAGACACAGACCAAACAGTGTCTCATCCAAAAAGATGAAACATTTAAAAAATAAATCTTGCCTTCCTTCTGTCAGTTTCCCTTGGGCAAAATTAAAGTACAGTAGTGACTGAATGTTCCCCTTAGCCCAATCTCATGTACAGTAATTCAATGTATAAATCATGTAAAATAGGAAGCTGTAGAAAGATATGTTGTAGATAGACTGTAGATATTCTAAAATATTGTTAAGTTTTCAAAAAATCAGTTACAGTCTTCCTACAGGTAATTTTAAGTCACCACTGACCTATTGATCATGGTTTTGGTCTTTTGAGAGGAAGCCAGAGTGCCTGGAGAGAACCCACACATGCATGGGGAGAATGTGCAAACTTCACACACACACCCTGACCAACCTGGGGATCAAACCGGCAACCTTCCTGCTATGCAGTAAATGCACTACCTGCTGTGTCTGTAAGTGCGTTTCCATTACTCTTGGATATGCGCAAAATGTAAATAGTGCAATAAAAAACTGGTAATGGAAACACCTGAATTTCGAAAAAGCACTAAAATATCGCTAAAAAGTTTTTACGCTTTCGTGAGGTGGTTTTTCAGACGTTTCAGACTTGCAATGGAAACACTTTTTCCGCAATTATATGTCACAGGACAGGATGCACCTGGTCACATGATCACTTCTCTCGGAGTAAACATGGCGCGGTACGTTTGGACAGAGGAGGAGATGGAGACTTTTCTTCCCATTAAACACAACTGCCATACTAGACAGCAAACAACAGAGGAATGCAGAGTGTTATAAGGAGATAGAACAGAAAAGAGGGAGAAAGGAGAAAGGGAAAGGGGACAAGCCTTCGCATCCATCTTCCTGCAGTGAAATCCTGTGGGATGATATTTCATGAGAGTTACAATGCTCCTGCCTAGAACAACCTCCAAATGGAAACAAGTTCAGAGTGCAAATATGCTTTGTCGAAATTTTAGGAATATCGCTTTTAATTTGTGAAAAACTGTAATGGAAACCCAGCTGCTGTGCCACGCACTTTTAAATTATTCACAATCAAATCTACGGAATATAAAATGCGACTTATGTATATGCAGGCCTTGACATTAACACCCGCCAACCCGCCAATTGCGGGTGGATTTCGGCAGTGGCTGGTAACACCGCCGCTCCCACTAGCCACTTTGGCGGGTTGAATTTTATGTACACGTTTAATTGTAGTTTTCTCAAACGGCATCTGAAATAATGAACCAATTGCAATATAAGACCACGACACTACAACTCCCATGAGGACTGCCTGCATAAAGTGTTTGCTCATCATTGGTCCATTCGTGGAAGCCTTTGCGACGTCACTGCTGACAGGGAATCAGGTCAGACTCGGGTCAAACGATAAGCGGAGGAGCGATGTGGCGGCATTTCCAAGGAGTTACGAGACCCGGAGAGAAACAAGAGAAACCAAACAAGAGAAAACCCGATGAACCCAAGGATGAGGAGGCGAAAAAGAAAAGATTTTTTAATGAAAAATGGAAGACAGGTCGAGAATGGCTGGTGTATGACCTGGGAGAGAAGGTGATGTTCTGCTCTGACTGTCGGACAGGTCCTCAGGTATTAAGCTCTGATAAAGTTGTGTGTAACATTGTGCTCCTTTCATATGAAGATATGCAGTATATTAAGACAAAGTAATTAAAGTAGTAGTTTGTTATTGCTTATAATAAAATGGTAAAGGGGTACAGAAGATTAATTGAACGGATAAAAATTCAGCAAGAGACACTGTCTGCTTAAATATTTATTAACGATTGTAATCAGAAAATCATTTCTTTTTTCATGAGAATGACAATGAAGGAGAAGTCAATTAAATTTTCTCAGGGCTTTCATTGATGTAGTCTTGTTTTAAGTGTGCATAGGGGTCATTTACATTTAAAGAGGTTGTAAATCTTTTTTAAGTAACCTTTAGCATGTCATCATCGGCTTTAATCACATTGAACATAATAATCCAATAACAAATTATGGCTAGTGAAAATACTGAGTGGCTAGTAACTCTTGGAAACCACTAGCCACAGTGGCTGATGAGCAAAAAAGTTAATGTCAAGCCCTGTATATGATTTGGAAAGTAGCAGTGCATAAAATTGTGTTTCCTTTGTCATTCCTACATTAGTTTGACAAAACATGTATTAAGTTTCCATGTGTAAAGTCAATTTCCCCTTCCAGCCAGATGCCCGCCAACTTCCAGCCAGTTACCAGCCACTCTAAGTCCCCTCCACCTCTCTAGTGGTGTGCCTATATGTTACTGAAATGATGCTTCCCTCACTAGAACACATAGCCTCCGTGGTTATTTGAGGCCCCATTCACACAAAAACAAAACGCTTAACAGTTTCCAAACGATCTTCATAAAGACGAAGGCGTCTCAGAAAATGTGTGCATCTATATGAATGCACTCAATACGCATCAAAACCCTGTAAAGCACATGCCAGACCTCTGGGGCTGCTGTAACGATATGACACAAACAAGCGGAAACAGACCGAAAAACAGTGGGCATGCACACTTGTGGCAAAAGTTGTAAACAGAGATTGTGATAAAGTGATCATAAAGTGGTGTAATGTGTCCTTGATAATTGTTTGTTCAACTCGGTGGTGATTGAGAAGAAGGAGATTTCGCTGCAACAAGGATAGTAGGGTCACTAGCTTCATCAGCACATATGCTTCACTTACGCCGCCATTGTTGTTGTCGTTGCTGCGTGTGGCGCATGTGTGTCAATGAAGATATGAAACTATGACGTAAGCGTATCTGAAAACTTGCGGAGAGCCAGTAATCACGGAGCTGCATATACGGCATTTCAAAATCTTTCCACTCTGGAACCTGGTTTCATAAATGATCGTTTACAGACCCCCAAAACACCATCTTCATATGGATGATACGCAGATTCGGCAAAAAACTAATATGTTTAGACCTCGGTTTGGCTTTGTGTGGATGGGGCCTAAGTAGAGCAATCTTTAAAACCCAAACTCACACAAAGCTGTCCCAAAATGTTCAGTTTATGTCTGTCAGGATGGACAGGTCCCGTTATGACCCTGCCATGGACCAGACATGACCCCTAGGAAGTTTTATGTGGCTGCATGTGTATGCTTACAAGAGCATTTGAGTCCCATTTGAAACACTGATTGGACTCCAAAGTCACTTGACAAGTAAGATGGCATCTTTAGGAAAACTGAAAACAGTCTATAGACCTTCAGTCGAAACCAGAAGAGAACTTGTGAAAGCATGGATAGTCCCATCCCTATCAAATACTGTCGAGATGTGTGTTAAAGATCCTGTTTATATAGGATATCACCTTGAACAAGTCAAATATAAGTGTGGGAGAAAAAAATGTCAATGTCATTGTTCCCAGTATCTTTCAGCCCTAATTGAACTTTAATTAGCTTGATTAAGTCAGTGTCTAAAGATCCCTTTAATAACGCACTATCTTGTACATCTGCATTTGGTATTTCTACAAAACACACATTTCAGCTCTCATTACTAGAAGTTTTTTTTCTTCTTCTCAATCTAGAAATGTAAGGGCAAGATGTCAGTTCATTTCTGATTCTTCAAAAGTGTAAATGAATTTCCATAGTGATGAAAAAGAGTCTGAAGATAATGGCACTGGTGGAAATGTGAGAGGGTGACCAATCCTTCTGAGTCTCATCTTCTGGGGATCAGAAACTCTCACAAGACTTTAACACATTTCACCCAAAAGTGGATCTATACTCTGCCAGGACCAGACATAGGCTCCTAAGTGTCATAGTGTGCAATTATGTGCTTGCTGAAGGACCCTGTTAGTATGTAAGATTGGTTTGAAAAGCAGAGTAAGCTGTAAAAAAAAATACACTCTTGGACATTTCATTAGTGAAGTTCATTTAAAAGCAAACAAGTGCTGTTTAAATGTCTGTAACATCTTTTAGATGATGGCAGTGTTCACAGGCGCAGAGATTTTTGAGCGGCTCTACTCTGCTCGCCCTGTGCTGCTTTTCCATTAGCCCCAGTCGTCTGCCCAACGGGATGCTGTAATCTGTGGCTTTTTGTCACTGCAGGTGACAAGAAGAAATACCCCTTGAGAAGCACAGGAGAGTTTTGGAAGCTAGACAACAGAATGAAGCCGAGGACGAGAGCAATCGAGCTGCAAAGAAAAGACGTATGAGGGTAGGCTAATGGTAGCTTCCGCTAGCATGCTAGGTCGTCGCGCTCATGACTCATCGATGATGACATTGTCTGACCAATCAGTAGCCAGCAGTCGGTGACGTCATCTTTTAGTATCGACTCAGATCGCTTGGAACCAGAGCGGAGCAGGTACTAAAACTAGCTTGTTTTAGGAGGTACTAGCCTAGTGGAAACACGCTGCCCCAAGTAGGGCAGAGTAGAGTAGGGCCAAGGCGTGCTAGTAGGAAAGGGCCAATAGTGTGTTCTGGAGGTTTGTAACTTGTAGCTCAGATCAGCACAACCCCAAAGTTGAGTGCTCCCAGCGGTTTCACACCCTCACAGACATACAAAAAATGTAGTTGCTGTTTAAGTAAGTAGCAGATAGCATGAATTCTATGTCTGGTTGGTGATATTAATCCAACTTTCCAAGTTGGAGATCTGACTTCACGGGCATTACTAATTAAAATTCACAATCTCAGTATCTATATCCCTGGTCACTCTATCTCCACAAAAGTAACCTTTGGTGACACTTTCTGTGAATCCTTTCTTTGTAATGCATTATACAAACATCATCTGGAAGGTTATGATGCATTTTAATGTATTATACTGTGCTTATATTTCAGCATGATCATACTAAAGAACATGTGATGATTTATGCTGCTTCTATTAATCAACTTTGAATGTAAGTTTATCAGTGACCTAGTACTTAGACTACAGTCAACAAGCTGAATACATCTGTATAATCCTCAATGCTTTGAAAATATGAACCCATCATGTAAACTTTGTCATTAGCTGTGACTATTTTTTTCTGTTATTGTTTATTTTTTTAATCAGTTGCCTCTGAACTTCTGTTCAAACACTCAGAATAAATATTTCTAAACATCCAAAATAAAGAAAATACTTTTTCTACTGTCTCATTTGAAAACATTTTTATCCAGACAGAAACTCATTTCTTTCGCCTCCATGCAGACGTGATTTCTTTAACTCAGTTTATTCTGCTTTTTTCAGAATACCAAACAACATTATAATAGTCTTCTCTTTTCCTGTGACGGTGGCCATCTCCAGCTGTCAGAAGTTTCCCCATTTCTAACAGCGTTTCTGTATGTTATGAATTTATATTCAGGGGCTTAAACTTTCAATGACAATTGTTTTAGCTGCTTAATTTTACACTGGGATGGACTCAATATGCACATTCCTCAAAACACACAAGAGCTAGTGATTTCTGCACCCAAATCTACACTGGTTGCTTTTTATTTTCTGTATCAGTGTTAATTTGGACAGCACTTTTTAATTCACTTTTAGTTAAAGTCCTTTTCCAAAATATCTTTTAGTTAAAGCAATTATTCAGTCATCTAGACTAAAATTTATTTTTAATCTAGTTGAAAGTGATGAAATTTCACAACATTTTAGTTGACAAATCTACTGTACATGAAGTGTAGAGTATAAGGCATTTTTATATTTCCTTGAATTTCGGAAGTCATGTTTTAAACTGGGATCCCACCACCATGAAGCGAAGGCAGTTGTGACTGGATTTCGCTCTTGGCTCATCCAACCTTTCCACACAACCAATGTAGCTATGACTGAAAATATTCCTAACTTGTCCCTACTTTCTACATGATGAAATTAGGTCTGATTGAATTAAGTCTGTCACACATTTCAGTCTTGTTTTTATGTGTTTACAAAAATTGTAGTGAATTTAGCTTTGACTCTTGTCCATGTGCACTTGTGTTTTATTGTTATAGTCTAGTTTTTATAAGGGGACAAAAGGCTGATGAAACTGTGACGAAAATAATTTGCCAACAAAATTAGCACAGTATTGTATCCCACCATGCATTTTGAAAAGTAGTGAACCAATAATCACTCATACCAGAAAATTAGAGATGCACAAAATTCAATTTTGTCTGTATCTGACATGCTAAAACTTCTTAACTTATAATCAGCAGTACTGACATCAAAGTGTTTGCTTCAATTAAAGCTATGGTCTACGATTTGGAAGCTTGGTACATCTTAATAACACAATTTATAAGGTCGTTATGGTCCTATGATCCTATCTACGCAATATAAAAAGACCAAAAAGAATGAAAAAAATCAATTCAGTATATCCGCTGCAAAGCAGCATAATAGCTGACCAATCCGAACCGCCATTCCCAGCGGTCCGTGAGTCCATCCAATCCCCTGTCTCCCCTGCTCCGCACTGTCCCGCCTGTCCTCAACAGCCAAACTGGTTTTCAGATCGTAGATCCTAGCTTTAAATTGACCTGCTCCATTTATTCTTAAAGTCTTGTGTAACAAACAGAGCCAGGGCATCAGTTCTGCTGTTCTCCCAGTCAACTACTTCCACGTTCTGTATCATCTTAATTCATCACTGCCCATTATCAGAGTATTCTGGAATAACTATAGTTTAAAAAATGACTGAGGTACAAACTGGGACACAGTCAATGTGACAAAAGTATTAGGGCAACAAAAAACAACATCCCCATGGCCATTAGCAAGACTAAAAAGCAATCATGTGCTTCTTAGTTCAGTGCTTGACTGTCTAACAAACTTCATTGAAACCTGATGAGAAGAAATCAGAGGAAAAACAGACACTAACAGATGGATAAAGACACAAAGGGGACCCAAACCTCACCCCCTTTGAGGAGCTGAGGTAAATTCATTATTATGCTGTGATAATCACTACATATCTCCATATTGCGAGGTAAATTGAACCCATTACCTGGAGGACAAATAATCAAGCGACATATTTAACATTCCATTGAGGGCACATTCAATTTTTACCTCTAATAACCCCCCGAATCATAATTACAACCAGATTTGGTTGTAAGCTCTATTACATTTGCTCAATTATCCGTTTCCTCTGATTACCACGGTGCCTTCTGTAGTTCCAACAAAGGATAAATTCTCGACAGAGGTGCAGTATTTCGGAAATTGTTGTTTTCCTGTGCCAAGATTAAAACTTTACATTATTATGGCTTGGATTTAACATTTGTGAATGCTCAAGAGCAGCAATGCCTTTCATAAGGGTTACTAATTGCCTCAACAGGTTTCTGTGTCCTCTCCCTGGAGCTCTCGTCCAATGAGAAATTGATTACACATCAGTCACAGTAAAAGAAGAAACGTCTGGGCGGACAGGGGATGAGTTGAGAGGAAAAAAGAGAGTTTGTGCTTTTTTTATGCCTTCTCTTGGCTCGTGGTGATCTGATATTGATTGCCTGACATTGGTCAAACATCCCACTCTGCGTTGCTCTGCGTTGCAGATGGGCTGAAGGAAGAATAATCTTGACAGGACGGAGATCATGAGAGGCTGATTAGGACTGTCACCCAGCCTGGATGTATCATTGATCTGAGTGTCTTTTTTTGTGATGGGGATGAAACGGAGGCCTCGGTTTTTAGAACGGGCACTGAAGATAAGTAGCAACACCCTCGTTACACCTCTCTACACTTTGTGGTATCACCAGAGTAGAGTTTTTCATGATGAAAACTCAACGACAAAGCAGTTTTTGGCAGAGACCATTCGCATGCATTTGCAGTTCATTAAGATGTGACTGGCAGAGGAACCAAATATACCGAAACAAACTCAAAATGAAGGACATGGCAATATGGCCACCTTAAAAAGACAGAGGGTGGATCCGAATAGTCCTTCCTAAGTCCTTCCCTATCCACTTTACCTTAACCCCGATAAAAAAACATCACAGGGTCAAGGGAAGGAAGGAATAAGAGGAAAGGAAAGGAAAACTGTGGTAAAAGACGAATTCGACTGCACTTTCACTTTGGTGTCATATTTATGTGACGAGGATTTCTTGTGACGTAGGTAAACCACGACGAACTACAGTGTTCTGAAAATGGACAACAAGAAGCGTCTTGTCATCTGCTCTACCTCACAGAGTTTTGTGTCAGCTTTACCTGTTAACATTAACAATCCATGATCAGACCTGTGATGGTGTTTTGCCCGTTGGTCATGCAGTGTGTGTTTTCTGCACACAGATGTGAGGTTAGGTGAGAGCTTCTATAAATGTTCACATCTTTGACAGCACACGGGAAAAAACCTGAAGTCTGATAAAACATTAAAATGTTTCAGAAAGACTTTTGTCCCTGTTTCATTCACATATCATTACACACATTGTTAAACAATGTTACTATATTTTAAGTATTGTAAAATACCTAATTTGTCCTTCTTTTTTTTTTTTTTTAATAAAACATTATTAGAGACCCCATTGTTCTGTCTCCTTATTGGCATGATTTACTTCATAAATGAAGACTGATAGAAATCTGGTAACTAATATAAAATATTAAAATAGCACACGGACCACAATTGTTTATTACTTGATTAACATTTTAGATGGCGCGACGGGTATGGAGAAAAAGTTTTAAATCAAGTGCTTTATGAATTATAGACTAATATTTAATTGTTTATCGGTCCACCATTTCAAAACTGATTAAGAAATAAACTAAAGGTGATATTTTTGAATGTGCTTACTTGAAGCATATATTCTTCTCCATGACTGCAAAAAATGTTTGTTTTATTTTAGAATTATATAGCCCACGCCACATATCTTGATAGTCCCACAAGACTCGTCCTTTCTCCCTCGTAAGTTTCCGTACGATGCCGATACCTGCTGCAGTGCATTATGGGGCGTTCCTATCTTCTCTCCTTTCGGAAAGGATGGTCCAGTGTTTCCTAAGCTAAAGGAGATAATAAAGGAAGCAACGACCCTCCTTTCCTTAACTTTTGGAGAATTCGAACAGCCTCTATCATGGCCAACGCTTGAAGGAGACATATCATGCTGATGCATGATTTAATACTTACATATAATATAATAAATTTGAAAACAAGACCTTACATCCCCTTAATTTTCAAAAAATGAAATATTGTATTTTTTTTGATATCCTAGAACGAGATTTGATGCCTCTGAAAATAGGTCATTGCGAGATGACCGCGAGATTTCAAACGTCGTGACGGCACGAGGTACATTTCTTTTTATTGGAGTAATCTGATAAAACACTTCCTCCTCTGTGATGTCCGTTAGCTCCACAACAATCAGTCAGGAACACATCCACCAAGCAGCAGTATATAGCTCCCTAGCTCACACTCACTCATTACCAGCTCTGGCCTGTAGGGGGACTCAATACGCGGTCGCTGCTTTGAGCCTGCCGGAAAATACAGTAGAAGAAGGACAGGCTGGCTCTACCCCCGATAGAACTGACCAATCAGAGCACAAAGGGCTGTGACGTTGCAAGGTAACTGTAGGTCATCCTGAGATCCTCGTGTTTCAACGAGAGCTTGATAATGGCCTAAAATGAGGATTTTGAGAACGCTACTGTGGGGCAATGAAGGAACTAAATGACTTGTACTGAGGGCAGAAATGCTTTACAGGCATCCTAGTCTGGCATAGTGAAAAGGAGAAACAAGCATGATATGTCTCCTTTAAATGCTTCCGGATCATTTCTTCAGTTAGGAAGGTTCCTTATCAAAAAAGGACTATTCGGATGCACCCAGACACTTGAAATCAGAAAATTAGCTACTTATATTCTTTGCAATTCCTAAGCAATTCTACTTTTGATAGTGCCAATTCAAATCAAGTGTTATATAAAACACTCAACAATAGAGCAGTGTGAAGCCAGGCTTTCATTTTGTAGACACATGTATCAGCAATGAAATGCAGAGGGATGGCAACATGCTTCAAACTTTATGTTAATTAATGTTATAAACCATCAAAGAATAATTCAGGCCTGTTAAACTCCCTTAAATCCATCCATTATCTAAATCACTTATCCCTCCAGGGGTCATGGGGGCTGGAGCCTATCCCAACTGACATTGGGAGAGAGGTGGGGTTCACTTTGAAATGGTCGCCAGCTGATTGCGGACCCACGTAGAGTAATGGACAACCATTCACACTCACTCATCTAAGGAAAATTTAGTCACCAGTCGAAGTAATAAGTTTGTTTTTGGTCTGTGGGAGGAAGTACAAGAGCTCCAAACAGAAGGGCCCTGACAGACATGGAGATCAAATCAGCAGCTTTCTTGCTGTGAGGTATTTGCACTACCTGCTGCCCTTAAAGAAACTAAATGGACAGAAATTATTTCATGAGATGATGGTTTGCTATAACCTTTTTCCATTTTTTTCTGACAGGTGGCAACAACCCTGAGGACTAACTGTCACTGTTTTTTTTTTGTCTATTACTGACGGCTAAAAGAGGAAAAAGGAAAAGGTCCATACAGGGAGCAAAGCAAACCCAAAGGATCAACACATTAGAGGCTGGCACAAGAATACAACCTGCGATGTAAAAGTGACCTTTAAATGCTTCATCATAAAATAGGGAGAAATAAGATGTGTTTCACTGAGAGGAAAAGTTAAACAGAAGCATCCGTCTTTTCCTCATTGCCACTACCTACACTGTTTCTGCACGATATGCTCTCAGTGCAGAGTTGTTTTGAGCCTTTGTTGCAAACACTGTGGTTCTTGTGTTTTGTAGACAACTGTTGTGGAAACCTTGTACATGTTTTCCTCCATGCAGTGTGACTTTGTTCACCCATAAACCAAACACTTAAGTTGTGGAAGGTTGTGTTCTTAGTGGTTTGTTTCCACTCTGCCATGTTTTTCAGCTCTCCAACCCAAGGATGCTGCACCTGAGCGTTCAGTAAGCAGGTCTGCAGAGAGTTTCCTTAGCATCAACAATGTATAGATCCAAAGCTGCTTTCAGAGTCGCATGAGTTGCTTTTCAAAGTTAACAAGTGAGCTAAGCAACCCTGTCGAATCAATGCAGAGGCTCAGTCAATCTCTCATGAATATTATGACTGTGCATGCTGTTTGTGAGCCGTCTGCCACTATTACCCCGGATTGAAGGAGGGCACAGACGGTCAGGAGCTCCCACTACACTGATGTCTGATCTTTACTAAAGGGAGAGAAGCCATGTTTCCCGGGACTAAGAATAATTGCTGTGTTTATACAATCAATGGTGTAGAGCAGTCGACCTTCTCTGGGGAAATATGAACACTACAGCAACACCACCTGCTCCTGCCTCTGAAGCAAGGCATGCAAGCTATATGACTGATATAAGACTGTGTGCTCTGTTTCTTATGCTGCATATTAGACACTCAATCCATCTATATTTCATGTTATTGGATCTTCCATCTTTTATTAAGTGTTCTGTCTACTTTATTGTGCTGCAAATGTGTTATTCATATTCTGTCAGTGCTTACATATTGACATGAAGTATCTTTAAAGACTTCAGAGTGACAATTGCTTTGCTGCAGACAAAAGAGATACCCAGCTTCTCATGAGTCTACTTGTCATATTTTCTGTTTATTACACTCGGATATTGATTTAACCAACAATATCTTTTAAACATGGATTATGAAAATGATTTTTCAACATTGGATTCAATTTTATTTGAGAGCAGCTACACCAACAAAATCATTTTGGGTGAACAAGATATTAAAATTAAGGCTCGAGATTAGAGAAGATTGGGAGATTTCAAAACATATTTTAGGACTGTCTCATTGTATAATGCTTTTGGTCTGATGTTAAAAGAATTTGAGAAAATCTACTAAAAGATGCTCTGAGGAGTTTCTAAGTAGTTACAAAAAAGTCTCACTTTTAGATACAGTATATGCCTGATCGAAATACACACTTTAAGATGAGCTTTATAGCATCAAAATAGGTTATCTATGAATGCTATTCCTTAGCTCCGCAGTCGGGTCGGACAGGGCTGGACTGGCCTGGATACTCAACTTCGGGAACAAGACAATTAAAATAAAACAAGAGCAAATTCATATTATTCGGACACATCTTAGAGCACTGGTCTGTAAGTAGCGATATATAGCCGGCTACAAAACTATGATACTAAGTTTTCCAAAACTTGCTTGTCGTCACACATCAAAAACTACCGCTACGTCACTAGAAAGAGATACATTACCTCGTCGCTTTGCATCCTGTAAGTTGTTGAAAAAAGAAGTTGTAAAGCAATGCAGAGTTCTGAGGAAGGTCCGAGCTACATTAACATCACAACAAAAGCACGCTTTGGCTTGGGTCACGTCTTTACGACAGTCGGCGCACGTGCTCATGGGTAGCAGAGTCTTTATGTCGCCGGAAATAGATTCTCCTCATAGCACCTTTAAAGTGAACCTCTTCATGGACCCTTAAGTGTTTTTAATGGACACAATTCCTGATGGTCTGTGTCACGATCAGGAATTTTTGCTAGATCTTCTAATGACTGCAAGAAAAATTATAATAATTTCATGGTTGAAACCTGAACCATCAACTGTGGCAGAATGGATACAAAAACATCACACAAACTAATTGAATAGTTAACAGCAGAACAAGAGCTGGAGACTTCAGTCTTTGAAAGAAGAGAGATCAGTCTTAGGCCATGGATAGGATACATATGCCTGGATTATATTTTTTGTTTAATTCTTTTATATATTTTTTGTCATCTCTCTGTGTATTGTCATTATATATTCTAAATGTGTGTGAGGGCTCAGTTTCAGGACAGCTGTTGTTATGATGTTCATAGTCTATTAATTCTTACAATAAAAGTAAAAAAAAACACATTACACATACACATTTTTGAAAATGGCTTCCAGAGTAATTAAATCTCAAGCCACTACTCTTGCATTTCCATCTGGTCAACAGAACAGACGTTTTCAGAAATAATGACCACAAAGACCTGACTCTTCCTTAAACCTCATGCATTAATCCTGATAATAATAGAAACATTTTGTTTGTGTGTGTGTACTGGGCCTGCATGAGTTTGAAAAAAAAAAATGAGATACCAAACTGTTTTGGTCAGAACGTACAATTGAGCACCAAAAAGGTAAGAGTGCTAATTTTTTTCTCTCCAAAAGGTCTCTTTGACTGGCACTATTTTCTGCAGTGAGGGGCTTTGTGTTCTTCTGATTGTGCAACAATCTGCTGTTACAGTTTTGATCTGAAAATTGCTTACTTAACTTTCCTTGACAGAGAAAAACTAACAAAACACAAGTAAACTCGTTTTTTATTTTGTTCTTAGGTCATGGTCTGATTTGAACAGTTTTTTATATCATTTGTATCAATCTGGTGTTATTAAAGGGTATGGCACAGGCTGTAGGTGCAGACTGTGGAAACAAATTTCCCTTTGAGACCTGAGAGGAAATCTATCCATTCAATTTCATTTTTTCTAATTAACAGAAGGTGAAGAAAAGCTTGACAGTCACTACTAAGACATTTTCCAGGTGAACAGTAATGGCAGCTTTTTTTTCCTAAAAAGAAACAATTTATTTACCCACCAAAAAATGTTGAATGGCATTGAGAAGCCATTGTGAACCAGAGCTAGAACAGGAGTCAGTTATGGCCCTTTTCCACTAGCACGCCTTGGTCCTACTCCACTCAGCGCTACTCGGTTTGAAGCGTGTTTCCACTAGCCTGGTATCTCCTAAAACAAGCTAGTTTTAATACCTACTCCGCTATGGTTCCAAGCAAGCTGAGTCCATACTAAAAGATGACGTCACCAACTGCTGGCCACTGATTGGTCAAACAATGTCATCATCGATGAGTCATGAGCGTGACGACCTAGCATGCTAGCGGTAGCTACCATTAGCTTACCCTCATCCGTCTTTTCTTGGCAGCTCGATTGCTCTCGTCCTCGGCTTCATTCTGTTGTATAGCTTCCAAAACTCTCCTGTGCTTCTCAAGGGGTATTTCTTCTTGGCACCTGCAGCCTTCTTCTGCTTTCCTTTTTTACTCAGTTTGTGACAAAAAAAGCAGCCCAAGGCGAGTAGAGTAGAGTAGGGCTAATGAAAAAGGGCCATTAAAGGCTAGATAAAACCCTGATTCAACAAAAATCTGTTCTTGATCTATAAAGTTTATCTTGTGGGGACTGGAGCCTATATCCCAGTTATCAAGAGTAAGACACAGGGAACATTCTGGACTGATCACCTGCCAATCACAGGACTCACATGTGGAGACAAAAAACCAATCCAAAAAAATGACAAGTCTTTGATTAACAGAGCAAGTATGTCTTTGTTCTGTGGGAAGAAGCTAGAGTTCCAGGCGAGAACCCCCACTTGCGCAGGAATTATGTGCTAACTTCTCACACAAAGGCACAGCCGCAGAAATATCCCAAATTAGTACATGGCACATTTCTTTTTAGTCTATATGGAAGTATAAGTGTGAACTTCAAGTTCTGCATGTTCACGTTGAACTATGTGGGACTGCTTCCCTGCAAATGGCAACTTTCGTGGCTTCCAGCTTGTTGCCCGGCAACTACTTAATTAATGACCTCCAGGTGTGCTCGGAGGCAGGTTGTGCTACTTTCACATTTATCAAGGCTGGATTTTTCCCCCTTTCTGTGCTTTTCTAAAGTTCAGTTGACAGAGATCAGACTGGAACTTCAAGTTTAACTTTAAGGAGTTCAAAGTGGCAGAGTTATCTGAGCAGCCGTGGCCGTGAGGTAGATTGGGTTAGTAATAGGGAGTCTGCATTTTAGAGTGGCAAAGCAAGGGGAAGCTCTGGGACACTAGAGTTGACTTACAAGCCTCCCTGAGGACTAATTGGATGGCACATGGGTGAAGGAACCTGACAGGCCTGGAGATGTGCTGTGTTTTTGCTGCCTAACTGTCTGCAAGGTTGAGTTGAGCTGACCCATAAAAGGCACATTTGGGTTTAGAAGTTTTTTCAGTCTGCACTCTCGATTTTCATTGGGTCATTAATCCTTCGTGTTAATTTCATACGGTATCTCAACCCTTTTTGTGGCAGTATTGATGCACATTGGAATTCTTCCACACGGCTGTACAGATAAATTGGATAAAGTTTTGTGGACCAATATAAAGTCTTTAAAACTTCATAGAAATGTATTCAAGGATCTCCATTCACTCACGGTTTGTTTTCTGCCAACATGGGCTGATGAGTTAACTGGCATATCATCCAACATCAGTGTGATAGTCATTTCCCAGCCTGATTATGTCTCTGGCTCGATAATGCTTTAGTTTCCCTCTTCCTCTACGCTGAGAAGGCACCTTAATTCAACTTAATTTCCATATTCCTGGAGGTCTTGAGTAACCTTGCTGCAGCACTGTGCCATTCTGTGGATCAGCAGGCACCTAGACTGCCCAGGGCGAGGAATTTGTGTCCCATTGGGATACCTACGGTAAAACTACATGTTCTTGATGATGGCATCCTGAACACCTGGCAGGTCACTTCCCTTTAAGGTAGTTTAAAACATTTAAAGGCAAATGGTGAAAGTACAGGGGGGAGCCTTACTTTTTAAAGTAAAGGTAGAGCTGGAAAATGATAAAAATATTTCTTATTGTTGAAATATTTTCAAACAAGATGTACATTAATTATCAAATAATTCATAGCAACATTTCTGAATACTGAGATTGTCCATACTCTGACAAATACAGATAGGACATTTAACACAAATCACTCCTAAGATTTCACAACAACAACAATCAAATACACTGGAAAGTCACTGAATTAATTACAGTTTGTTCAATCACCGCAAAATTCCCTGTTCACAAGTTAACAAGCTATGTTATTTTTGTCATAAAGTGGTGCTATTGGTAAAAATTCATGTTGGTTCGTGTGTCTTAAAAGTTTGTGGCCAAATTTAAATATAAAAAGTATTTTGTAATATAATCAGGGCAACACAATATCCATCTTTCCAGTAGTAGACTCTTATTTTAAATAATTTTCAGAAAGTAGAAACTTTAGATAGTAGGTTTCTGCCCTACAGTGATAAATACTGATACAAGCTAATTAAATCTGTATTGCACCAACCTGTTTATTTTTTTTTTATTTCTATCTATACTCCACTAACAATCTCACACTATACTTTCAAAATTAAGTACTGTTTTAATTTCACACAACAGCTTGATGTTTAAGACTTAAACAAGACAGACTTCTTTAACAGCCATTTGAGAAATTTGTTCTACTGTGTTCTGTTTGGTTTAAAAAGAAGGAGAAAAGGAGTATATGAATATGTCAGCAGCATTAGAAAGGTGGTTGGAATTGGCGAGGAGCCCTTTTCCAAATGATACTTCAGTTTTTGTTCTCTCTCTTTTGGTTGGAAATATGGCTGAAGGGGGCAAAGAAAGTCGTTGAAGAAAGTTGTTGCTCTAGATGTGGTTGAGTTGTGAGTTTAGATCTGAACTGTGTCCACTCTGCAGCCTGAACACCAGGATTATGTATTTTTTAAAATCAATATCTATTAGTAAAACATCAATTTTCAGACATATGATATGTAATGGTATGGGCAACTTGGACAACCTCAACATTTGGAAATATTGTCTGTTTTTTTCCACCATTTAGACATTTTGCAGAAGCTTGTTTGCAATATTCAAGATGAAAAACTAGTTTAAAAAGCCAAAAACAAGACATCAATTGTTGTTGACAAAAACCACATTAACGGCTTACACACCATTCATCGCCCTCCATCTTAAAAGCTAGAAGAGCTCAGAGAGCACAAACCTTCCCTAAGGCATTCCTAACTTTTTTTATACGAAAAAAAGTGGAAAATTGCCCTGTCTCGCACTGTGAATGAATCCTAGCAAGATTCCTTTATCTGTAACCAGATATTGATAACCACCAAAATATAGTTTGTTCTTCTTTGTGCCATGAACAACATAACCTAAACTTTCCTTAAAGTCAGTTGATTTAAAAAGTTATCTTGAATTCATACAGACAGACAAACACGAGCAAAACTAAATTCTCCTCGTTGAAGGTAAACAGAGATATGGTTTTTGGTCTACACTGCCCGGTGAGCTAACACTGAGGATGTTTGCAAAAGCTAAATGTCATTGAGCAATCTGTATGCAGAAACTTTCCATAAATAAATTAACTGGTGCCAGTGAAAGTTTACTCTGCTATATTAACTTTTGAGGTGAACCAAGGCAGCAGTGTCTTATATTCACCGTCATATATCATCCACTGGACCACACACTCTCCATTAGAGAAAGGTCACGCAGCTCTTACCCTTGTAGAAGCACTCCTCGCTGTGCATGATGGTAATCTTGTGTCCTCTGAGACAGGAGGCCCGGTGGAGCTCGCAGTGGTTCTGGTACAGCTTCCCATCTGAGCCGCACACTGGTTTGTAGTGCAGCTTGCAGTGATCCAAGCACTTACACTCCCCTTGACCGCTCTCATGGTCGACCACGCAGTGACGCCCCAAGCCGCAGTACTTGTGTTCACATGGACCCGGAGAGACAGGGTGTCCCATAAAACCTGCAGAAAGACAGACATACACAGGAGAAGGAAAGAGTTAGTCTGTGTGATGGCTAATCTTCATGTTTGTTCTTGCTGTAAGAATGATTTTAAAATCCAAAACTTTCATTAGATTATTCTGATTTATTCTCTTCCCAGAAAACTTTAACTTCAGTCCTAATGTGCATTTTATCAAAAGTCTTGTCATTTAAGATGCCCACTTTCAATCTGGACCTCAACCAAAATGTATTTTTTGCAATGAATGTCGTTGGAAGCAATGTCAATTTAGTTGACTAATTATTTTTATCATAGTTTTCGACAACAACCTTTCTTCCCATGACAAGAACTAGACAGTCACCATAAAAGACAAGTCAATCCATCAGACCAAATGTCGTTGCGTAGAAATAGGAACAAGTTAGAAATATATCCAATCACAGCTACTGTAGTTGTGTGGAAAGGTTGGATGAGTTACGAGGGACATCCAATCACAGCTACCTTAGCTTGATGGTGGTGGGATAAGTTGGAGAGCGATCCAATCAGAGCTGCTCTCTTTATGAATTGATATATTCATGTTGAGAAGGTTCACTGTTTGTTGTCAAGTCTGGTTTTGTGACTGAGATGCTCTGCCAGGTAGCCTTAATAAAGGTGATAGCATTTCCCACAAAAGTTTAATTTGTTTCTGCTTATTTATACATTCAAACTTTACTAGTATTCAGTACAGGGTTATTAGTATTTTGTTTTATCCAAGTGTAAAACATGACATCATTTCATATTTTAGTCAACTTAATTTACAGCAGATTTGATCAACTAATATGTTTAGTCTTGTTCATCATCCAAAACTAGACTAAAATTAAAACAATTCAGATGACTAAATTATCACTAAAACTTAAATAACTGTTCACACTGGGGGCATCCATCTTCGATTGTCAACTCGGGGGTGGCGAGGTTTCACTGAGTTCCCAGTCGGAAATTCCGACTTCAGGGGGCAATCCAGATGCAGTTTCCTACTCGGAACTAGGAAATTCCTACTTCTGACAACAACTGGAACGCACCAAAAGATGTGTGCAATCCAAAGTGTGTGTTTGTTGTGATGCTAATGAATGCAGCTCGGACCTTCCTCAGAACTCTACATTGCTTTAAACTTCTTTTTCCAACAACTTACAGGATGCAAAGCAATGAGGTAATGTATCTCTTTCTAGTTACGTAGCGGTAGTTTCTGATGTGTGACAACAAGGATTTTTTGGAAAACTTAGTATCGTAGTTTTTGGCTATATATCGCTACTTACAGCCAGGTGCTCTAAGACGTGTCCGAATAATAAAGATTTGCTCTAGTTTTAATTGTCTTGTTCCGGAAGTTGAGTATCCAGGCCAGTCCAGCCCTGTCCGACCCAATCAGAAGGCTAAGGAATAGCATTTATAGATAACCTATTTTGATGCTATAAATCTCATCTTTAAGTGTGTTTCCATCAGGCATATATCCAAAAGTGAGACTATTTTGTAATTACTTAGAAACTCCTCACAGTACCTTTAAGGCAGAAGACTTTAACTAAAGCTAATTTAAAAAGTGCTGTGAAAATAAAAACTGGATCATTTTTAGTCACTTCACTGATGGTTGTCAAGTACCTGATAAATTCCAGCTTCAAAACTACTAAAGTATTTCTTTAAACGCTGTACAATTCCTGTACAAGATCCATCAGTATTTAAGTTACAGTCATTTCTTTGTATGAAAATGTAACAACAGAAGTAAGTCCTGTACACCCAGTGCCACAAAACTGCAATCTAATGTTGCAAAGGAAACTGGTATTTTATTAAAAATGTACGATGTTTTATAGGTGAAGCACATTTCATAAAGAAGAAGGATATTTCTTAGTTTTCTCTCTGAATATCTTGCGACCTGAAATTCCATAAGAAATAATACCTCCATTCCTTAAAAAAATGCATCAATGTATTCCATCATCTCTTTGTACCTTAAAATTTATAGAATTCACAGCTTTAGAAAATCGTCAGTCTAAAATTCGATACAGCTTTGTATCTTTTGTTAAGGCTTTAAATCCAGCCTACAAGTTACCTAAATATCCAAATATAGGGACTATTTGTGCAGCGTTCTGTAAATCTATACTCCCCACGGTGCTCTGTGTGACCTTGTGTGAATAGACACTCCTAAGTGCAGCGTGAAGAAAAGTTTCACAAAGAAAATTATTTCTTTTCAAGTCACTGTAAAGCAAGACTGAACCATTAGTAAAATTTTGCAGTCTCAGTCATTGAGATATAAAAATGTGCACATAGCTGAGGATGCCTGAGAGGCAACAAAATGTAATGTCTTCCTCCCCAGCTGTGTTTCCTGTTTGTGTCATGGATGGTATTTGTGTGTTTGTGAGCACAGCCTGCAGCCTCCTGTCAGAGCGAGAGGACAACCTGCTGCTGCTTCTTTCCTTAAATGTGAGCCCTATTCTTAAGCCACTGTTTGGCTATTTAAAGCATTTACAGATGTTATACAGGTCCAGTGAGGCAAACAGATCGACCTGTATTGACATGTAAGGGATAGGGAAAGGTAAGAGTGTATTAAAACCAATGTCAGGATGAGTTCTGCCTTTTGATCCAATATTTCCCCAATTCATATATTAAGTGATCTAAAATTTCTGAATGACCGAATTGGTGCTCGGATTATCATCACACTGAGCTGTAAGTATCATTTTATCCAACAACTTGTCTTTTGTCTAACATCATAACCTCTTTGTCATTTTTCATGCTGACTGCCTCTCGTAAAAGCAGTGTCATTGTTTCCCAGGTACACCAACCTTAGTAAAATAATTGATAAGGAAGTTGTCAAGCAGCTCAAATAACAATTGTTCAGAATAATAAGAAAATGTCTCTGCTGGAGCAGGACCTCAGTCACAAGCCCCAGTCAGGTTGTTATTTTTTTTTTTTTTTTTTGAGAAAAGGGCATTTTTCCTGTGATTTGTTAGTCTTCAATTTTAATAGGCTACAGACAGCAGTAAAACAGATGTTACCATTTTCATTCTTTACACATAACTTTAAGTACTTACATAGTTTCACCACAACAAACAACAGGACTGGTAGCTTATAGCAATTCTTTTGTTAAACAGTTCAAACTTAAAACATACTTTTCAACTGCATTTTACAAAGTGATCTTTATGGTTTTCTATCAAAACATAACTTATCCTTTGGAAAGCCAGACAATCTCTAGCGAGTCTCCTTTTCCAAGCTCCACCCTCCTGGGTTATAGTTGTTAGGTTATACCCCTTTCAGACTGGCCAGTAAACCCGTTTAAGCCCGGTGACATTAATTGTCCAAAAAGTCATTAGTTTCACCGATATTCCATTATGGTCCATTCGGGCTACTCCTCCACGACAGTCTGTGTCACTCCAGACATGTTGTGTGACTGTACTGACCTCTGAACTGGAGAAGAAGAGTGCTTGCCTCCGCACCTGCGCAGTGCGGCTCATTGTTTCAGGGGAAGACCGCCGGCTACACAACGACTTTCTTCTTCCAGTTTTGTGCAAAATGGACGAATATCTATCGGATAAAGATGTTGTGGAGGAGAACTTTGAATATGATGGGTGTCCTTACAGTTTCGAGCCAGAGTTTACAGATGAGGAGCTCATTGAAAGGAGGACGAGGAGGCAGCGCTCCATAGAGTACTGCGCAGGCGCGGAGGCATACGTTCTTCTTCTTCAGTTCAGAGGTCAGTACAGTTACAAAAACATGTCTGGGGCGACACAGACTGTAATGGAGGAGTATCGTGAGTGGACCATGGTGGAATATTGGTGAAACTAATGAGTTTTTGGACGATTAATGCAGTTCTAGGAGCGGCGCTGTATGCCCTATTTGCTACCTTTATACGGATGTCTCGATTTTGGATCTAAATATCTCCCGAAACACTGTTTGGATCAGGAAAGCCTTCTGGGTGAGTATATTGTTCTACTTCATTCTATAAACAATGTGAAAGCTGTAGAAACTTTTCCTTTAATGTGCCAGAGGAAAAAAACAGCCACACAGCTAGTCTGCTGCCGGTTAGACCCTGGTCTGCAAGCAGTGGGAAAAGAGTCACTTGCCGATTGTAAGCGGGGTAACCAGTGTTCAACAAAACCTGCGTTGACCTGCTAATTTTAGTGTAAAAGGGGTATTAGACAACCTCTTGTCACCAGACTACTTTCCTTTTAAAAAGAAGGATGCCGGGGTGCTAGTTTGGCGGAGTGGTTAGCAACTAGGCACCCCATGTACTTGCTTCTGCCGGTCCAGGTTCGAATCCTGCCTGTGACCAGTTTGCAGGGTGTCTTCCCCTACTCTCTCACCCCCTTTCACAAGCCTATCCACTGTCTCTCTCCTATCAATAAAGGCACAAAATGCCCCCCCCCCCCCCCAAAATAAAAGAAGGATGCCCTCATCTTAACAGATTTTAATAATTATTAACATTAACTGTTAGTTTACTCTTAACCTCAGCAGTGTTCAGGATCCTCCTGAAAACCTGATGCTGCATCATGACAGGCTAACCTCTAATAAATATGTGTGCTAAGACAAATAGGATGAAGACAGGTCTATGATGGGTCCATGGATCACTCCCTAGCTTTAGTTTTTACTTGAGTCCACTTGTCCCCTTCCTTCGCCCACACACCCAACACAGCTTTGTGTGGATGGTTGTTCATCATGAGACTGGGATCCACATTCAGGATTTCCAACTGTAGCTCAAGCTAAATTAAAAAGTGACGTCAAAATGAACACTGTCGCGGTCCAAGGTTTTAGCATCTTTAACCTCTAATGAGACAGGAAAGGTTTTTGGTCAGTCTGTGTAGGGACCTGTGAACCACACTGAATACACAATTATCAAAAGGAGCATCACCCTTATACAAACATCGCTGTTTGAATTATCCTGAAATGAGGGATGAGCACTGTGGTGATAAAGGAAACCTTCAGAGGCATTAAGAGTGAAAACCTCTCAAGGCTGCTACATCAAATTATAAGCATAGCGCTGTGCCTGAACATGATTACAGGTTTGTCCATGGCCGTTTCATTTGCTGAAAGGTCAGTGCATTCGTGACTGATTATGAACAGTCCTTCAGAAAACTGCTAAAGTAATGTCAGCACAATAAAAATATATGTCTTGTTTCTTTTTTTATATCATGACACGTTGAGCATTTTAATAGCTGTTATGAATGCTGGAATGTCCACATATCACATGTACACATTCTCACACACAAAGAGCCTTGTGAATGAAAGCTCCTGCACGAGACGCTGCTGCACCGCAGTAAACAGCCTCGTGAAACTGTCTCATGAATTCATTTTTAATGAAGACAAAATAAATCACCTAACACGCCTAATGCATATTAAGCAAGCAACATATGCTCTGTCAGTGTGAAAAAACTACACAGAGGAGACAGGTCTGGAAAAGATGTACGCTTAACGGGGAAATATTAAACCAGGCTGTCATACAGTCCCTGAGCAAAGAGAACTGTAGGACAGGAAATAATATAATTCAATATCTGCTACATGACCCATTACTTTGATTAAAACACAATTCTGCAAAAGTTAAAATATACCAGAGAACAATGTAATGAATGAAGACTTTTGATAAGCTTGGAAATATAGAAAATTAAATCCCAATAGCTTGATTGTCTTTTTCTAAATGGATACTAAAATTATATTTATAAAGAAAATGCATGCTTTTTTCAGACCTAAATTACTGCAAAAGAAACAGTCCGTGAAATAGTTTATCATTCAGAGACATAAAACAGAAGTTTATAATAAAGTAGTTCTCAGAGAGTTCAGTGCCACTGCAGAGTATTCATTATGAAAATATCTGTTAATAAAAGAGTTGGTGTCCATTTGTTTTCAATCTCAACTAAAAGATCCAGAGGGAAGGTGAATATTTTAATGGTTATTTCTTAATTTTTTGTTGACACAAGTCCCAAATTCATCTTAAGCCCCTTCCAGTATATCCCACTTTCCCACTGAAGCCTGCTGATGCATAATTATCACATACAAATGATAATTTTGGGAGCACTTTTTGGCTATCAAGCAGTTGGAAGTAAACTACAGCCAGATAATGGCAGAGGGAGTGTAGGCTTGGTAGTGCACAAGCATTTGACTGCTAATTACAGGATTTTTTTTTTTTTTTTTTTCAATTTTTGGTAAATTATACGGGAACAAAAAAATATATATACCAGCTTACTGACTATTTGCACATGACGTCACACTCCATTTTGACTTAAACTTTGGTTATATTTGTTCAATATATACGATGCATACTGTATTTATGCATATGCATATGTGTATCTTTAAAATGAAAAGTATTGCTCTATTGTAGTGGTGATACATTTTTATGAATTGGTGCTACATAAATGACTGACTGATTGGCTGACTGATTGATTGATTGATTGATTGATTGATTGATTGATTGTATGATGATTGATTCATTGGCTGGGATGCTAACACCAATGCTAGCAATTATCAAGTAAACGTATATTGTTCCATATTATTGATACATTTGTTACTTCAGTGGCTTAAAAATGCATCTCTTTAGTAATTATTGCATAAAATGCATTGTAGTCTATTGACAACAGCTGCAATTCTGCTGTACACAGTGACCTCATGTTATTCACATGTCTGCGAATGGTAATGACGAATACACCAGAGGTGACGAAAATTATGGAAGTTATTTCCAGATTTGGTTTACAGCATTGTCGTGACATTACTAGGCAAAACTGTAAGGCTATATAAACAACAAGGCTGTATGATGTTTTAATGCTAAAATTAACTGCAAACATAGATGCAAAATCACAGAAGTTCAAATTCATGTGAAGATACAGTGCTGTGCAAAGGTCTTCGGCTGATATAGTGGTCAATTATCAATCAATGAATCAAACTTTATCTGTTTAACACATTTCATACCAATGTAATTGCAGTTCAAAGCGATTTACTTGGTGGCAAAACAGTGTTTGACAAAAGATCATGAAAAATGATCAGTATTAATCGTGGATTTTTACTGCGATACCAAGAAAGATTTAAGAGTGATGCACAACAAAATATCTCTAGAATGAGAAAGAATAACATTAAGTTGATAAAGAAAGACTATAAGAAAAGGAGCAGGAGAAAATGCAAAGCAATAAAACTAAAAATCAACAGCAAAGAATGAATAAGTAGGTAAAAATACTTACATGCATGTTAAAAAGATTTTTTTTTAATCTTAGATAATATAGTTTAAATGATCAAAAGTAGATTTTTGGGGTAAAATATACAGATAAACACTACAAATATAATTAAATACCATACACTTAAGTTTAAAACCTAAAATATACTTAAAAGTAAGGCAAAGTTACCATAAAAATAATCTACATATGGGAGTTGAGAAAATTTAACTACTCTACTGCTTGTTTTGCCTTCTTTTGCTAATTTGCCATGTGCTTTATCCACTGTAACAATGTCCTCTTAACCTGACATTTGCTTGACAGCAGAAGCACAAATATTTATTTAATTTATATGACAGTAATTATATTTAGGTGTTAAGTGTTTAACAGCAGATTTTATGGGATATGATTTTGTTCTTTGTCAAATATTAGTCACATTTCAGCCAGGATGATGAATGTTGTACAAGTCAAAGGGCATTTTGAATTTCTAATAGTGACAAAAGTTATGCATTTGAAAGAATACTCTCCAGAGACATTCCATCAAAACACAATATTATTCTGAACTGCCTTCAGGTGATAATACATCAGGAGACATATGGCTGCAATTCGTCCAAATGTAGGATAATTAGAAAAATAATCTAAGTGAGGAGCAAACAGAGACATACCAGGATACACAAACATTTCCCCCACGGTGCACACACTTTGTATGCCCTACTGACAAGTACATATCGACTCAAAGTGGTGCTTCACTGCATTAATTACAATCCATGATGCATTTTGCTTTGAGCAGAATGGTTTCCTGATATATTAACTTGCCGAGAGCTCACAAAAATGCCTTGGCAAACAGTTATGGCAAAGCATTAGAGAGACGGATTTGACTTACAATGAGGGGTTTACACTTTCACTTTATGACTGGGAAATAAGAACAAAAACATTTCTGTATGTTTATGCTGATTACCAGGGGGGTCCTGTCGTGAAGAAGTAACTAAAGATTATCACAAATCAGCTTTATAAATTGTGGTATGATTTTAAAATACATTAAATCATGCGTACTAAATGATAGCGGGGAGGTATGGAAAATGTTTTGGCAAAACACAAACTGTGAACTTGGTCTTTCACCTTCTCCTTAAAGGAGTACTCCGACGATTTTGGACCCACGCCCTTTCCCTATCATTGACAAAGTGAGAAAAGCTCAAAAATACCTTTTTTGTGTCTCTGCGTCCAGTGGCTGGCTCCCAGCTGTTAGCATCGTAGGTAGCTTAGCTCAATGGCTGGAAGTGAATAGGAGTCAGAGCCGGACTGACGAAAGTGGACAAAATACTCCTTACAGTGGTCCAGTGATTACATGCGCAGTGCTCAGTCAAGGCTGCTACTTCCGGTCCGCGGAGCACTGCGCATGCGCAGGTCTGTGTTTATCAAAACGTTATTTTAATGGATTGAAAAAGAAAACACGTCTTTTAAAATGTTTTATAACCATTCGGATTTACTTCATGTGCTAATACGCCTTCCCCTGGACCACTTCAAGGAATATTTTGTCCACTTTCGTCAGTCTGGCTGCTACTTCCAATCCGCGGAGCTCTGCGCATGCGCAGGTCTGTGTTTATCAAAACGTTATTTTAACAGATTGAAAAAGAAAACACGTCTTTTAAAATGTTTTATAACCATTCGGATTTACTTTAGGTGCTAATACGCCCTCCACAGGACCACTGTAAGGAGTATTTTGTCCACTTTCATCAGTCCGGCTTTGACTCCTATTCACTTCCAGCCATTGAGCTAAGCTACCTATGGAGCTAACAGCTGGGAGCCAGCCACTGGACGCAGAGACACAAAAAAGGTATTTTTGAGCTTGTCTCACTTTGTCAATGATAGGGAAAGGGCGTGGGTCCAAAATCGTCAGAGTATTCCTTCAAGCCCTCAAAGCAAAAAATACACAATTTGTCACTTAGTTGTTTTACTTTTTTGGTAGAATTGGGCTAGAATTTAAATTACAATATACATGTATATGAAAGGGTTGAAAAATTGTATCTTTTTTACAAAAAAAAGATGAATATAAAAATAAGTATTTACGCTTGAATGTATCATCACATATTGAACAGTAGATGTGCTGCATGATTCAGTATTTACAGATAACTGTTTTGTCGCTATTGGCTATTATAGTAAAGCTGATTGAAAAGGTGGTTTAAATGTATCAATTATATTTTCATACTGGACTTGACATCTCAGCTGGATCACCTTGTGATGAAAAAACATTGTTAGTTTTTAATTGTAAAAAAATAATATTTTACTGAGCATTGGCACATTTTTAGCTAAAGAGAGAATAAATTTTTGTCAATATAAAATAAACTATATTCATACAACAGCGTTTTCATTCTCTACAGCAGAAAATATGAAAAAAACTTGATATATCTTCCCGCCCTGGCTTACTGATTTATTACAGGAAGTATGTTTACTCTCTACTGCACTGTAAAAAAAAAAGGCTAGCTGTTTTAACTTGAAAAAGTTAGTGTCAGGGCTGCCTTAAAATTTTAAGTTATCTGAATTTAGAAATTTAAGTTCAGTTGAATTAAGAACGGTTCAGATCAAGTGAACTTCTTAAGTTCAATAAACTTGCTATTAAGTCAGCTCCATAGACTGTAAAAAACATGGACGCCATGATGCTAGGCTAAAATTGAAGCCGCCACGAAAACTGCTCCCCCTGGTGACTGGCTGCAGTATAGGTCAAATCTCCATCTCCCCCATTCATCTGGACGGGCCGTAGTGAAACTTCAAAAAATTATTACACCCCGTAGAAATATTTCTCCCATCCGTATGCTGTGGTGACATTAAAGTATTATTGGGCTGCGTGTTTTCCAAGTCCTCTTTTTTTCTGAAAAGTTTCTTTTTTATCAGTTATTAGAGTTTAAAAATAACCGCGGTTTACGGCAGCTTCACAATGATTGTGTACGGTGTATGCTGCCGAGTGTTGCGACCGTTTACGACAGCTGCGTCCGGATTATGGCCCAAATTCTCTACTGGTTGCACAATGGCGGCGCCCTGACGAGGGATATTCTGGCTTCAAATCCGTTACATGGCGGAAGGCGGAGCCACACTATCCAGTTCTTATAATACATCCATGGTCAGCTCTACTTGAATTGTTTAGTTTAACAAACTTCTAAAAGCAATCCAATCCCAATAGTATTTTTCTATGCCAACACAGTAATTAAACTTCTTTAAACTACAGTTTTAAAGGTAAAACAACTTGATCTGAGGTTCAGGTCACTGATCCTCATCCACAAATGTGAAAAAAGAAATAAAACAGTATAAGATGTGAGCTATAAGCTCGTTTTCCACCAAACGAGCGGTCATGCAAGCCAGACGAATTTTAGTAAAAGTTAAAGAACATTCGTGGATGAGGATGCATTTTTTCCACAAGCAAAAGCATGAAGAACAGAAGTTGTTTTGATTTGTCTGGCAATAATACCCTTTAAATACTTGGCCTTTTTTCTGCTTTTAAGATTGTTTTTCTTAAAGCAAATATTAACTTTATTTTATAAACTTGTGTCAAAGCAGAACAAAATGAGTAAAAGTTAAAGAGAAATATGAAGTTAAATCCAAATGCAATAAGTCAATTCAGCCCAAAATCATCAGTGACCTGAACTTCAGATCAAGTTGTTTTACCTTTAAAACTGTAGTTTAAAGAAGTTTAATTACTGTGTTAGCATAAAACAATACTATTGGAATTGGATTGCTTTTAGAAGTTTGTTAAAGGGGACATATCATGCTTGTTTCTCCTTTTCACTATGCCAGACTAGGATGCCTGTAAAGCATTTCTGCCCTCAGTACAAGTCATTTAGTTCCTTCATTGCCCCACAATAGCGTTCTCAATATCCTCATTTAGGATTTTAGGTGTGTCAACGAGAGACACAAGCTCTCGTTGAAACACTCGGATCTCAGGATGACCTACAGTAACCTCGCACCTCTGATTAGTCAGTTCTGTCAGAGCTGCCGAGAGAGTAGAGCCAGCTTGTCCTTCTTCTTCTACTGTATTTTCCAGCAGGCTCAAAGCAGCGACCGCGTATTGAGTCCCCCTACAGGCCAGAGCTGGTAATGGGTGAATGTCAGCTAGGGACCTTTATACTGCTGCTGGGTGGATGTGTTCCTCGGTGACGGTTTTGTGGCTAACGGACATCACAAAAGAGGAAGTGTTTTATCAGATTACTCCAATAAAAAGAAAGGTACCTCGTGTCGTCACAACGTTTGAAATCTCGCCATGACCTATTTTCAGAGGCATCAAATCTCGTTCTAGAATATCAGAAACAATGCAATATCTAATTTTTTGAAAATTAAGGGGGTATAAGGTCTTGTTTTCAAATTTATTATATTATATGTAAGTATTAAATCCTGCATCAGCATGATATGTCTCCTTTAAACTAAACAATTTAAGTAGAGCTGACTTAATAGCAAGTTTATTGACCTTAAGAAGTTCACTTGCTCTGAACGGTTCTTAATTCAACTGAACTTAAATTTCTAAATTCAGGAAACTTAAAATTTTAAGGCAGCCCTGACACTAACTTTAAGTTAAAACAACTAGCCTTTTTTACAGTGTGAGCTTCAGGTAACACTGTGACCTGCTGTAACCTTCTCTAACAGAGGGCTGGACATCTCTGAGAAATAAGGTGTTTCTGAGTCCTTAAGAGAGATAAATGACTTTCACTTAAAACACATTCATGAATAAAAGAACCAAGCCACTTTATGATAAAGTAAACAAACTGAATTTAGGTTTCAAGCTTCATTCACGTCCGTAGCATCTCCCCACACACAGTCCTGCATTATCCTGCGGCCGTCACAGAGGATTTAGTCGAGATACGGGTGTGTACACTGTGACCTGATTGGAGCCAGTCAATTTGCTAGTTTATTAAATCCCTGCGGTGCCCTGGCATAATGATTATTTAGTGAATTTGTGTCGCTCGGCCAGGCATCCTCTGCCACCAGCAGGGTCAGCGAAGGGCGCAGTCATTTGTTATCAGTATGCACATCCAATGGTCGGCTCATCAGTCGACATCTGAGACAAATGAGGGATTGCGCGGGCCTTTCATTTATTGATGACCTATTACATTTCAGAGTGTGGACAGAAATGCATGATGCTCAGTGTTCAATGTGATCCTGAGGGTTGTAACATGAACCTTCAACAGTATGACATTACAATGATACTTTATGAGTGTGTATGAGGATGCTGCATGTGCTAAAACTCTTGTACTTTTCTGAAAATGCATCACCAAAGTAGAACATGCCACAGTACCAAGAGAGCAATCTTAGAATTTCTTTTTTTATACCCACATTATTAAAAAAATCAGATAACTGCGCAGTGTTAGCTGGGTCGAAACTGATTTGTTGAAAATTGACTGCTAACATTTGAATTTGTATTTTCTGGGAAGATAAGCAGCACAAAAATGTGACTGAGATTTATAACGAAGTCAAACAAAAGGCTTTGTTTTGAGTCTGCAAGTGAATCATTTTCCAGTTCAAGGTGGTGCTTTGCCCAGTAAATTGGAACGACTGTGCTGGAATATCAAAATATCTAAAAACCAGAAGTGCTCCAAGAGCGCAACCTTCCACCAAGGTGTTTCTGACACTGTCAGCAAAGTTATTACAAAAACTGTGGAAACCATTTGGAATATATTGATCGATAAATGCATGCAAGGATGGCTAGATTGGACAAATAAATGTATGGATGACAGGACTGAATGGATAGATAGATGAGGATTAAATGAATGATTGATGGACAGTTGGATGGATGGAGTTGGGTTGATAGACAAACATGGGATGGGCAGATTTATTGACTGAATGAATGAATTACTAAATAAGTACATGTGGTGAGTAATGGATGGATGGATAGACTGGATGGAGATGGAGAGCTGGTACTGGATGGATGGACTGGTACGTGCATGGACAGACAGATGGATGAAGGAAACGATGGATTGATGAAAATAATGGACGGATGGATACATAAATGGAAAAAAATGAATAAATGGATGGATGATGGATTGTTTGAGGCAGAAAAACAGGGAGAAGGATAGTTGAACGGTTGGATGAAGAGCCAGATTTCACAAATTTAATTCTGCATATTGTAGTTTCAACACTGAAGATATATGTCTGAATACTTAAATTGTAACAGCCTCATAAACTCAACTGAAAAAAATATTTTTATGTGAACAAGAGGCCCATTTCAAATCTTTAAGCTTGTTTGCTAAAGGTCTTTAACAGCACATAAAACTAAAAAATAAAGCTGATGTGTGGAGGGGTTTTAGAGGCAAAGAAAATTAGCCTGAATTGTCTCATTAAAAACAAAGCAGGCAGAAAATGTGCAGGGTGCAGGGTAAATGTTGACCTTTAGTCAGAGCGTGTATGCAACATCAAGGTCCTGACATATGTGACTCTGGTGAGCATCATCTGAAGGGCATCGGCCCTCGCTGCATGCATAATGAGGTGAACATGATGTAGAAGGAGAACAGAAGTACTCCGACATGGCCAACCTGATCAGATTGTCGTTGCAGGAGGATGAAAGCCTCGCTATCACAGCTACAGACAGGTTCGTGGAGGAGCACAAAGCATTTTAATGGAAATTGCCCTCTGTAAATGTGTAACCTGCTGCCTTTGTTGCTGCCTGCTGACAACTCTGATGCTCCCGCTGAATCTAAATGGAAACAAACATTATAGCAGTGTGCCTCGCTGTTTTCAGGCACAGCTACCAGGCGTGCCATCTCTGTCTTTCAAAACAAAAACAACCATCAAGGGTCAATTTGGTGGGAGTGCTCTTTTTCAAAATTGTGTGAGAAAGGGCTAAACATGGGAGCAAAGATCATGAACTTCAAGGTAAGAAATCTGATAGGTCATTTTTGTTGAGCCTGGATATTTGATGGAATTCCTTTATAAAGTTCTTGAGACATCATGATTATAAGTAATAGATAGTAAGGGGCTCAACGACTTTAACCTCTGATCTATGACTAACAGAATCAGCTTATTTCATCCTTTGGTCAGACGGGAAATCAACAAAAATATCTTCAATCTTTGAGTTGTTAAGCTCACAAATCAGTGAAAGAGACAAGACCCAAATCTTAAACTTTGAACTTCCATAATCAAATTTTTTAGTCCTTATATTGAAAAAAGTGTTCTTAAGATATAGCACTAAAAGTAGTGGCTGGGTATGCACCATAGTATGACAATGTTTAGCATAGCAATAGTATGTCATTCATGATCACCAAGTATCAATATTTTTTATTGTATGACTTTCCAACATTTAATAAAGCTTTTGGTTCTATACAAATAAAATGAGCGACTCATAAGTCCACAAAGTGGTGTTGTTTAGCCAGATGAGGTCAGTATATGTGACGTTCATTGTGCAAGAGAGAGTTAGTACTTCTAACATAGCAGCACCGGATTCATTATTGGCATTTAAATCAATTGTGTGGACTTATTTTGGGCTTTAAAAGGTGCATAAAAGATGAAAATGACAGATGGGATTGTAAGAAGTGAACTGTGACGAAAAAACACTCTGAAAATCTGTTTCACCTCTCTTGGCATCACCCAGGGAATGCAAAAGCGGGGACAAAACTAATGCTAAGCTAACCCTCCTGGTAAACCTAGCTTACATTCTCTGGATACTGTGTATCATGGAGCTCTGAGGTTCATCACTGGTTTTAAATCTCTTACTCATCATTGTTTGCTGTATGCTCGTGTTGGATGGTCTTCTTTGTCTGCATGCAGACTCAATCACTGGCGTATTCTTATTTTAAAATGTATTCTTGGTCTGCTCCCATCCTACCTTCTAACCTACATCAGTCAGAAGAGCACAGCATCTTATAATCCTCGGTTCCGGGATCTTTTCTTATTGTCTGTTCCAAAAGTAAGAACTGAACTGGGAAAAAAGGCGTTCGGGTTTTGCAGCTCCACATGCTTGGAATGAACTACAAAAAGACCTGAAACTAAAAGATCTGGTGTCACTAGACACTTTTAAAACAATGTTAAGTGACTTGGAGTCGGACACATCTGGCTGCAGATGTTTTGACCGATGCACTTTATCTTTCTCGTGTGGACAATCCAAGCCAAATAAGCTGTCTGAAAATGTGACTTCTCTTTCTTAATGTATTGAATTCTTGTTTTATGTGTTTAATGACTGCATGTGTTTGTGTAAAACTGCTGAATATGCTGCTGCTCTGGCCAGGACACTCTTGTAAAAGAGATTTTTGATCTCAATGAGGTTTTCCTGGTTAAATAAAGGTTAAATAAAAATTAAATTAAATTAAATAAAAACCAGACAACACATGACAAGTTTAGCTTGTCAAAGCTGCTTCCCAGTTCTGAGTAAGCTAATAAAATGGCTCAAACCATCACTCAAGAACTGCCTTTTGTTACCTGCTGGATGGAGCTCAGGCATGTGCCTCAATCTTCAGAGCAGTGAAGCTAAAAGTTGAAGAATGGATGAGCGCAAAAGAGTGGGTTGCATAAACTGGCAACTCCCATTTGTAATTTAAATCAATTACATTAAAATGTAGGAGCTGACAATGACACACAAGACTTTTGACCTTGTGACTCCATTAATGAACCATGACTTGTGTCAAGTTTGAAGTAAAACCTCAAAAGCATTCAGGAGATGTTACATTTACAGGCAAGGGAAGCACACAAGGCTTCAAGACCCTCATCATTTGGTCTTTGGCCTTCAAAATCTGATCATTCAGTTCAGAGAAAAAAAGCAAGTTTGAGCAAAGTTTGAAAATCCATTAAAGCAGCCTTCAGATATTGTCCCCATAACAACAGTTAAACATGACACTTGATGACACTGGATTTTGGCCTTCAGAATCCAATTAAAATATCCTAGGGTCAGGATGGAAATAATGCAAAAGCAGAGGACAGCCTCCTTGAGATACTTCTTGAGCAGTGGAGGATCACAAAAGACATTGACATTGACCTTGCACCTGTGAATTGAAAAGTCTAATCTGGATGGTTGTGCAATGTCTGAAGAAAATCTCTCAAACATTCTCGAGATGTTGAGTTTGCAAACAAATAGACATGACATTGACCTTTAGTTTATGACCCCCACTTACTGGTGTGCCACTGAGTTGGATTAGAGGTGCTTGCAAACTCTGAAGAAAATTCCTCGAAGCATTCTTTAGATATCACATTCACAAAAATGTCCCAGGCAGACATTTGGACATACAGATAACCTGGAAACATACTGCATTCAGCTCTGGTTGCTGCCGGCACAGAAGCATAAAAAAAAAACTGCACTTCCTGCATTCCCTATTTCTTGAGTGGCTTTCTTTCCTATCTCAACTAAGAATGTTTGTCTGGTATCATCTGATGTTTTCCATTACAGCAGCTCCAAGTCCTGTGGGAGAGAGCAGAGCGAGGTAAACAACAGTCAGAGGCCCTGAGCTCGCTCCGTGCACAGAGTTAAGCTGCCCCGCATGGCCCGTGAATGAGAACAAGGGGATGCAAATCAGCATAAACCACTACTAAAATAACACTAAAACTTTACACGCCACATAAACAAGGCCAGGTTCGCTCACGAAAGCTGACACTCTCCTCGATTAAGTTCTTTGAAAGTCTCGGCAGACGTTCAGCAGGTACGTGAGGCTGTGCTCGATGTGAAATGCACACGCTTCTACTGTAGCAGCTGAATTTCAATGTATTTTTAGCCAACCTGTTGTCAAGCAAACAATCAATTGTAATGTAGCTTCTGCCAAAGTGTTGACGTCATTAAACCTGCCATGGGGCTTGGTTTTTCTCCTACCAAGATGTTATCAAAAAGTGAGACCATTAGCCTTGTCTCAGGAGCTCCTGAATGTCACCTATTAGCTGACAATAAATTGTTGGTGACATTTTATAGAACCAGCAGTTTAATGGTCCCAAGATTTGTCTGCAACAGGCTGCTGAGACAGTATGTACAAATATGAACATGTTATTTTGGATCCTCTAACAAAGAAATTGTACTGCAAAAACTCAGATCTAAGTGACAGTATGTGTCCAATTTCTAGTCCAAAAACTTTCTCTAGATTTATTTAAAGGCACATTTCCCCAACGTATCTGGATTAACATCTTATTTGCAGATATTAAAACTGAAAAAAATAAAATAAGGATGCACAATATTAAATGGACCAGTATCTGTATCGGCATGTATTTTCCTAAAAAGATGATCATTGGTATTGGCAACTAATGACATTTTACATTTTTTATTTGTACATTCTAATTTCTGCTACACTGTTAAGGTAACTTAATGTTTTGTAGTTTATTAATGCTGGACATTTCAACTGCTGCTTGAGTACAGTTCAATAATTTGGACTGTAGTTTATTTATGCTGAAAATTCCCACGGCTGCTACAGTGTACAGTTTAATTATTTGTTTTTTGCTGTTTATAACCTGTGTTTTTATCTTTTTTTTTTCTATCTTATCTGTTTTTCTATACTATGGTGTAACCTGCGGCTGGAATCCAAATTTCCTGAGGGAACCTTCCCAAGGGATTAAAAATGTTCCTAACTTTCTCTATCTTTCTGTCTTTCTTTCTATCGTTCTTTCTATCTATCTTTCTATCTATCTATCTATCTATCTATCTATCTATCTATCTATCTATCTATCTATCTATCTATCTATCTTTCTATCTATCTATCTATCTTTCTATCTATCTATCTATCTATCTATCTATCTATCTATCTATCTATCTATCTAAAAATGTATACAAACAATATTTTGACCTTGTGAATTTTTCCATAATAATCTTATAAACTGGCTGCAATATTAGCAAGATGTACAATGCACCTCATTGTCATCATGTTTACCTCATCATGATGCAATGTCCACCTTTATGATTCCAACGTGCTAATATTAAAGAAAAACATTGTTTTTCTTGACCCACATCACAAAGGAACTGCAACTATGGAATAAACAGGTCAAATTTAGTTAAGCAGGGATTTTTTGCTCTTGACACAATATTGATATTGATATCATTGTTAATGAATTTAGAAATGTTAGCACATAAAATACTGGTAAAAATTCAATATTTCATATCCTAATAAAAATGTTATTATCTTAAATACATGCATTAAACATGGTAAACTCATCATTGCTTAATGACACGATATGAATAGAGCAGAGAATGAATGTAGGACTTTCCACTGACTTATGAATGGGTCAAACTGTGTTGAAATTAGCCAGCCAGATAGTTCAGTGGACTCCCTGAGGGAATCGAACAGGTCGTGATGATGAGTTCACCTTGTTGCTTACATGTTTGATGGACTGAGCCCAATCACTGGTTTTACGTGAAAACAGAGGCTTTCCATCGTCATTGGTTTAAATGCGAGGGATATATATATTAAAGCATTTTTCCTAAATAAATTAATTCATCATTGCAGTTTTATTGCACTGAGCACACATTAAAACAGATAATACTGCAAAACTACTATGCTTAAAACATGTGCGCTGTTATTCTTGGGCTGTCAATTTAATGTAGAGTCTGAAAGCAACTAATGACCACTGAATGTGCCTTCATAACCTTAAGGCTGCCTTACTGCGTCAACCTGATGGGTTTCTGAATCAACAAACCAATACATATCTGTATTTGATGAATGATGATTCTTTTGAGATAAAAACAAAATGGTCACTGCATTACTCACTTTTCAGCATGCACGAAACAGCCCTGAGATGTACTGTAAATTACAGAATTATTCACTTTGTTATGTATGGCTCTGTGCTGTTATCTTTGCTCCTAATTTGTTTTCCATTTCTCTTTCCAATGACAGAAAAGCCAGTCAACAAGGCAAAAACGTCAATAGCATAGGAACTTCTCTGTCTCCTCATTAACAGTGCCAACATCTAATTCCCTTGAACCCCCTGATTACATCTACCGGTGTGATGTACTACCACTGTGATGTCAGTTATTCAAGTTCTTGACCAAAGATGGCAAACACATTGTAGAGCCCTGACTCTAAAACTGCCTCTCCTGGAAATTGGGATGCTATATCACAGCATGTGCCCTGCTAACTCTGCTTAAATTATGCTGTTAATGTCTAATTTAGTCTGTAAATACATACCAGGTATTGTAAAAAAAAAATAAGAGCACCGAAACAACTCCCTGCATAGGTTACATCAGGTTAATTCTGTGTGTTCAGTGTAATAAATTCCTCCCGCTTGTTTCCAAAGCTGTCAATTCATAAAACTCCTCCAGGTTAATTTATTGAGATGCATGCTGAATCAGTGTGAAAGAAAAGGCAGCCAATTGTTTGTAACATTCACCTCTAAATCTGAATATAATACTGATAGACTTGCATCCATCAACAACATACGTATGTGTTGTGTTTGCACCTGCTGGAGAGCCACCCCGCTACCACTGTATGCTAATTGCTGCACTGTGACAGACCTGAACTCCTGGTGGCATAAACAACTCCTGAACATTTTATGAGGAGCTATTTAAGGCTTAAGAGCTTTCTCAACTCTTCGCAGCTGAATAACCCACCAGGTTTAAACATTGATGACTTCCCTTCCACCTCGATGAGTAGCTTCCTCGGTCTTACATCTTGAATGTGGAACATGAGTGAAATCTGGTGTCATGCTTTATTTCTAGTCCTTTCATAGACTTTCTGGCAACATACAACCTGCTTTGTTACTATCATTTGTTTTTATAATCAATCTATATGATGCACCACATACAAAAATCAGGCCTGATGCCAGTGTCTGTGTTTAGATGCTTTTTTTGCCGAGATTTGGTGGAACAGAATTTTAGACAGACAGACAGACAGATAGATAGATAGATAGATAGATAGATAGATAGATAGATAGATAGATAGATAGATAGATAGATAGATAGATAGATAGATAGATAGATAGATAGATAGATAGATAGATAGATAGATTTGTGTCTTACTTTCTTTGGGACACAAAACTAAGATAGAATTAGTTAAGAAAAGTCTCTCAATCAGGACTGATCACTGATCACACAAATCTGTGAAAGTCCTGTGAAAACTTACTGAGTTGTTCGTAGAAATGAGGAAACTGCTGTGTATCTTCTTGTGCGAGAGTCAACATTAACCGATTTTTTAAAATCAAAATCAATCAGATTCATTATGGGCCAATAATGTAGTAGGCAGGCACTCCTGCGTTACATTACAGATTAGATTAGATTACATTAGATTGTACTTTATTAATCCCTTAGGGAAGACTCCCTCAGGGAAATTATGATTCCAGTTGCATTATATAATAAATAAAAGATGATATTTGTAGGCTACTGCTGCTGCTCCTTCCCATCCTCTGTCTTCCTGTTACTCCTCATCCCCCCAGTTGAGGAGTTATACAGTCTGATGGCCTGAGGGACAAAGGAGTTTCACAGTCTGTTGGTCCTGCACTTGGGGAGGAGCAGTCTTGCGCTGAACAGGCTCATCTGGTTGTTGATGACCATGTGTAGAGGGTGATTGGCATCATCCAGAATGTCCAGCAGTTTGTCCAGTGTCCTCTTCTCTGCCACCGTCACCAACCACAGAGCCAGCCCTCCATTGCTGTAGAGGAGCTGCAGCTTGTAGTGCGTGCCGTTGTTGGTCTTCTCTCCCGTCTGCTCCTCAGCTGGAATGTGGTGTCTTATTCCAGCTTGTCCTTTTGGCCTGAGATGCAATAGCTTCTCTCTTGAATATCTGATGAAACTGACTCTCGGTAGCTGATGATAATAGAGCTGGCAGTTGGTGGCATCTTTCAAAAAAGAACACTCTGCTGGTATCCTAAGAAATGCCTCCTGGCAGCAATGATGGTTGAAAAAGATATCCATAGGATATATAAGAAAAAAGGGTCTTAATAAGAAGTGCAGAAAGGTCAGAAAAAGATCAATAATGGAAAACTTTTGAAAATTGTGAAAAAATTAAGAGAAAAAACACAAAAAACAGCTAAAAATATGGAGCTTAAACTGGACAGGCTGCTGCTGTTTACAGTGCCATGGCAGCTTTTATTTTGTGAGCCACTTCGCAGAACAAACTGTCGTGAAAACATGTCAAAAGCATGTCAAGGCATTAATATATTTTCTAAAGAGATGTTTGCGTCGATATTTGTTGTTCATTTAATAAAGAAATGTGGTAAAGATCTGATAAAACTGCTACTGAAGCTGTTTGTCATATATGCTAGCATAAATCCCTATACATGTGTAGCGGATGTTAAAGTTGCAGTTTATGAGTTTCACCAAAACACTCATTTCTTGCCCTATTCGGTGCTTTTTGGTGCTTTTTTTTTTGGTGCGTTTCAAAATATTTTATTCAAGAGTTAGATGCCTTTGAGCTGCTGTGTTAAGTTTCATATACTGTTTGATTCATTCTACAGCAGTTTTGTAATTTTATGACGTCTCTAAGGGAAGTTGTGATGAGTTTTGTTCCGAAAACGAGAGCTAAGGCTAACGGTTTGCAGTAGCTTTTATGCTTGGTCTCCCGTTCTAACCCACGTGTTTTTTTATCAGGGACCTGTGTGCTGCAGACGAGAAACACCGCACTGATTCATGGGTTTTTGTATTTTTTGTCTATAGTACAGGATGATCAGAGAAGGCCACAGGAAAGAACCAGAACCCATGTCCCGTCTCTAGAATGGTACATATTAGCCCAGAAAACAACGCAGGTGACTCATGCACACATGGGTTACATGTGCAGTCACTTTCTTGTTCCCTCACTCGTAGCTCCCACCTCTTCTTGCTCTAAAGGACTCTCTTTGGGCCGTCCCGCTTTGTGCTGCACACAGTCGCTGTAGAGTGGAGCTTGGCAAGATGGATCTGCATGATTACAGACATTGAAAAAGGCAGATCCATCTGCTGCACAAGGTTATGGTGTAAGCTCACTTTACTGCCCAGCCCAGGGATACATCCTTGGCATCATAAAGTGGAAGGCTGTTTTTAGGTTTTAATGAAAGCTCAGCTCTGAAACCTGCTGATCTGAAACCAGGCAGCCTCACTCTGCACACTCTGCTCTCTAACTATAAAAAATGTAGCACTGGTGCTGAGGAGACAGCATTTGCATCCACACTTTGAGACATTTCGCTCTCGTATGAGATGACTGAACAGAGGAACGCCATTTCCTTTGTAACAGTGAACAGTTCAAGGGTCACAGCTACTCCAGTGTGTGCTGCCAGGAGTGGCTACAAAAACCCTACCTCTTATGATCCTATATAGACGGGTTTACAACAGAGAATACAGTGAGATGGAGGAGATATATTACATTTTTAAACAAGGCAGGAGTGTGTTTTTGGTGTTGGTATAGGAGGCAGTTATTGGGCAGAGGGGAGTTTTACAACTCGACATCCATCTTCCTCTTTTCCCAAACACGACTGACAGCACATGAAAAGACTGCTGAGTGTTTGCAAAATCCAACTTAGCAGCCAATTCAAATCACATCAGATTTATTTATCTAAAGCTTTCTGACACATCCTTTAAAAAACACTTTGCAGGGTACAAAGGGTGCACTGTAAATACACATTTAAACTGTCTGAATCAACCATGTTGGAGTGTTGTCTTCTAAATAGATAAGGCTCTTTTAATAAAAATCCATAAGAAAGATGATTTAAAATGTTTCATCTTCTTTCCCCTGATAACTTTGACATATACACCCAATTTATGTCCATCTATTAAGAATTAGTTTGTTTCCAAGTTCAGGAGATGATGTTCCAATACGCAGAATTTTTTATGCTGTAAAGTACAAACATTTTTCTTAGATTTTCACTTCTCATAAAGTTGGCAAAACTGCACAACAGAAATATTGTAAACCATAGATGATCGATTAAATGATGGTAATAGTTGAACAATGCTTTTAAACATTCAGGATTTCAGGCCAGGGTTACAATCCCCAATAGTCAATACTAGAGATGTCAAAAAAGTAGGAATGTAGAGTATTATTGAAATGATATAAGTATCCTAAAAAGTAGAATACCAGTTTTGGCAGGTATTGAAATTACCAGATTTCAGCAAAAATCCGATGTGTGCATCACTACCAGATGTAAAGATTTTTTAATCAGAGATTGAAATGATCAATTACATGTTAGGTGTAAAAGCACCATTGATTGATATCAGCATTAACTATTAATCCTCCTGTCCATTTAATTATTTATGGTGTTAATCTCTGTTAGGGTCACAGGGGTCTGAAGTCTATCCCATCGGCCAATAGACAAGAGTCTTGGTATTCCCATGACTGGTCCCTAGCCAATCACTGTAAAATACAACACATCAATACAAGTAATGTTGCCTTTCTTAACATGTCATTTAAAATATACACATTTCTTCAGTCTGAGTAAAGATCCCAACCTTATTTTAAAACCAATAGAGTTTTGTCAGATCATTAACTCAACATCATTAAATGACTCAGCAGATTTCTGCTACGTATCTAATTGTCTTACAATAATAGTAACACATAACAAACGTAGTAATACAATGATAAAACTGAGTCGTTAAAGCTAATCTACCAGAATAAATTCAATTCCTGTAACAAGACTGAAAAAAAACTGTCTCGCTCCCACTCCCTCAGTGTGCATGTGTGTTGGTTTCAGGCAGATATGTGCTAGAGTGTGAATACGAGTGCACCTGGCAGCCACTTGGCAACTTTCCGTCCCATTTCATTCCCTCGACTAATGACTGAACGTGGGCCCCGCTCCTCTCTCATTCAGTCCACATCGAGATGCAGCTCTGAGAGCATTTCCACCAACAACCCCATTTGTCACCGATTGCAGACTAATTGCGAGCGCCCCTGCTGCTCCCATCCCTCCACTTCACTTTACACCGAGCAGTGTGTTTTGGTGGGCAGGCGGCGGAACAAAGACTAGCTTTCATAGTTAGAGTTTATTTTATTGAAGTGGTCTTAGATTTAAGTGCAGTTGGGTCTGCTATATCTCTCTTTTAATGGTCAGGTTCTGGGGTAAAGAATGAGTTTGTAACAAAGGCTTTGGTGAATATAGCTTCTTATTCTCTATGAAGACATGAAGCCCAAAAAGAATTAAACCCTGTACCACTGTTTGTTTCTTTCCCCTCATGGTGCCAGGAATTGTGACTGGTACTCTCTCAATTACAGACAACAGGTTTGAGCCTCTAAGCAAAACATAAGCCAGTTGAACAAAGATTTCTTCACATTTTAAAATACAAATATATTTCTATGAGGGCAACTAGCAGTACGGTAGTGCAGCAGGTAGTGCTCATCCCTTGCAACAAGGCGGTTGCTAGTTAAGGAAAAGGGCTAGGGGTATAGTGTGTGGATGGATCAATGGATGATATAAGCTATAAAAAATTAAAACATTTATTTCCCATCTTTAAATCTAAGGGTAAGTGGTGTGGGAGTTCTGTTGCAAACTTACAAATCAGCAACGTGGTATATACCCTTGTGAAATAGAAGCTTTGGTTCTCTTTTTGATCCGCTCAACCCACATTTGACCATTGACATTGGCATGTGAGTCACATTATTCAACATGGCAGTCCAGTCGACCCGCCCTGGACCCCCGGGTATTGTCCCTTGGTGCAGTTTGGGAGGCGAGTCTATGCCTCCTTGCGTCCTGGGGCTGTTCCTGGGCCTGGTAGCTTTGGGGCCCGTGGGGTGGGTTTCGGGTGCCCTGGTAGCCCGGGGGGTATCTGTGGTCAACTACTTGGGTATTCGGTGTCCACCTCACATGCATGCCTGTACAGATACTCAGACTCCTGTCGAGACTAGCTGAGAGAAATGATGGATCCCGTCAGAACATGCTAAGTCAGGCACTCTTACACATCTTCTCACGTCCTGTTATGCATGCTACTCCATTTCTTATCCATGTGGGCCCACCCCCACTACTGTCAAGTCCCCACATCTCTGGTGTCCCTAGTTTCTTATAGCCTTTACTTCCTGTATGGACAGGTCAGCACAGCACTTGTACTGCTATCTCAAATTATTTACACTACCTGTTTGTCCTCCTCCCTGTTGTCTTGTCTTGTCCTGTCTGTCACTGTTTCCCCTTCATTCACACTGTGGTATGGCATGGCCCTCCCCTTCAGCTCACATCAGGGGTTAAATAAAGTCTGATTTGATTGAGTAGCCTACAGGGAGGGCTGGTTATGGTCACTGTAGCAGTGAATCATATTCACATATCTCTGACTGCTAGAAAAAAAATGCACTGGTCTTTTCAACGCTGTCATTGGACACAGTGCTCAGCGGAAAAGACAAAGCAGACAAGGGGAGAAGAAAGAAAACATGGCAGTTGTTTATTTGTATCATAACAGCCAATTTTATTTAAAGAAAAGTGAATTCAAATGAAGTGAATTCATCCCTTAAAGTTTGTTGTAGGAATGAACAATACTACCAAAACAATCGAAGTATAGGCAGATAATTACCGAAAAGGCTGAGTATCAGTATTGGCAGATATGAACAGTTTTGTAAATATTCGAAAACAATACTTTGGCTGCACATATTGGCAATATATATCCCGTATATAAGCCTCAGTATCATCATGTATAAGTGGACCATGATGGCTTACCTCATCATTATCAAATGTCCACTTCAAAAGTTTTGAAGTCTCATTTATTAAGGAATAAAATACATAATGGACCTGGCCTGTGGAACTGTTTGGGAGTTGGTCCTTGACATGAAAAATCAACAAGGTGCTTTTTTGCCATCTTGTCATGAATGGCATTGTGGGCAAATCCAATATGATTGTCATAAAGTAATGATGAAATCCTTACATACATATTAAATGTTTGTCTTGCATCACATCTGTTTCTAATACTAAAGAGACAGTTATCATTAATGGAACTGGTCAATTTTACACAAATAAGGTTGTGCTCTCAGAAACACCTGCATATCAGACATTGATAATAACTTGAGGGTGACTTTAAGTGGACTAAATGTGCCTCAGTGTGCCTTGCATCTATTTATTTACCCATTTACTTTTTTAAGTTCTTTATATCGAGACAACAGGGTGTAAGCAGTTATTTCCTGTTTTATAGTTGCATATTCAAGAATTCTGTTTCTGCTTCAAAAAGTTGAATTGCTTTTTATCAATAAGAGTCCTCTCCACATCCATCCAAATTCAGTAATTCAGAATCAGAAAGACTTCTGATAATTGGTAACAGTATAAAAGTTAAATAAAATAAGAAAGCAGGTTGCAAAATGCAGAATCTGTAAGCTGTACTTCAACATACTTATGAAGGAATTAAATAAAAATAAGGTGAGACTATGGTTCTTTGGTATTTCAAGATCTTCCTTCAGATTTTACAGCATTTTCTCTCAAAAGTTTTATGAGCGAAGTACAAAAGCACATGAAACTGCGAAAACCCTGATGTGTCCTAGAAATATTGTTCTTTTTCTCGAATGAAGCTGTTTGGTTTTGAGTGTTTGCAGTGAGGTTGGAAAGCTAGAGAAGGGGGTAGAGGCCTTCAAGGGGTTGTTTTGTTTAAACTTACCGGGGGCCTTTTCAAAAGCTAGAACAGAAAAACACAGTGTCACCACAACATACGACATCAGCTGAATAGTGAAGAGCTTGAAGCTCATGCTGCTCTTCTCACAGCAGCAGCATTTTTTTTAAGATGATGAAACACTTAAAAGGCCATCTCAGATTTCAGCTCAACGACGAACACAGGAAAACAAAAACTGCAGTTGTTTTCGTTCCCCCCAAACTGCAAAAATATGCTTGAGCTCCTGCTGAGAAAAAGACTACACAACAAGACGAGAGTGTACTGTCAGTCAAACGGAGTCGCTTACATCTCTCTACATGCAGACAGAGATACTAACCGCACGACTAAAGAAGGAGCTTTGAGAGATAATCTGTAATCTGAGAGTGTTTCAGACACTAAGACCTTGGCTGTTATCACTCACACGCTCAGTTTATTTACCCCAAATACACCGAGCATGCTGAGATGACTGTTGTTGCTGCTTTGATGTGATTAATGTCAAGCCTCTGGAGAGAGCTGGATAAAGACTTTTAGAAATCTTGTGTAATTTATTTCTCTCTTCTCTGGATGAGTTGAAGCCACAGAAGTCATTCACTCAAATTAGAAATGCCCAAACGATGCAAACACAAACTACAAAGGCGACTGGTCAACGAATGTCCCATTTTTGTTTGTTTCAGCAGTTGGTTTGCCCGACTATCTTCTACTGCACTCGGATTTCATACAGGTGGTAAAGTGACCTGACACAAACAGCACCAATGTCAACAATGTGCTTTTAAAAACTTTGTTCAAGAGGGCAGATTACCCATAACCTGACAAGCCAGATGGACAGCTCCATGTATCTGCCACAGAAATATTTCACCAGTCCATCTGGGTAGGAGCCCTTTGAATTTGTTTCCAGGGGCAGACCGTTAAAATAAAAAAACACAAGCTTGTGATTGGACAATCGTTTGGCTCGTCACATTCATCACAGACCAATCCACATCAAGCAGGGTTGCCTCCTATAATGTAGCATACATAGCGGCTAATGTAGCGGCTAATGGCTAACAACAGTTAGAAACAGTTCATGGACATTAGCCATAGCAGCTAACTTAGCCACTAACAGCTAACAACAGTTAATGACTGTTAGCCGTTAGCTGCTAACTTAGTTACTAACAGCTAACTGCCTTATACTATCATCTTACACTAAATTGTACCACACTGATGATTCATTTAACACTTATATGTAACATGAACCTCATCAAAGACAATCTCGTCAAGTAAACTTCTGAGAAGGGCAGATTACGCCAAGTTTCACTGAGTAGCCATGAGGACAATAAGCTAACCGGCATGTCCGTTCTCACCTTCCAGTTCTCAACTTCCGGTTGTCGTCACGTCCGCATTCTGCAGCGCCCACATCTCTTTCCTGATTGGGCCGTTAAGAATTCAGCCGAGTGAATTCGTTGGACAATGGAGGCTGGCAAGACGGACCTGCAAGATTTCTGTCTGCTCTGCAAGGATAGATTACCCAAGGAGCAAAGCAGCGAGTATCCTAGGATAAGGATAATTGACTCAAGCTTCTGATGATTATTGATGCCAGTGGCGGCTAGCCAATAGAGGGCGCTAGGGCGCTGCCCCCTCCAGTGGAGAGTTTGATTTTAAATTTCTTTATTTGATTTTGAAAAACTGAATATTACCAAAAATTACTTATTCAAATGTGTAATATAAATACTAATATAGATATATTAATATATAAAGTAATTAATTTCCATTAATGCGAAACAAGCGTAAGGCTACTCGTCTTTACCTCTACGTCTTATGGGGGCTGGAAAAAGCGCCCATAAGATACAAAGAAGTAGGATTTTTACAATGTGGAGGAAAAGAATGAATGCTCTGGCTATGATCTCAATGGAAAAGAAGCTTGTCAGAAACATTCCTGACTTCAACAACAGAGCCATTGAGAAATTTACAAACCAAAAAGACAAAATTCTTGTATAAATAATGAGATAGCACTGACATAGACACGTTCCCCTTACTCATTTCTGTATAAAGTAATTGTTAACTACACATGCACACATGTTCACCTTAGTCTTTTCTTTTTATATAGGTTATGTAAGCTTTTCGGCAGCATATGGTTGTACATTTGTATATAATTATGTGTGTGTGTCTGATATATGCGTGCACCATTCTGTAATCTGTTATTTTTATTTAGAATCAATAATAACACTTCTACAAAGCACTGGTGTCCTGTAGCTTGTGTCAAATTGTAGTGGGATGGTTGTTAAAAACTGCATGTTGCATAGTACTGCTCCTCCTAAAATATTTTTCACCTGCCGCCACTGATTGATACCACGGGTAATAACTTTAAATAAGTACTGCAATTGCTGAAAGACCATCACAAATATAAAGACAATTTTATGATAACAACATTGCTTAAACATTAAGAGGGAAATGTGTTCAAAACTTGGTCTGTTTTGAAATGTTTCTAAGTTAATTATTTTACAACATAAGGAAAACAAAAACCTGCTAGAAATGACTGAAATTATCTCAATTACAAACCAAAACTCAATTTTCCTTTTTGTTCTTCAGTTGTGTCTTTTCTGGCCTGAGATTCAAAGCTCAAACTCCCAGTCTGAAAGCTCTGACTTGGTAACATCCATCCATCATTGAAACAGCTTGTCCCTTTTGGGATTGCAAACTGAACCAGTTACAAGCCAAACGCATGGCCACATAGAGAGACAGAAAACCATTCACACTCATACCTAAGGCCAATTTGAAGTGAACAATCAACCAAATGTGCATGTTTTTGGTCTGTGGGAGGAAGATGGAGTACCTGGAGATAACCCACACATGCACGTGGAGAAGATGCAAACTCCCTGACTGACACAGAAGTTGAACCAGCAGTTCTTGATGCGAGGCACATGCACTATTACGACTGAAAGCATGCACGCACTGCTGCTGTTATGCAAGTTAAGCTCATCCAGTGTGAAACAGGCCTTAAGTTGGCTTTTCCTCACTTTTTGTCATGTGTTTTGTGTTTTTTAACCTTTTTAATGATTTTCGGATATCAAAAGACTCTATTATTTGGCTTTAATTCATAGGTTTTAGTACTCTAGTATTTGTTTCATTTTTATTTCTACTTGAAAATCTCTGCAGCACATCCTTAAACTCGATTGCTTTCTAAAATATGATTCAAATTAAGTGGATCGGGTTGATCAGAATCAGAAGAACTCAGTCTAATCTGATAAACAAAACCAATGTGCTTCCTTAATGGCTGCAGTTTGATGATATAATGCCAAAACAATGTAAACACCTTTCCTTTATGAGACTCGGACACTACAGAACTCCCCACATTAATCAGCGTGGTGAATACAAGAATAAATTCTGATATTCAGATCATCCATTCCTATAAAAATATGCCAACAATAACTGATTCATGATTTCTTTGGGCACTGCTACTCTGAACCTACCATACTGAGGGATGAAATAAAATATAAATGGACTTCCTTCTGCAGTAACTTCATGTTTGGCCACTGATGCAGCCTCTCCGCTCCGATAAAAGGAACATTAAAGTTAACACTGGCAGAGAGCAAGAACCGTCCTTCAAGATAATGTTCCTCCCTATGATTACTGTGTCGACCTTCATGTGGAAAAAAAAAAAAGCACTGCTATTGCCAAGCCTACATCATTATCTGCTGTAAGTACCACAGGTTCATACAGATCAGTAAGAATTATTGATGTATCTCAATTACATTTGTCTCGCTCCATTTAATTCTACATATTCAGGATTGCTTGGCCAAAAAAAAATTATGAGTACCAACATCCTGGGAGTCATTTATAAGGTGAAGATGAGTGTTGATGGTAAAATTGTTGATCTTGCTAAGTGTGCGGCACGTTATGCTTCCTTTGGCAGCGCTGATGGTCGCCATGACGCCTATCACTCTCGTTTTACACCCCTGTGAGTGTTATTATTTTCAAATAAGCATTTTAATGTTCTCTGGGAGTTCATCAGGCAATTTAAAGACCTTAAAACAAATTACATGTCATAATAGTTTACTACAGTAGAGTTTGCGTTGATGTGTAGGAGAGTCAATAAGATCAAGCCTCAATATGTTTCTCTCAAAGCTCGAATAGTAGAGGAATATGAAGTGACTTTGAGTTTTTTTAATATGTCAATATTTTTCAGTATAATACCAAAACAAACTATATTTTTTTTCAATACAGTTGATATCAATCATGATTAACAAGAAGGGCATCAGGTTTGATGCTCTGTAACAAAAACTGTGTAGAGTAATATTAGCTTAGTTTAGTTTCGGACATTATTTCATTCTTTCATTAATAAATCCTTCCAAAAAAAAAAAATCTCAAACTTTAATGTAAAGGAGCAAAAAGAAGAAAAATCATATAGAGTCTGCCCCTCTCTCACAAGTTATTAACTACACATAATACAAATTATCAAGAGCTGCTGACCAACATGCATTTTACATTTCATAATGTCTTATTTTCCAAAATTACAAACAAACAAACCAAAAAAATGACTTATTAATTCACATTTTCTTACAAAACAAGCATAGCAAAACTTAGATCAACATGTTTTCCTGTATTTACTTAACATACTGGCTTTGAAGCTTTTTTAAAGACAAAAACACTTTAAAAGGGGAGGACTGTATTTTTTGTATTCATGCAAATTTAGTTAAGATAAAGTAGTTGATAACAAGATTATCTCAAATGTTAAGTTGATCTGTTGCTTCATTTTAAATAAAGGGAGAATAATATAATCATACATCTGTTAACTATACCAATTATAGCTTTTAGTGTCACAGGAACTGCTTACCAGTCAATCACAATGTGGGTTGTTTGGTCTGTAAGACAGCAGGAAAGACGAAATGTACCAAAACAATGAAAGTGAATGAACTGATGATGTAAGTGAAGTGAGGCCGTATAACATATCAAACTAACTGCAGAGAGACAGACAGTCTCAAAATGGATCCACTAAGCTGGGCTCTCTGGATAAGGTTTTCTCAACCCGCCAAGCTGGCCCGGGAGAACCAAAATGTCCCGATGGAACATTCCTAGCTGGGTACGCAATGGACAGCTGGAATAAATGGAGAGTGGTGTGTCTGTCAATCCTGGAGGTGGAGGACGTGGAAGACATGTTCTTGTTTGCCGCAATTGGAGCAGCGATTACAATCATGGGACTGGGCCTCGGAGGGATTATGTGGAGGCTGAGACGCATGAAGGCTGAGTTTTCGGCAACGAGAGAGGCGATGCTGCTAGCATGCGATGAGATCAAGAGAGCCGGTGGTCAGAGAAAGATGGCTCGCGCACCCCTCAACAAAATCCGACTGGGAGGCGGAAACGCTCGCATGGCTGAAAACTACAGCAGAGCCCGGGAGGACAGTGCAGGAGCACGCCTGGGTGAAGAGGAGAGTGACGAGGAGTCACGCGTCTAACACATGTCTGAAAAGTGAAGAAAGAAAAGCAACGCGGGCACACCATTCCAACATCACCATCTCCAACATCACAAACCGGGACTAACAACAACAACAACAACAACAACAAAAAAGCCTTATGTGGAACAAAGGATTATGTAATATGTCAAATACGGACACTAAAAGAGAGTCAAGAATTATGTCATACTTCTGTAAATGAATAAAAATGTATAACAATTTGTTAATATGTGGAAAAGAGGAGACTAAATACGAAATATTGAGGAAATGGGGACGGGACTAGATAAGCTCTGCTTCTCCCGTCTTCCCTTTCGGACATGTACATTTGATCAACTATTGACAATGTGTGATGCTGTATAACTGTGTTGACGTGACCGAAATAAAAATAAATAAATAAATCAAATCACAAGGCCACATAGAGAGATGGATAATCATTCACGCTCATAACGAAGGGCAACTTAGCATATTTAAAGTCTAAGTGGGGCTCAATTTATTAGCGTGAACCAGGGCTGATCAATTATTGCGAAAAACAAGGTCAATCTTGCCTTATTTAAACATGATTGCACATTTATTGTAAAATGTGTACAACATGGTTTCATTGAAAATATATGCTTGTGAGGCTATCATTTGAAATATGTAAGGATAAGCAATATAGGCTACAGAAATATTAGATTAGATGAGATTTGATAGATATTGCTTTATTAATCCCCTTGAAAATCTTCCTCAAGGAAATTGGATCGTTAGCAGTTTAGTATTATGGATTAAAAAGATATAAAAAGATATGTCCAAACAAAAATCTAACAAAACATAAATATAAAATATATATATATATATATATATATATATATATATATATATATATATATATATATATATATATATATATATATATATATATATATATATATATATATATATATATATATATATATATATATATATATATATATATATATATATATATATATATACACACATATATATATATATATACATATATATATATGGCTAAAGGCTGACTACTGTTCGCTTCCCATCCTCTGTCTTCCTGTAACCCCTCTTCCCCTAATGAGTATATATGTATATATATATATATATATATATATATAGATATAGATATACATATACATATACATATATATATATATATATATATATAGAGAGAGAGAGAGAGATAGATATATATATTCATATATAAATAAAAGTAACTTAAATTATACTAATAATACTAATGGCATGGCAAGGTGGTGCAGCAGGTGGAGGACAATTCCAAATCATACTATTAAAATTTTTTTAAAAATATATCATAAAATATGTAGGACTAGATCAACTTGTGTAGTGTATAGGAAACACCTTTGGAAGATTAAAGAGTAGTAAGAGTAAAGTTTTAAGACCTTTTTTAAAAGTCTCCATAGACAGGAGGGCCCCACAGTAGGGTTAGCAGTTAAATTAAGTTAAATAATTTACAGTAAATATTTGAATGTTCTAAACAAACAATCTCTATTTGTGATTAAACCCCAAAATTATGATTTTGTTTTAGTATACACTGTTTAAGCCTGACACCACCTTATGCTAGCATTTTGCTAACATCTGGAGTAATGACCTTAGAAAATTATGAGCCTCAAACATTTTGCAACACCAGCCACCAAAAAAGTAATAAATTATGACTCATTTGTCCTCATTACTCACCCACAATGTCTGCCTTTGGAAGCCCTTAGAGAGATTTTTGTCCTATTTTTCTGTTTTAAAACCTGGGTTGGTTTTATGAGTTTAACCAGTTTTTTTCAGAACAGGTGTTTGATCCCCATTTTAAACAGAGTTCATTCATAACAAGTCCAAACTTTGTCTTTTTAACAAATTATCCCTGGAGCAGTTAAAAGCCTCTTCAACAGATGCACCCCTCTCTCAGTGAACATTTTTGACTAGAATCCCGACAGCGGTCGGAGTCATACAGCTAACTTGTTAGTCAAAATGTGTATCCAGGGCTGAGAGCAGCAGCGCTAACACATTTACTGCCATTTGTAGAAACACTATTTGAACAGTAATTTCTCAGAGATAGACGCTCATTAGAAGCCTGTACTCAGGCAGGAAACATTTCAAATGTTCAATTATGGTTCACAAGTTGCAGAGTGCTGCTGGTTTATTTTCCATCTGAAAAGGGAATTACACCTGAGCCGTTAGGTGCTAAGACTAATAAGCTCTAATGATAGAAACCACTGAAGGCTTCAAATTGTGATCCAGAAATAGAGTTGATGTAGGGATCACGATTACAGCTCGTCCTGAATGTATTTGACGTAGGCAAGCTTTGCCAGCAATATCAGCTCGCTGTTGTTTGGAGGGCGCTTTACTATGAAAACACTGCATAGCAACACGTCATTTTTATTCATTTCTATTTCCCTCTCCGTAAATTCTGTTGAAAGACAAAGAGCTAAAGGATTAACAAGGCTTTAGTGTTGTCCTGTAGGAAAATGGTCTTGATTTTGATTAACTTTTCCTGCCCAACAGACTCCATTGTCTTGTTTTATATGGTGGTACATCACAAATAATCACATCCAGGTGGGCAACAGGTCCACCCACAGAAACATCTGGAAGTCCAGGTTAATGGGCCATCTTTAAGTAATAATACTGTGGTGGTGATACTAATAGCCAGAGTATTAAGTTTCCTCTTTCGTTGTACCAAAACTATAGGTCTTACAGCAGCTGCAGGCTTCATATCCAGCATGTTCTCTTCCATCACCATTGTCCCCAATTTCTAACCGTATCCTGTCCTGCGACTCAAATAATGATATACACAGCCCGCAAAAAACATAGATATATGTTTATGAATAATATTAACTCATGGTGGGTAATTACCATTATCAACCAAATGCTACCAGTCAATAGTTCAGTAGTCCCATCAATAACAATATTATCACAAAAATAAGGTTTGTACCACTTTAAGAGGAGGAGATTGAGTTTGGAAAAGGTAACAGTGAGTGAAATGTTCATTTTTGTTGCTTTAGTAAGTGATGGTGAGTGTTTCGGATTGAAATGAAAGAAATCGGTCGCTTATTGCAAAACCAACTTGCAATGATCTCATCTTGTAGCTTAACAGATTTCAAGCTATTCGGGGTACATTTAAAAAATTGGAACTGATTATTGAAATTATTTTACAATTTCCATGTTGCATGTCATTATTCTCAAGCCTATCTCCAGAAATACTCCTTCTAACGAAAAAATAAATGAATGGATTTTGTATTATTTTGGTTACAAGTTATTTTAGATGTACTTTATTTTGGTGAAAACTTTATAAAAGCTACTCACAAACATGGAAGCAGTAATTTGGGAAAGAAAATTAAAGTATGGACATTGATGGTTTGTGCCCAACAACCAAGATATGTCTTTTAGTTAAGAAATAGCTCAATCATTCACTAAAATTTTTAAAGACAGAAAAAAATATATTTCTACATGACCACTGCTACCACTAATTGACAAAATCATGTATTAAAATCCTCTGGCTTACCTCCATACCCTTACTCATAGTAACATATTAGTCATAAAAAATACATTCAGCGGACCCAATCTTTTCTATAAATTATTTTCTAAGACTTTGCAATGTTGTCCCCCACAACACACACTTTGCAGTGTCCTTCTCGACAGTTTTACCTTACATTTTGTACATTTACCCAGATTACCATGTTTAAAACCTCTTTCCACCCCAAGGTCTGATTTACAAGATGTGCAGCCTAGTGTCGTAACATAAATGTGAAATAATGTCTTAAATTCTTAGACATTTTGACAAATGTATCATCTTTGTCACATAACCAACCTCATATTTAGCTTTTTAAAATCTTTTATATTCTAGATATGAATAAAAAAGATATGCACATAGCCATACATAGGCTATGTGCATTTTTTTTTAACCCACTTGCATACACTAACATGGTTGAGAAAAGCAATTGGAGGACTTTCCAGGACAAGTCAAGCTTTCCAAATACATTTTACTCTTTTTTTCTAATTTGGACTGGAAAATTCGACAATCATCTTCCAGGTTTTACAGGATGCGTGGGAACCCTGATATTGAGCTATGGATGCAGTGTGTTGACTTAAAAAAAAACATAAAATGTGTTTTTGGGTTTGTTTTACCCTGCTCTGATCCAAAGTGTGACTACGAAGGCTCAATGCTAAATCCATTTCAAGCCAAGTATTGAGTATTAAAAGCTTTGTCACACCCTGTGGTTAATAAGCTTATGAGTGTGCTGGAAAATGCTGAGTTGACATAAAAAATAAATGTGATATTCTACCATTATCTCCACTGTAATAGATATTACATCAATCATTCCACATATCTTTTTGTGTCCACTTTGATACAAAATAAGGACCTAAAGGTAAAACGCAAGCATGAAGACCTGCAGAGCAAACAGGCTAATGCTCTTTAAAGTGCCGTGTGACCGTGAAAGGCACAGCCGGATTCCTCCCCTGAGGAGGTGACTTGAGTCGTCCCGTACAGTATTTAGGCCAGACACAACTGTCCTCTTACGGCTTAGTGGGTCAAGGAGCATAAGTGGCCTGTAAAGCCAGCCTGGATGTCCTGTGGGAATTCCAAAGGAAAATCCAATAGGCTCTTTTTTTTTTCACCTCGGCCGCTGATCTAAGCCCGTCAGCAGAGCTCATAAGCAGATGGTGCAGTGCTGTCCCACAGCCGTGCTTTTAAAATTACTTCTCAGAAAAGAGTCTCTGCACTGCACGGAACTACAGTAACTTGATTAAGACTTACTGTATGAAAGGGAGCGCAAATTCAATTGTGGCAAAGCAGTGAAAGGTTAGGTGGAACAACGGGGAGTCTTCTAATAATTCTGTCTGACGAAAGTGCAGAGCAGCGCAGCATCGGGCGCTCCTCCGTACAGCTGTGACGAGTTATTAAAAGTGTAACGTGGGCCCAGGGGGTGGTGTGTAATTTTAGAATTAATATACAATTTAGAGCTCGGTGTTTGCAGGAGCTGAATTATTCAAATGCACCTCTGCTGTGGGCTCAGGTTTGGTGGGGGCGAGGCAGCCGCCATGCATACAAATGAAGATATTATGTCAGTATATGAAAAGATGGGCGACGACATAGATTAGGGAACATAAACACAGGTACTAGGCAACTAAACAACATGTTTACTCTCATGCAAAGTTCAAACCTCAAAGGGTGAATGGTACCAGTGGGAGTGGCCTTATATGGGATGTGGGATTGTTATTTAAGGCTGATATTGCACTTCGTCTGTGGGGAAATCTTTCTTCAGTGGCTGTGATTACATGCATGAGGAGATCACTTCACCTGCTTCCACTGAACCAGCGTGTGTCAACACTGCCTTTAGTTATAGGGAGCGTGATTAAAGTGCTGGGTTTCATAAACATCAAGCAAATTCCATCCAGCCAAGTGTTATTTGGGAAATTCAGTCAAGTTTACACAGTAAGAACACCACTTTTAAATAAATATCAAATCAGTCCATCACATTGCAATGACACGAAAACAACGCTCGAGTTCAAAATAAGCATCAGAGCGGGTGTGAACGGTGATGTATGTGATTTTAAAGCCGCCTACAAAATGGGCTTCACTTGGGTGACCTCGATGATCACTCTCCATGTAGTCAATGTACAGCCACGATGCAATGGTTTTTCATGTTTTTAATTCAATCCAATCAATAAGTTTATGTTTAACTTCTGAACATATATATATACTGCATCCCATAACAAGAAATATAAATAACATAGTTAATAATTGACCTTTACCTTTGTTAGATCACATTTAAAACTTAAAGTGCTTCTCTTTTTTTTTTTTAATAAAATGTAATAAAAAGAAAATAAATTATGATTAACACATGAGACAAGCAAGTTCCAGGCATATGATGAAGTGGCATCTCAAGCAGCCCAGATCTTTATACCATATTTTGCAGGTTTAGATGGTATATACTGCCTAAAGGGGCCATTTTAGGAAGAAGGCCCTTAGAGCACAGAATCTTTTTTTTTTTTTGATTGATTTGTCTTTATTTCGAGTATAAAAAAAGCAACTAAAATACAAAATATTTAAGATTATAACAAAACAGGACCTACGATCATTCTTGTACTTCAGATGGCATATTTCATCAAAAAGGTTAAACAATAACAAATATAAATGAAAAAGTTTTTTTTTTTTTTTTTTTTAATTATTATGCCCGAAAGGGAGTAGGAAGAAGTTAAAAAAACTTAAAATTTTAAAAATTTAATTCTACCCCACCTATCTTTCATCAGTTCTTCATCTTAGTGAGCTCTTAGCAGGTGTGCACTTATTAATACTAGATACCATAAATACTTGTAATGTTCATTACTATCCCATACTATGCATTCATGTATATTATCAAACTACTGTCATATCAATAATTATTAACATATACAAACAAGTTAATATATACCATTGGCCATCTTCACAGTTGTCATATGGAACCACACTGGTAAAGCTATATGTATCGTTTCCCATCCCCAGTTTGCAGCTGGGATAGAGTATTATATCCATTTCCCACTGGCTAAAAAAAACAGTTTGAACATGCTAACAATCAGCTTCTGTCCGCAATGGGAAAGGATCAAATTGGCATTCAGACACGTATCCACTGACCCTATAAGGGACATAGGTTTTTATCGGCTTGTCTCTGACCGGTTCCAGTAGGAACATCACACCCGGGTCAACGTGCTAGTTCACAGGATGACGTTGCCACAATGTGTCTATGGCATAACATCGAGCCCTTAACTTGGAGCAACAAACAGACACCGGCATCTCAGCAACAAAATCCATTCAGTCCGCGCTCGGTTTGCATAATTTGAAAGAGGGACAAAAGTACAAAGTATGGAAAACCGTTGACCACTGTGTACATGGCTTCCGTGCTCCTTTCCATTGTTTACCTTGCTGTATTTCGGTGTTCTGATAACGTCATCAACGTGATGACATCAGCCTGACGCACCACAGGAAAATTATAACAACCACGCAGCACGTCTGCTGGTGATTAAACCCGGATCCGTGGGAAAGGTGGGAAAGGCATCCCTTGCCAATTGCTAGTGGGATAACTGCTGAAAAAACCTGTGTTTACATGTTAATTTTAGTGGGAAAGCAGCTACAGAAAAAAAAGAAAAATTCTGTGTGGGAATGTGAGAGCAGATGTGTTGGTGTCAGGAGTCAGGACTAAACATGGGGAATCAGGCTTCCAGTTTTATGCAGCTAAAATCTGGAACAGTCTTTCTGAAGATGTGAGACAAGCCTCTACTCTGACAATGTTCAAATCTAGACTCAAAACAACTGCTTACCTGTGCATATGACTGAAAGGATCTTATCTGCACTCTTCTCTTTAAATTTATTTTATAATGATTAATGTTGTTTTTATTTTGTACTGTGATTTTAATGCATTTTCTTGTTCTGTAAAGCACTTTGAATTGCCTTGTGTATGAATTGTGCTCTACAAATAAACCTGCCTTGCCTTGCCAACACACATGCAGACATCTGCACACATGCAAACTAAGAGAGGACAGATTTGAGGGTATTAGGATCTACAATTTTTACACTTTTTAGCTCAGGGTCCAGTAGACCCAAACATCCTGTATGTAATATAAATGTGTAGGGGGGTGCACAGTTTGTGGTCATGTAAATGTGTTCTAATATATGTTTTTCATAGAGAATGAGCCAAGGTCAATGAGTCTATGATTGGAAAATAACTAACAGCATCATTTTTCTGCTGATAAAAAAGAAAACAGATCCCACAGACTTGAACATCACACAAGGGTTAAACTTAATAAATCATGAATAGTGGGTTTGCTTCTTGATCCTCTTTTATTTTGGTGATTAATTCGATTTATGAGTATCCACTGTTTAGTTGTTACCTGACAAACCTGGTCTACATCTCTGCTAAGAAGATTACAGGCAGCGTCTACAGGTGAAGGACAGAATGTGTCACTAACGTCAGCAGTGTCAGGATTACAGACAGCCTGGTCTAGACATGCATATATGTGAAGTCACAAGGGAATTTGTGTTATGATTCAGTTGTAAAAGAAGTCAAAGTGTTAATGAATAGCAGCACAATAATATGAAACATTTATTGGTGAAATTAGAATGAATAAAATATGTGTGGGAGTTTGATAAAACCAGAGAGAAAATGTACAACAGGTGGCCAAACTATTTCAAATAGGGAAATATTGAAAACCTAGAAAGTACTTGGAGGGTGCAAACCTCTGTCAAGGTATATCTTACTGTGTGGAATTGTGGGGATCCACCTTTAAAACCACCATAAATTCAATAATGAAACTGCAGAAACTAGCTATACGTATTATCAATAAAGCTGACTATTATGCTCATACGGAGACACTTTTTCTTCATTCTCATGTTAGGAAATTTTCTGATCTGTTTTATTATAAAATAATGCAAATTATGTTCAAAGCAAAATCAAAAATGCTCCCTGACTCAATACAGAGGTTCTTTTATTTCAGGACAGTCCGCACAATCTCAGAGGGGTTTGCAAATTTACTGTACAAAAAGCTAAAAAAGGTATGAAAAGGAGATGTGTCTCCATTATTGGAGTTAAATTCTGGAATGATGCCAGCATAAATTTAAAAACTTGTCATTCTTTTTTTGTTTTTAAGAAAATGATTTGTAAAACTATTTTTGAAGCTAATAAGTGCGATTAATTATCTGTGTTGTTGGGGTGCTGGTTTGGCGGAGTGGTGAGCAACCAGGCACCCCATGTACTTGCTTCTGCCGGTCCAGGTTCGAATCCAGCCTGGGACCAGTTTGCAGAGTGTCTTCCCCTACTCTCTCACCCCCTTTCACAAGCCTATCCACTGTCTCTCTCCTATCAATAAAGGCACAAAAATGCCCAAAAAATACATTAAAAAAAATATATATATATCTGTGTTGTTGCTTCTTTGCTTTTTTGGAGGTTGGTAGCCTAAAAAGAGTTGACAATATAGGAAAGGCTATTATAAGCAGTTTGCTTCTGCCTATGCCTTTCAGTCATTATTTAACACATGATTCTTGGTTTTGTGATTTTGTGTCAAATGTCAATGTTGTGTACAATATTTGGTGTTGTCATGACTGAATAAACAATAAACAATAAAAAGTAGTTCAGATGTTTTTGTTACATCTCAGCAACAGTCCCATGATAATGTTCCTTGACCCTGAAAACCCACACCTATCATTATCATTTTCTGAAAGCGTGATATGGCACTAGTTGCTGCATCACAGCTTAGTCTTTATTATAAGCCTCACGTTAGGACTGCAGACATTTTAATAACACTAACCAAAGATCTATACGGTCGTTATTAAATCATAATTTAAAAAACTTGACTCCCTTCAGCTGGACTGATGTATTTGACTGTTCACTTCCCTTCATTGCCACTCAGTGCCTGGATCCCCGCTCACTTACATTGACTGTGGCGACACGCGCACAACCTCTATTGTTGTTGAGATTTGATAAACGGTGCTGATGATGTGTTCCATGTTTATACCCCCGGCAGAAACTGATGAATGTTTGTTTACCGGTGCTGTAATAAAATGCTGTATCACAAGACCCAAGAGACTCAGTAGCAGTATCAATAAGGCCAAACATTATTGATTTTCGGGATTTTTAAATTGCAGGATCAGGTCCAAACAGACCCAGATTTTGATCTTTATCCACATCTATTGCAGCAGCAGTGGAATTGTGATTTATTGTGTCCCCACAAAGAGCACAGTCTACACTCCAGCTATGTTTCCCTCCTATTACACACAGTACCAGCACCAGACATCTGTCATAACACTGCTGCCTCTGCAGACATGTTTTACAGGTAATGAGGGAGGTGGGATCATCTAAAAAAAAGTTGCATTATGTATTTCATATTGCTAAATAAGTCTATTTATACGGTAAAATCACATTTCAGCAGCAGCTCAAGGTCTTGCTGCTGCCTGCATAACAAGCTATGTAAGTGTGGCAGACGCTCCTTCTGGGACTCCAATTACAGAGCTTCCTGATAAACGGCTGGCATTTTTCTGTCTTTGTCTCTTCTGCGCTGACATTCAGCAAGAGTTTACAGAAGTGCTGCATCCCCCGGATCTATATTTTTGGTTTTTTTTCCTGTTGTCTCATCCACACTAACCGTAGGAATATAATATCCATCCATCCGTTATCTTAACTGCTCATCCTGTTCGGTGCTGCAGCTCACATTAGCTTGGAGATTGAGCATTGTGTTCCCTGGACGGGTCTTCAGTTTATCGCAGGGTGAGGAATATTAAAGTCTTAGACAATTCAACGCACTGAAGTTTGTATGAATACAGAACAAGACCTTGGGGAAATTCAACCCCTCTTGGTAAAACAGACCATTAAGTGTTTTTGATTTTGAGCTACCAAAGTAGGTTAAAACCTCAGAAATATGCAAATACTCTGGCAGAAGCTCAAAAATATAATGAATGTATGCTGCAGGACTGTCAAAACTTAGGTTGAGAGACAAAGACTCCGGCTTCAAGAAACCTTTTGTGCTTTTTTCTTTTAAAGAACAGGTTTGTTTTTTCTCACTTTGGACTTCTGGACATTGGAAATGTCAGTGCCTACGCAGCTTGTAAGACTAAAGTTTAATGCTAAATTGACCTCAGTTGCCCAATAATAAGCTACCCCCAATGTAAGGCTTGATGCTTGAATTATTTATGGCTTTTTTTTTCTTACAGTCTGCTTTCCTTCTCGTTATCGGGGCTGGAAATGAGTTTGCTGAAAACTAGCCAAAGTGAGATCGGCCCTCTCGGCTTACAGAATGTGGCGCATTAAAGTGAATCACAGCAGACAGCTGGGGCCGCCCTTTATGGTAATGCACCCTCTACAATTACTGCTTCGACCTTCCCTGCTGAAGAAAAATGGGGAGACGTCCATTTAGCGGCCCTTTCCAACACTTAGAGGCAGACATGTTGGGCAGCAGGAGCACCTTTTGCCCGACATTGGCTCTTGTTTAGAGGAGACGGTGAAGGCATTAGACAGGTGACAGGCTGACAGATAAGAGGCATCTGTCAGAGAGCAAGAGGACCACGGCGCATTAATGCAGCCATGCCAGCTTGTTCCTCACTAGGAGACAGCTCTGGTAGGAGATAATGGATCCAACTACACCTGCTGCTAATAGTTGACTTCATTTTGGACCCATCTATCTTTCCATTGTTTTTTAATGGAGCAAGCTGAGACAAAATGACAACAGAGGAAATGCTCTTCAAAGGGGAACGTCTTGCATGAGCTGTGCAGGTGAAGGCCATGACTGTGTGTAACAAGTCACATTTAGAAACTCTACTCTGATATGAAATGTGTGATGATGTTATGGTGATGCATCAGGTAAGTACACAACTCACAGCAAGAAGATTGCTGTTTCAACTCTTGACTGTTTCATGTTTATTCATTCCACCTTGGATTATCAGTAGGTATTATAAATATGCATGCTGTATTCTCAAGATCTAAGCTACTTTATGAGCAGACAATTACTATTTTTATTAATTATTCGTGATAATTAGTAACTTGGTTTAATATGAGCATCTTTTTACAAGCAATTGATTTACTACTTGCTAATGTAAAATCTAAAGCTCATGCACTGTTCTTCAGTTTTAACATCGAAATACCAGGACTTGTGTTTTCCGGGAATTTACTAGTGAAATTTAGCTGGTCAAAATAATGTGCTGTAATTTGTTGTACAGTTTTACTGTTGTTTTTATTGATGTAGAGTTAGGTTTGCTGTATTTATGTTGTTTTTAAAGTTATTCACCATAACAAGATTAATCCAATGCCTCTTAAAAGATAAGTTCGGTTTCTGCAGCTTTCACATTGTTTATAGAATGAAGCAGAACAATATACTCACTCAGAAGGCTTTCCTGATCCAAACAGTGCTTCGGGAGATATTTAGATCCAAAATCGAGCAGCGGACATCCGTATAATGGTAGCACATAGGGCATACAGCGCCGCTCCTAAAACTGCATTAATCGTCCAAAAACTCATTAGTTTCACCAATATTTCATCATGGTCCATTTGGGCTACTCCTTCATTACAGTCTATGTCACCCCAGACATGTTGTGTGGCTGTACTGACCTCTGAACTGAAGAAGAGTGCTTGCTCTGCACATGCGCAGTACGGCTCATTGTTTCAGCGGCGACCGCCGAGTACACAACGACTTTCTTCTTCCAGTTTTGTGCAAAATGGACAAATATCTATTGGATGAAGATGTTGTGGAGGAGAACTTTGAATATGATGGGTGTCCTTACAGTTTCGAGCCAGAGTTTACAGATGAGGAGCTCATCGAAAGGAGGATGCGGAGGCAGCGCTCCAGAGAGTACTGCGCAGGCGCGGAGCAAGCACTCTTCTTCTTCAGTTCAGAGGTCAGTACAGTCACACAACATGTCTGGAGTGACACAGACCGTAATGGAGGAGTAGCCCGAACGGACCATGATGGAATATTGGTGAAACTAATGAGTTTTTGGATGATTAATGCAGTTTTAGGAGCAGCACTGTATGCCCTATGTGCTACCATTATACGGATGTCCGCCGCTCGATTTTGGATCTAAATATCTCCTGAAGCACTGTTTGGGTCAGGAAAGCCTTCTGGGTGATAATATTGTTCTACTTCATTCTATAAACAATGTGAAAGCTGCAGGAACTGAACTTATCCTTTAAATTAACAACAGATTACTGTAAAATGACTAAATTATAACTGTTGCTTTTGCAGAAGATAACTGTCAAAATCTATAAACAGTGTATAAACAGTATTTTTTACAACAAATTACAGTAAAATAGTTCTAATTTTCCTTTTCTCTACAATAATTTTAGTTCAGAATAGGTTTTCTACAGTATAATTAAAGGTTATCTATTTTTTGTCTTGTACAGAGTCCCCAGTTTTTACTGTATATTCCTGGCAAATACAGAAGTAATTTTTTTCCCATAAATTGGACTTCTTCTTCTTTTTATTTTTTATTACAGCGCACATTTTTCTTCTGGTGCCTTCATGCTCAGTGGTTTTCCTCACATGGATCATAAACATGCTTCTTAGCTTATTAATCAAAATTGCTCATATGATTGTGAGCATGAGTGGCTGTCCACCAGCACATCATGTAGCCCTAACATCGACTGGCAACTGGTTGAAGGTGTACCTTGCCTCTTGCCCAATGACACCAGCCCCCAACAACTGAGAATGGCATAACAGGTAAAGATGATGTATGGATGATGAATTTAAGGTATGTTTTAACAAGCAGGCATAATTCTGAAATCTAAAAATAAAAAAAAGCCTGGTTCAGACTGTTCTTAGGAGATCAAGTGAGACTCAAATATTCAGCAATGCAACACCAGTGGGTTTCCTTTAACAATTAAAAGTGCTTTAGCTTCAAACTTGTTTAGCTAAGTAAGTGTAATGGAAATTCAATAAACACAAAAACATACAAACAAGAGACAGTGTTTTGTCTGTGCACCATCCAGACGCAGCTACTTATAACTTCCACTTTTCCTGATAAGAGTCATGGCAGGTTCATGATGGGACCTGTCCACCCAGATTGACATAAACTGAACATTTAAGGTCTTGTTTGTATGTGAGTCGTCATGTTTGTTCTACTTTAATAACCAAAAGCCAGCTTGTAAATTTCCCATGTAAACACAGACCAAACTTTGGGTAATTATGCAATGATGAAACCAATCTGTCCATGATTCAGACCAAAGCAAACAAACTTTAGTCAGAACATTTCTCTGCCACACCAGCCCAGCTTTGCTCACTACCAAACTAAACGCAGCTCATTTTCATGAGGACGCGCTTTGATCAAATCAGAGGAAAGTGTAGCTTTTTCTTGGTTGCTCACGCTTTACAGCACGGCATGTTCCTCTTGCACTGAACACGTCTCTTTAGGATTGAAGGTAAAAGTAACATCCAATAAGGTCAAACTCCATTTTCACTTGGTTTGTACTGTGGAAAATGTAATTCTTTGACTTTTTATGTCCTGAAAGCTCCTGACTTACTTCAGGCATTTTGTTCATTTTCACAAAACTTCATAAAAACCAGGACGGCAGGAGAGATATGAAATCAGAGCAGAACAAAAGTGATGCTGTGGGGCTTATGCATTTACAAAGACGCTCCAAAGTGCTTAACTTTCTATGAAATCTATATTTCAGACCTCACACTGGCGAACAGTTCAGTCTGCAGCACCACCATTACTATTAATTGAAACATAATTCTTGCAACAGAAGTGCAGCTGATGTGAACTAAAAGAGAGCGGGCAGCAGAGGCTGACGTGCAGGTTTTCTTGAAGGTTTCTTTTCTGTTTCTTCTCTTTGACTTGTTTCTTTTCAGTGTAAACTGCCACACATTAAGGACTTACTGCATAATTGATGCTTTTCTTTGTAGGATATTGATGTCAAGCTGTAAAGTGGTTTGAACCTTGACTATTTTTTTCCATTTTCTGTTCAAGATTGGTCACAATACGTAAAAGATAATTAGTGATTTTAAGAGCACAGCAAGTGCTGATGACTGTCTCTTGGTTTGTGGTTTAGAGACAAGCCCATGGCTCTCCAGTACTGCATCACTATTTGTGAATACCATGTGTGATTACTGTCATGAAGACTGTTTGCCCCTGTTTTTCCTGTTTATTTATTTTTTATTAATTACAGAATCTGGATCAGAATCAGAAATACTTTATTAATCTGCAAGGGTAAATCTGGTTGTTTCAGTTGCTCTTATACATCATTCTGCGGTAGGAAATAAAGACATTTAAATAGGTAAGAGTGTAAAAGTTATACAAATAAAATGAAATAAAAAATGAATACAAATAGAAAGATTTTCTTTGGCAGGTTGTAACACAAGGGACCTTTAATCAATATCATCCTTTTCTTCCTTTTTTAATAATTTTTTCTTATAAGCATATTTAACCAATAGATCACCACATTGTACAATTCAACTGTCTTTACATTAGGGTAGGCCTATGTGTTGCATTGCTTCTTAAATGGTTGCCATACAGCTCAGATTTAACTGTGATGAAAAAATATATATATTTTTTATTTATTTATTTAATAGGGACAGTGCACATTAGTGAACATCTATTCAAAGAACAATAGATGTAAATATGCCGGATTATAGCATCAGTGCTAATTTACATCCGTAGTCCCTAGGCAGGTAACACATAAACATTATGGCAAAGACACCACACACACAAAAGTAGGACATAGAAAAGGACAATAGATCATAATGAGAGCACAACACAACACAGTTCATTTCTAAAATCCCGGATGTTTATGGTTGCAGGACTGGTTTGCTTTCAGCCACTGCTTAACATGTGTTTTAAAAGTTTGTAATGTGTGGCATTCCCTTATGGCGAGTGGGAGACTTAGGACATTTAGGTCAGGGATGGCAACTGGTAGTCTGGGTGCCACATGTGGCCCTGCCTCTCACTCAGTGCATCCCAAATTTAAGTTTCAAATTTAACAGTGCTGTAAGTAATGCATTACAAAAGTAATGTGATTACTATAATGCATTCTTTTTCACTGTAACATAGTAATGTAAGGTATTACAAAAAAATATTTTTCAATACTTTACGCGGTACAAATGTCAGTAATGCAAGTTACAATGAATTTTTTAATTTAACCCAAAATGAAGAATTGTTTTTGGTTTGTTTGTTTGTTTGAATACAAGTTTGGCAAATACTCTGTGAGATCAGCAGAGGAGAAAAATCTTCCACAAGGCCTAAAGTTACAGCATCACTAACACAATTTACCAGAATTTGACCTTTTGTCTGTTTTTGCTGTGATCGTTTCTTGTACTGTGCCATAAGCATCAATGTGGCTATTATATTCTACTGTTTTTAGCCTTAAGCCACCACATCACCTTCCACTGGATGTGTAATGAGCTTTTTGAGCATAATGAGCTACATTTGGAATTCCAAATCCATATTTCCTGTTATTTTGACGAGAGTAACAGTTCGGGGCGTCGGTGGCGCAGTTGGATAGTGCGCTTGGTCAGTGATCGGGAGGTTGCAGGTTCAAGCCCAGCTCCGGGCGACACATGGCGATGTGTCCTTGGGCAAGACACTTAACCCCAAGTTACTCCCACTGCTGCATCAGCGGTGTGTAAATAGGCATGAAAGGGCGTGAATGTGTTAGAGATGCTGATGGATAACTAACATAGAAACTCTGAACCATCAGTGAGTGAATGTAAGTGGGAATGGGTGTGAATGGGTATGAATGGGTAGGTGTGACCTGCGGTGTAAAGCAGCTTTGAGTAGTCAAAAGACTAGAAAAGCGCTATATAAGCTCAAGTCCATTTACCATTTACCAAATACAGTAGTATTATAATTACATTTTTGAAGTAACTTGCCCAGCACTGAATATTAATAAATTGTAAACAAGAGGGGAAAAATGGAAACCTGCCATCTGTCAATATTAAGAATGAAATGATATCATTATTAATCTTTAGTAGTTTAAATAAATTTGATAGTTTGTAAAAAAAAAAAAAAAAATGAGTGGCATCATCGACGCCTTTCTCTAAAAATCTTCTACATGGATCATTACATATTTGTCTGAATTAAGAAAAGACCTGTTACTTTAATAAGCCAGAAAAAAACAGTAAATATTAGATTTATTGTACTGGAAAATATAGTTTTAATTGACTCAAGCTCATTCAGTGGTGTGTTACTATTTGCATTTTAACTTAAAAAATTTGACTTTATGGAAAGCTGTTTCTTTAATTTACTTAAGAACATATGTACAAATAAATTATTATCTTTCTGTTTTTAGTGTAGTCCTCCAACTGTGTGGATAAAAGTCAAGTGGCCAAAGTTTCCCATCCCTGATTTATGTTCCATACTAAAAAATACTTACAAAATAAAGGTTTCACCAAACTTAAACATATGCCGTTTAAAGTTCTACTTTTTTTTTTTACTTTTTTGTATAATTAAAACAGTGTGATTTTTGATGATTAGAAAAGTAAAATTGCCAGACACCAGGCTTCAAGGACTTTACTTGTGTGGTTTACTTGTTTGTACCACTGAAGTATCAATCATAACAACAAGATTCGCTATTAATCACCATTAGGCTAAAAAATATAGAGATAAAATTCTTTTCCTCTTTGGTCAAAGCCTAGCTGTAGTTTAAAACAATGCATCAACACACAGTGCTTGTTAAAGTACACCCAGAGAAACTCACTCCATTTTACCCACACTCTAACAGCACCTTGCTATCAGAAAACCAGAGGAGATCACCACAGCATGCGCTTGCACCGAAACATGGTTGCTGATTATCCGGTGAGATCTTCATAGTGGGCTAAATAAACTGGCTGAAAGCGTGGGTGATGGAGTGCTGTGCTCCTGAAGGCTTTTCTGGTGCAAACATTTTTCTGAAAGCTGCTCTTTGCACCTGGTGTTACGTATTAAAAACATGAAACACATAAGTCTTTTACAAAATGGTTAGTCCACAGATCCCACCGTAGATGTGTTTCAGCCATGCTGTGGCCTCCATCAGACAACACTCCTACTTCTAACCTGCGTGAGGCACAACGCTGGGTGCATTTCAAAGCAGAGGTGGAAAGAGTGAGGAGTGAAAAATGGAAGCTCACCCTTTATCCTCAAGCTCTCAGGGATCCCATCCTGCAGAGAGAGAGAAAACAGGGAAAAGGCAGTTAATTTTCCTTCAGTTCACAGCATCAACATGACAGGAGGCTGTTTGTGATTAGCAGCGTGAATTTAATCATTGCAAATGAAATCATACTCCACGCAGCACTTCAGACATCACACAGGTCTCTAAAAATGACACTCTGGTAAAATCATGTCAGTGCACTCATGAAGGAGGTCTGAAGAATCCATTTAGACCTGAATAAACATAAAAGGCCACAAAACCTTCAGTACAGTCTGTTTACATTGCACTAGTTGCATAACCTTGCCATGAAGCTGGATCAGCCTGATTCAACAGCCCAATCCCAAAGTCCACACTCACACGCTCACTGACTTTGAAGCACGCTCCCGCAAAGTCAAATCATGAAGTGGGTGAGGGATCTCTCGCTGACTTTTTCAGCCCTCCATGCACTCTTTCCATGAGTGGTCATCTCTGCAGACTTATCGAGAGGTATTACCCTTAGTTCAATGCATTGTTACTTATGGCAGGAATCTCTGGGGGCAACCAGCTGGAGGTTGCTACAAAAGGGAGGTGAAATGAGCGAATAAGTAAACAAAAAACACGGAGGGTGCAATCAGCATTGTTGCACAAAAAGAAGTTCTCATGTAGATACTGTATATTATGTATAAACAGCCTTCATCAACCTAGAAAATAGGCATATAGACAAGGTATATTTGTTTTTATCTCTAGCATGGTGCTGGCATCAAAAAACAAAGAGCTGTTCCATTCCTATGACTTCAGGCCCTTGCAGCCTCATGAACTCACTTTCTAGGTGCAGTCACTTAAGTCAGTGAGGGCTCAGGGTCATTTTTGCTTAGGAAGGTTCCTCACAGAGTGAAATGAACAGGAAGTAGTTCGTGATTAGAGCTGTTTGAATAGTTTAAATGCATAGGAAAGGTGGCTCAATGCTTCCTTTATTATCTCCTTTAGCACAGGATACACCCGGCCATCCTTTACATAAGGAGAGGACTATATTCTATCCCACAATTCTCCGCTGCAACAGCTTTTATAAACAGCGCGTATCCTGACTGCTTCCGAATAATGACGAACAAATCCCACAGACCATGTGAGTTACCACTGCTGTTCAATCCTTTCTAAAGTTTACCAAAACCTGCCTTAACTTTCCAGTAGTCTGATTCTCTGAAGAGAGCAGGATATGAGACATTTGATGTTGATTATGTTTTAAACATGGTTCAATATTAATCATTTTTACACTATTAGATTGTGGTGTTAACAGTTTCTGCCTTTCTTTTATTTAGTTACCCTTTTTCATGCTCTGATTGGTGTTCATGTTGATAATGACTAGACAAATTTATTTAAACCCTCACTTCCAACATCGGTTATGCAGATGTAATTTTTACCAGGTTATTATGTTCAGTGTTGTCTGAAAGGAACAACATTGTCATGATACATGATGCGTCTTTTGTAGTCCTGCTTTGGAAAATTGTAGTTTCAACGCAGCAGTACCATCCGCCGTCACATGACGATGTAGCGTAGTGAAAGTGTAGTCGGATTCTCTCTGCACGGCAGTTTTCCTTTCCTAAGTCCTTTTTAAATTCTCCTTTCTCCTTTCCTTAACCTCATGACGTTTTCCATCAGGCTTAAGGAAAAGTAGATGGGAAAGGACTTAGGAGGTGACTACTCGACCGCAGCCAATGTCTTTAATCTGGCAGATCCATCTTGCTAAGCTTCAATCTACAGCGATTGTGAATGATCCAATCAGAGTTCTCTGGAGCAGGAAGAGGTGGGAGCTATGAGCGAAACAACAGCAGGAAGTGACTGCTTAAACAGAGATTAGCATGAATGCTATCAGCTTCAGCGGCCATTTTATCAGACCTGGACCACACTTCTTCATTAAATGAAAAGCAAATATCAACACCATACATTTCTCAATACAAAGGATATTTTCCAGTCCACTTCCATCATGTTTGTGCTAAGAGTTTGTTTGACAAAGTGGCTTACATTGGTCATTACACTACTGCAGTAGCACACACCTACTACAGTATCTGACTGGCCTGTAATGAATGTGACTGACAGAGCAATTGTCCAATCACCTGCCAGATGCTTTTGAAAGGTTCTATCAAAAACTTTCTATGGGCTCTTTCCTAAATGGACTAGTGAAATACATTGAATAGTCCATCTGGTGTCTCAGGTTAGCAGCTTCATGCACACAAAGAAATATTTCTACTGGATGTCTGGGGTCAGAGTCACATTTAGTATCAGCTCAGCTTGTTTGAGATCTCACAAAAGGGCATAAGGGTGGAACGTAAAAAACACTGGGTCCCACAATCCGTAGAAAAAAAAGAAAAATATAACAAACCAACAGAAAAACAAGCAGATTGGTTTGCATTACTTTGCAAGTATCCTTGATCTTTAATTACTGCCCGAGGCTAGCTTTAGATCAAAAAAATACAAACGGGGTGCTGGTTTAGCAGAGTGGTAAGCAGCCAGGTAAAACCCACATATATCCTTCTGTGGGCCCAGGTTCAAATCCAACCTATGGCTAGTTTGCAGAGTGCCCCCCACCCCCCTTCACACCACTGTCTCCCTCCCTCTCCTATCAATAAAAGGCACAAAATGCCAGAAAAATAATCATTAAAAAATACAAGCAGGTAGATAACTAGGAATTCCTTCATTGATTAGAAATGACTTTTGAGATCAACTCAAAAAAATGTATTTTCAATGCAAACCTAAATAAATAAAATGTCATGGTTCTTATCGTCCTACACTTGTTTGTTACGGCAGTCAAGCAGCACCCTCTGTGAGATTAAACAATTATTGACTGTCTCTGCATCTGTGCATATGTGCATCTTCATCTTCGTCGGCATCACAATGCATCGATTTAAAGATTATTTTTGACACCCATAGTACGTGCAGCATTATTTTGCATTTAAACAAGTTTAAAATCAACTGCCAACGAAATCCCCTCATGTGCCAAGTTGTGATGACAGAGCAGAACAGAACATAAGCTATTATAGTTGTTATAAGTTATTAGTAAAAGGGGCCTTAAGCTGCTTCAAACACACATGCTGCCATCTTGGATAATCGCAGTACTGCAATGACAGTGTTTGACAACTGTAAGCAGAAAACAGCACACCACTGCCACAGCAGAAGTGTCTCAGTCACTTTCACAAAGTCAGGTCCTTCTTACTCAAATCTTACACTTCATCGTGTTAAGAGTACAGTACACAGTAAATGTGAGCCCTAGATGTCATAAACTCTCACTGTAAGAGGTCGAGTTAGGAGAGTAATATTTCCACCAACTCTATTCTGCCTCCTTGGTTGCTGAATTTCTGTCTCTGTTTTCCAGAGAAAATGTATGCAGCTGCTCTGATCGTTATTCCAAACATAACTTCTTCAGTTTGGAAATGTTTCAGCTTTCAAAGGAAAGAAAAGAAAAAGCCAGGAAATTTACATAAGGCAATTTGCTAAATCTAAGCCAGAGAGGCCCCAGTGAAACAGGGAAATACTTTAAATTTGAGGGCTCATCTTGCTACCTATTATCCAGCTGTCCAAGTGGAACTGCCCTCACAGAATCGAGTCAGAACAGCCTCCCTCATCAGACACTATTCTTTACTAAGTGTGAGGAGTTTTGAGGGGATGGTCTAAAACAGACCTAAAGCTGCTGTTTCACTAAAATGTGATTTCAAATGATGTTTGCATTCCCTAATCCAAGGAGGTTATGTTTTTGCCAGAGTCTGTCTATCTGTTTGTTTGTCCATCAGCAAGATTACACAGAAAATATTGGATGGATTTACATGAAAATTGAACCAGAGATGTGGTTTGGTCCAAGGAAGACACCATTACATTTTGGTGCTGATCCAATCAAGATTGGTGAGATCAAAAGAGCTCCAGCGACACATGTAGTTCAGGAAACAACGTTATTAGACCTATGTGTTTCGGCTTGTGGCCTTCATCAGGGTCATCAGGGTCATGCATTAGAAACAACACTTAAACAGGGTAGGGTTGAAATTGAAAAAAATTGGAAGAGTCAAACATTTCCAAGAATTTGCCAGTCATGTGACAAACATCTGAGTCAGCCTATGGATTGGCTGCAGGGATGTGTCAGCTGAGTCACCATGTGATTTTTGACCAGTGAGGTGCTGGCAGGGGGTGAGGGGGAGTGTCCAAAGGGTGGTTTCATCGACACCATTTTGGTAAAAGGCCTGAAAGACAGCTTCCATTGGATGGCGCTGGCACTGGCAGCCATTTTAAGGTGCTAGTTGACCAGAGGATAAGTGTAACATTATATGTTGACTCAGATGTAGCTTCACATGACTGGCCAATTCTTGGAAATGTTTGACTGCACCAATTTTTTCAATTTCAACCCTACCCAATTTAAGTGTTGTCTCTAATGCATTTCTGATGACCCTGATGAAGGCCACAAGCCGAAAAGCGTTGGTCTAATAAAGTTGTTTTCTGGACTACAAGTGTCGCTGGAGCTCTTTTGATCTCTTCAAGACTCTTTCTCGACCCAGATTGATGTCACAAAAGAAACATTTAAGTTTATAATGCCACATTTCATCCATTAACGTCATTATAGCAATTGTAGTTTATTTGCACTGACGTTCAAATTTTCAAGCCTATGTAACTACATCTTTCAGCTTCCCTTGCAGTACCAGCTGAGGACTTCTGCAAACACAACAGCTGACAATGGCTGGGTAGATTGACCTTTTTTTTTTCCAACTTGTAACTGGAATGCTGATTACTCGAGGATCACGTCATTCACATTCCCCTCTTCCCAGTTCCAATGTAAATGGCACGCAGCATTCTCCACATAGAAAGACATGAGCAGAAACTCAGCTGCCCGATCAGGGTGGACAAGGCACTGCTGTAACTGAGCTGCTTGGTGGAGGTCTGCACACCCAGAGTGCTTTTCTAGTTTAATCATTTAATTAAGCCCTGATATAGGGATGTATTCAGCCATATAGGGAAATGTAACACCACAAACAAACAGCATGGTGGACAGGATCTCAATCATCAAGAAAGAACTGTATCATAACATAAGGGTTCAAACTTGAGCTGGGCAAACACACTGGAACACATATCTTTATATCATACACGTCATATAGCTCAGTATTTCTCATAGCACTTCAAAACTAAAGTGACCTTAACTTTACCTACAGAGTTTAAAAGAAAGGACTAAATTTAGTAAAATATAAAATGCAACCAATAACTGGACTCATACACATTTATTAGTTACCCCTGTTGAACTACTTGTTAGTACAAACTCAACTCAACTCTGTACTCAACTCCTTTCTGCAAAATAAACATGATCAAAATGACCTGCTGCTGCTTACATTGAATGTTGCATGGTTGTTTGTGGCAGATAGGCTGGTATGCATATTTTAGACCACAACTGTTAGACAGAAATGTTCAAAAAAGGGAGAATATCTTTCATATCTTAAAGTAGGTGAGCTACAGCATAGAAGACCACACTGGGTGCCACTCCCATCAGCTCGGAATGGAAAACTAGGGCTGCAATTTTGCTAGGGTTCAACAAAAGTGAACATTAGAATATTGGAAATATACTGCCGGATCAGATGAGTCTTGATTTCAGTTGTGAAATTCTAGTGGTAGGGTGTAATCAACATGGGAGTAAGGATCTATCCTGTCTTGTATCAATAGTTCAGGCAGCTGGTGTGGGTGTAATTGTGTGGGGGACAGTTTTTTGGCCACTGTGTCACCAGATTTTTGATACATTGATTATTTTAATTTATGATCTTTGTATAACTGTTGCACTTTGAGATTTGTTTCAAATGTAAAGTTTGTTATAAATAAGATCTAATGGTATTGTCATTATTTAACTGGATCAGTCCTTAAACCAATTCCTATTCCCTATTCCCATTTTGCATTCACAAATGGCTGGCTAAAGTCATAAAATGTGCAGCTTATTTCATCTCAACACAAACCATCACTAACACACTACTGTTGTACCCTGTATCCAATATAAAAACATTCTGATGCATCTCTAAAACTTATATTGCTGAGCCCTACTTCACTATTTCCTTTTCAACTGTCTTGCAGCACAGCAGCATTGGGACACTCCAAAGCAAATTAACATCTAAACGCACTGTGTTTACAGAAATACATAGAGATATCAACAATAGATGCAGACGTATAACAGCAAACAAGCGTGACCCCAAGAGCAGGTTGACTATGAAATCAGCTCAATCTTGAGCACACACAGGAATGCGGCTTGTTGAAAATGTTATCAGGACCACAATTCTGAGTAGCCGCCTTCCACGAACCATGAATACGGAAGAAAGGGGCATTAATATTTGATTTCTCAACAGTGAAATCTGCATAGCTCATCCTTCTTGTGCTTGCATTGAAAATTCCGGCTCTCGTCCTACCAGCTTCAGCGCTGTGCTGTTATGAGGAGGATGCATTATGCAACAGGTCCACAGTCAATAAAGAACACTGGTCCCTGTTTGCCTGCTGAAAATAGAAGATTACCCAATCCTGGTTTGCACACAAGATCTGCATACACATCGTATTTTTACCTTTTTAAAATATGCTCAATTAAAACCAAGACATTTTAGAGAGTACACAGAGCCTTTAAAGGGAGATTTTATCCAAATCTCTCTGGTTAACATCGAGTCTTTACTTGAAGAATAACTCAGCTCATACATCTTTTTACATTAGATTATCCATGCCATTTTCTTCATATTATCATTCTTGTTCTTTCATTATGACTACACCGTGGCTTTACTCTCACATTAATAACATGCTGTTGCTAATGAGACCCTTCTCTGAGCAGCGAACACCCACATGAGCACTTACATTTTTAACAAGTTCTAAGATGACCAGGGAGATATTCAGAGGCAACCGGGCTCCTCTTAAATACAATTAACCATGCTTCTATTGCAGCTGGAAAGCAAAAACAAAATACTAAAATTTCAATTAAAGTAAATGAATGAAACATAAAGACAGAACTGCATTAAAACTGGTAACTTTCAAAGGAGAGTTTTTATAGTTTGAGTGCTAAAGTACAACTGCAACTGATAAGTGTTCATCCCCACTCTATACCTTATAGTGAGTATCCTTGATAGTGCATTTACTACAGTTCTTAATACAGTATACTTAATACAAACTATGGCCTAGGAGCCAAATGCTGCCCGGGACATTTGGTTTACAACAGCAAATATCACCAATCATGCACATTTTGTGCCAAATTTACTTTGCCAATATGTCTGATTTACAAACTATATTACAATTAGGGATGGGTACCGAATTTGGTACTTTAAGAGGTACCGACCAAATTCTTTGGGTTATTTAGTGACCCTACCTTGCCTTTGGATGTGTGACTATGTGAATGGTTGCCTTAATGTGTGACCCTGTGATTAGCTTGCAACTATAGGTCGAGCCTCCCGCCTCGAGCCCAATGTTAGGTGGGTTAGGCTCCAGCCCCCCACAACCCAGAAAGGGACAAGCTGTATGAATAATGGATGGATAGATCGACTTAAATACAACATAAATGGGAGAATTAACTGCACTGCCATTTCAGAGTAGTGCTCACACTACCTTTCCTTTTTGTTTATTTTTCTGAGCATAGGGTGAAGGGAACGTGCCAAGGGGAAATGGCATGTCAGCCTGTGTGTATATCTCCTGTTGTGCGGTGTTTGTATTGGCTTTCTCACCCTGTATAACAGATGAAGACACCATTATTGAGTCATTAATGAATAAACATAAATGCCTTAAGGAGTATTGATGGCACTGCGTTGCTACAGCACTGTTTGAAACCTGTGCAGTGAAAGGCTAAAGAAAGCATTGAGTGAAACTCAGTTAAGCACCAGGATCAAAGACCCCCTTTTCAGGGTGCTTTGTGAAACATCTCTGACTGGCGACCAGGTGGGCCCACATCAGGGAAAACACCTGTGGCTGTCTGACATTCTTCAAACCCCCCCAACCCTCTTGAGAAGGTGACATTTAGAATTGCACTACAGGTAGGAAAGATATCAAATTGGGCATATTTGCATATGGCAGTCAGCGTTCACACTTCATTTGTTTGAAGAAAGAGATTTCCCCCGAGGCCGCTGGCAGGCCTGTCTCTGCTGCTCCGAGACACAAGGGACGGAGAAGCACCCAGCTGTACAACCTGCGGTTCATCTGCCCCTGTCACAGTGTGCTGGCTGACCGCCCACACCTCCCTCTGTCTCTCCAAGGCTTTATCTCTCCCCTCCCTCCTCCACCCAGCGCACCCTCCTCCTCCTCCTCCTCCTCCTTATCTACTTCTCCTGCTTGAGATCTGACATTCCTCACTCCTCCACACCATCAACTTCCAAGTACACTTCAACTTGTGACATAAAAGTGCAAATTGCAACATACCAGCCTGACAAGTGAGTAGAATATACAGCGCGGTGCTCTATCAGCAGGGACAGATTTATCTGCTAGACCAGGATCAGACGGAAAGTACAAGGTAAAAAGAAGAAAATGAATTCTGTATTTAAAGAGAGGACTGCTGTGTGAAAACACAACAGAAATATAGAAATAATCCTCAACTTGACTCTGCTTTTGCTGTGCTCTCCTTTTTTTAGATTTTTTGTGCCTTTATTGATAAGAGAGAGAGATAGTGGATAGGCTTGTGAAAGGGGACTGGATTCAACAAAATCATGTTTGCGGGTCCTGCCTGGTTGCTTACACTCCACCAAACAAGCCCCCACTCCTCTTCTTTTTCCTATTTTTAATGGAAAGACACAATGACAAATCGGTGATATGCACTGTATACATACAGTATATGTCCAGGGATCAAATTTGGAATTTGTGTATGTGTCAAACACCGAATCCACATGCAGGCACCCATCTGCTTTTGTAACTCTGAGCCTGTGCTCTAGCTATCTTTTGCAGTGGAGGAGCTCTCAGCCTGCAAGGACAAACACATTGAGTGTTAGAACTAAAAAGCACTAGGAGAGTGCAAACCTCCACCCAGGTAGCTCACATAATCTCTGCTACATCTATTAGCAATAGTTCCGTGATTAAGTTACCATCATATTATGATTCCTTGACCCTGATAATCCACACCTGGTGCTCAGAATCATGCTGATATCATTATTAGTTGGACAGTTATTAGGCAAAAGTTGTTGTTCACTAATGTCAGTTACTTGAATCACCATCAAAATCTAATCATTTTTAAGTTGGGTAATTACCAACATCTCCTGAGCATTTCAGCAAAATCTGTCCAGAAGTTTTTTTTAGTAATCTTACTAACAGACAAAAAGATAAATATACTCCTTGGTGGAGATGATAATAGTACCCACCTCTTCTTAGTTGCCTTTTTCTGTGGAGTCTTTTCAGCTCTGAACATCATTTGTTCACTACAAAAAGTAGCAACATCTCTTTTAATTGCTGTGTTACAACATAAGGATGGATAAATGATGTCGAAAAGTCTTGGCAACATCTGCCAGTCCTATCCAGCTGCATCTGTTTGGGAGAAAACTGTTGCACTGGCAGGTCAGCCTACACTGATGCTACATTGCTTATTAAAATTGAGCAGTGTTTCAGATGAAAATGGATCTTCACGTTGTTTTTACTTACCAGCTAGCCATCGTTCTATCTCAGGCAGGCAACTGGTGGCTCAGGGGCCATTTAAGGTTCTCCTCCTCACTAAATACGGCCTGCCAGTCAATTTCAAATTCCCAAAGGTTTCAAACATGAGGATGACAATCTGCTGTTTCAGTCTGATTTCCTTCCTCAGTACCACATTCAAAGGCATCACAACATGAAAAAGGACACATTTCAATCAGAAACTTTAATGGCTGGTTGATGTTCTGTTCATTCATAGTCTTTAGTTGATGAGATTTGTTCTAATGGTTTTTGTAAAGGTCTTTTTAATGAGGCATTTCCAAATGCATTTGGAAAAATACACTGCCTAATGAATGCTAACCAACAGCATTTAAAGAAATACCTCAATTTAGCTTTAGCTCCATATTGAACCCAAAAAGTAAATTTTTTTTGCTTTTGACTCTTAAACAAGGTTATTATAGTTTTGGATTTTCATTAGAGTTTAGTTTTAGTTAGTTTTGACATTGCTTTTCTTATTATAGTTTACTATTAGTTAGTTTTGACATTTTTTTCCATTGGTTTAGTTTTAATTAGTCTTAGAGCGGGCATTCTTGTTTTTGTTTAGTTTTGATTTTTGCAACAAGGCTTAGTTTTAGTTTAGTTTCAGTTTAGTTTTAGTTTTTCCTACCTTATTTGTCAGGTGCAGGATTCAAAAAGGTCAGAGTAAGTATTTTGTAATACTGTTTATTTTCAAGTCCAACACAGTGCTCACTGCTCAGTCAGTGCTGATACTGTACTGTTGGCTGCTGCCTTAAACACAAGAAATTAATATAAAACTTAATATAAAAAATATAAACATCAATATAAACAATATAAAGTCTCAGCTTCCTTGTTTTCATAGGCTGTATAAGCCTCCCTATGGGTGCTCCTCAAATGGGCTTTTAAGTTTGTGTAAGAAGCGCTCCACATATCTCACCAGTTTTAATTTCGGCCAGGCACTTGCATTTGTTTGTCTCACTGTCGTACTCAAAAAAATCCCAAATGGGACACTGCCGCCTCCTCCCAACTTTAGCCATTTCTTCCAAGTTGTTCCAACAACACGTTTCGTCCCAGCAGAGAACACAGCCAGTCAGTGCAGTAAACAAGCACGTCCCAGTACGTCGCTATGATGGTGCCGTACGGCGCTGACAACTGCCGAAAACTGTCGTAAAATTGGTTGGGAAAATGTGTTGGATTAATTTAAATCCTAAAGGCTAATAAATATTGTCAAAAACGATAACAAAGGACATTTTGTCTATAATTTTGGTTAGTTTCAGTTAGTTTTGTGAACACAAGATACAGTTTTAGTTTACTTATCATTTTTGTTTTCTTTCTACTTTTTATTAGATTGAGATAACTGCAATGTATTCAATTTTAGTTTTTGTCTTTAGTTTCGTTTTAGTTAACTATTATAACCTTGCTCTTAAGTATAAAACATGAAATCATAAGTTCAAATGCAAACAACACGTCTTTATAGTAGGGAAAATATAACATCTCCAAATTCACTACGTCTCAGAAAAAATAATCAATATATAATTCTGCAACATTATAGCCTACTCGGAAATACATTTTTATTCTGGTAATTGGTGAAGCAAAATTATGAATTATACTGTCGATTTTGTCAAAGTAGGCCAGTATTTTGCATTAAAAAAATGCTGAGCTAAGCTTAAATTAAAAATCATGGTGATTCAACCCCTGGTCACTGCTGCTCAAGGAAGCTCTATGATGACTGGATGAACCACCTCATAACTGTAGCGTCTTACTGACTTCATGATGTCTTTGTAAATTTTCAAACTGCTTTTCAGTAGAGTTCCCTGTCTGTTACAGAATGTAGAGCTTACTTTTTTGTTTGATTTTTTCCCTTTTATAAGCCCTTTGTCCATAATCCAAAATATGAGTTATGTACCAAACAAGGTAGCAGCTGGCAAGAAGGGGGCTCACAGGAGGGAGGATAATTTTTGTAAGAGTAAATTCACTGCCAGGATGCTGATTACAAACTCTGTGGGCTGTAATATAAAGAACAAAATAAAGAACAAAACAACCAAATGTTGCAGGATAAAATTTTGGTCTGCTATATGAAATGCTGGATGCAAACCCTCCCATCTTTACACAAGTCTTAATGATTATTTAAGACTTAAATGAGCGTTAATATTCATAAACATTTTGAAGACTCAGTGTGGATACATAACACGCAATAATGTGAAATCAGTCCTGACTCTAGTACACTTAGAAAAGGACGTTTAAAATAATCTACTGCACAGTCTCTGTGTATCCAGTGAGTTTTTGAACTTGAAGTCTTAATCAAACAGAGAATATTGGTTAAAGTATTGTATCAATTGCCTTGAGAGCTGCAGGAAGAGTGCAAGCAGACTATTTGGGTTTCATTTTTCATTACTTCTGCCAAGGAGGTTACAGTTTTTTGGCTGCATTTGTCAGTTTGTTTGTCAGTCTCTCTGTGAGCAAGACAAACCAAAAGTTTGAACAGATTTTGATGAAACTTTCAGGAAATGTTGGTCATGGCACAGGAAAGGAGTGATGTAGTAGGGATCTGAATTTGGATGTGGGTCCAGAATCAAAGATTCAGTAACACTTTTAGACAGTATTGAGCATTTACACAAATAATTGAAAAAGTTCCTGCAGATTTTAATAAAATTATCAGTAAATGATGGTCATGGCACAAAAAAGTATTAGATGTTGGTGGTGAACTGAATCCAGATCTGTACAGGAATTTTAAACATGGCAGATTAGAACAGTATTCCATATTTAAAGGATTATGCCAACTTTTTTTATTTTCATGTCTGTCCTCTCTCCCATGTCCATTACAAGCTGACAGACCCCATTCTGTTCGACTGTGCATGCAGTAACAAGAAAGAGAGGGGCAGAGCTTCTTCACCGGCAATTAGCTTAGCTCAAACACTGGGAGTCAATGGAAAGTGTTAGCCTGTCTCTGCCTACAGTCATCAGATAAACTGGAACTGCAAATCAGATCAAAAGACTCCACTTACTCGCGAACGTCACATCTCTCGCAGAAACCGCCATGGAAGTAGGACAACAAAGCAAAGCTTCTGTTTACAAGTAGGAAAACACTTCATATCACACTGTCCATAAAATGACTCACAACAAGCACACACGACTGTTTTCGTGCTGGAGAGTTAATCTGATGACTGAAGGCAGTCGCAGGCTAACACTACCCAATGACTCCCAGTGTTTGAGCTAAGCTAATTATCTATCTGCTTGTCCTGGACTCAAGAGTGAGGCAAGACAAATTTTTTTTTTTAAATGTTGGCACATCCCTTTAATCTTAGAATGTCAGAAATGCCTTGGCAGAGGTTTGTGCTCTCTGGGCTGATCTGGTGCCTTCGTAATAAGAGTAGCAGGCAGTTCTTAACTTTAACTTTAAAAGTGGATGAAAGTGTGGGAATACAAAAATACACTGACTGGTGCCAGACTAAAAGACTTGCACAGACTTAAACAGTCAGCACTCAGAAATATGCTTTTACAAAGTCTTTTTAATCTAGCAAAGGCATCTCACAGTACTTGACAAAGACATTTCAGCACTCAGCCTTCATCAGTGCTCATGCTAATGAAGGCTGAGTGCTGAAATGCACTAATATAACTTCTACTATTTTACATAATGCTTCTTGGTATTATTTGTATGAAGAGGGGAATTAATATAATATTGAAGGAAACAGTCATAGCACAAAAACCTATTGCTTTGTTAACTGAAAATGATGATCATCAAGAATCAGTTAAAGCTATGGTCTACGATTTGGAAGCTTGGTACATCTTAATAACACCGTGTATAGCGCCGTTATGGTCCTATGGTCCGATCTACGCAATATAAAGACAAAAAAAGAATGGAACAAATCCATTCAGTATATCTGCTGCAAAGCGGCATAATAGTTGACCAATCCGAACTGCGGGGAACGGCGATTGATTGGTCCGTGAGTCCATCCAATCCCCTGTCTCCCCTGCTCCGCACCGTCTCGCCTCCTCCCTTCTACCTCTCTCATATACGGTGAGCAGCTAGCTGCACAGCTACTGAAGCGTCATGAAGCTGGAGAAGACCAGCAACGAAACCAGGAGGCCGCTTCTGTTACCCTCCACATCGAAGGGAAGGAAACGTAAAAGTTTCAGGGAAAAGACTGAAGTAAGGAAGAAATATATATATATTATTAATAGGAGGCCACACAAGCTGGGGGGCGGGATCTTGGAACACGGAGGGGAGGGGTGAGTGAAGGGGGGGCAGGCTGTGTTTTTCAAATCTGTCTCAACAGCCAAACTGGTTTTCAGATCATAGACCCTAGCTTTAAAATCTGAGGTTGAACTTCCAACACCGCCACCCTCTTACCCCACCAGCATGGGAAATTGATTATATTTTGCTTCACCATTCAAGAAAATATGTGCTCAGACGGTCCATTGAACATTTTCCTCTTATGATCTTTGTAGAAGATATAGATTGTTCAATATATTTCACATGCCCATCTGGGAAAGAGGACATAGAAACTGTTTGTAAATGGGGAGAACCTGCACAGGCATATGGGGCAATTCTTCCATCAATCATACCATTCACCGGCCAGTCAAATAATATAATAGGTGGGTACTACTGCAGCTGTGTAGAGGACAGAATGGGAGACTCCTCATTGAACTATAACAGCAAAACATGACAAAAGTAGATTGAAAATATCTTTTATGGAGAAGAGACAGATAAGTTTGTTGCGTTATTTTTTTCATTCAACAAAGAAATGTGGTCCAGATCTGATAAAACTCCACTGAAGCTGTTAGCATCCATGCTAATCTCAGTAAGAATAGCCACTTCCTGCTGTCATCTCCCTTGTAACTCCTACCTCTCCATGCTTAAAGGACACTGATTGGGACATCCTGCTTTGAGAAGCCAGCATCATTACCCCTGTCAAAGAAATTATGTTTAAGCCAGCACATGTTTGTTTGTCTGTTTGATTGTTTGTTAGCAAGATTACACAAAAACTACTGGACGGATTTTGCTGAAATTTTGTTATATGTTGAAGTAAACAAACAATGTTTAGAGCTGATTCTTCTAAAAGACTTAAAAGGCAACTTAGAAGAGGTGGGTTTTATAATCAGCCCCACCTAGGAGTATATTTGTCTGTTAGTAAAATTACGCAAAGACTACTGGACAGATTTTGCTGAAATTTTCAGGAGATGCTGTTAATAGCCGAACTTAAAAATGATAAGATTTTGTGGTGATCCAGATAACCACCATTAGTAAACAATCATTTTTGCTCTATAACTGTCAAACTACTAATGGTATCAGCATGATTCTGAGTGCTTACTGTAGGTTAGGGTCAAAGGATCATGTTATGATGGTAACTTTATCATTAAACTATTGCTTATAGCAATAACAGCAATGTGTAAGCTACAATGGCAGAGGTTTGCGCTCTCTGAGTGTTTCTAGTGGTGGAGTGGAGTTCAGCAAGATGGAGTATGTCTGATTACAGATGTTGAATCAGGCTGATCCATCTGCAATTTAAGGTTAGTAATGCTGCTTTTGTGATAGAAAACATTGATACAGTATTGTGTTCATATCACCCAGCTGTTTGACAGTCTTGTCTCCTTTGTTGTCCTGCACTAGTTGAATCTTTACATTGCTTCTCCCTATGCATGAACGCTTGTTGAGCTTTCTTGTTCATGCTGGGACAGCTTTAAAGGAGACATATCATGCTGATGCATGATTTAATACTTGCATATAATATAATAAATTTGAAAACAAGACCTTACACCCCCTTAATTTTCAAAAAATGAGATATTGTATTTTTTCTGATATCCTAGAACGAGATTTGATGCCTCTGAAAATAGGTCATTGCGAGATGTCCGCGAGATTTCAAACGTCGTGACGACACAAGGTACCTTTCTTTTTATTGGAGTAATCTGATAAAACACTTCCTCCTCTGTGATGTCCGTCAGCCCCAAACCCTCACCGAGGAAGACATCCACCAGCAGGGGTATAAAACTCCCTAGCTCACACTCCCTCACTACCAGCTCTGGCCTGTAGGGGGACTCAATACGCGGGCGCTGCTTTGAGCCTGCTGGAAAATACAGTAGAAGAAGAAGGACAGGCTGGCTCTACCCCCGATAGAACTGACCAATCAGAGCACAAAGGGCTGTGACATTGCGAGGTAACTTTAGGTCAGCCTTGAGACCGAGTGTTTCAACATGGGCTTCATAATGGCCTAAAATGAAGATATTGAGAACGCTATTGTGGGGCAATGAAGGAACTAAATGACTTGTACTGTGGGCAGAAATGCTTTACAGGCATCCTAGTCTGGCATAGTGAAAAGGAGAAACAAGCATATGTATATATGTCCTCTTTAAGCAGTGCCCCAAGTAAAGTACAACAACTATAAGCATGCAGGAGGATTGCTTTGAAAAACACAGGAAGCTATTGGCACAGACACTGACGTCTTGTTATTGTTTTAGCAGATTGGCTCCATACAGCGCCTGCCTCTTTAGCCCCCGTGGAGACTATACACAAGCTGGTTACCTCGGCCTCGGGCTGGCTGCCATTTGAGAGTAGACAGCTCATCAAGATGAGTGACAAGGGCTGAGGCTGAAACTGACCGTCTGAGGAGGAGGGGGTGGAAATAATACAGAGGAAAGTAACACTTAAGTCAAACACTGCGGCTTCAAATGAAGTCATGCTGTTTCTTGTGACTTTATCTATTCATCCTTGTTATTTCTCACATTCCCCTGCCTTTGTATCTCAATCTCATTGACCCCCCCCTCTCCTCCCTCCCCCCTCCCACTCTTCTCTCTGCTGATCCCCTGTTAATCTAGATTTACCATGTGGCCGAGCCCGTGCAGGATGAATGGGGCTTTGCACACAGTCGTCCTTGCCTCCATTTTGTTTGTCCTGACATAATGGCTTGATGACAGAACGGCAAACTCTCAGAAATTGCTTTTGTCCCTCGTGCAGAGCAAGCCTGGCCAAGAGTCTACAAATTTTACAAATTACACATCGAGTCCCTCCATCACTTTAAACAGTAAAGCTTGAGGGATACGAGACTGTATGAAATAAAATCCCTGTGCACTGTAAGCTTGGGAGCTGTAACTATTACTTTGAGAGCTATTTCCATTGTAAAAAATAACGATAAGTCCTGAACTCTGCATGGTGGCCTGGATTCGTGTCCTGTCCCTGACCCTATGAGGAGGATTTCAATGTGAATATCTTAAACAATACCACGGGAATTATGGGTAAAGCATGTGACCAGCTGTTTATGGGCGAGTGGCTGCCGATGATTGAAGTCTTTGTGAGGGAAAGCTTATGAGGTCATATGCGATCCCGTTACCCTTGTCAAACACTGTCCTTCAAAGTCAAAGGGAGGCAGGAGGGGCATTAACAGGGCCATCAGGGTCTGAGAGCATGAGGAGGTGGTGTCAGAGATTTTCAGCATATTTCACTCCATATACAGAGAAAAAAATGAATGTATAGTGAGCTCTATTATCTGTCACATCATCTAAAGCGGACATGACATGACAAAGTCAAAGGGAGGAAGGAGGGGCATGTTAATGTCTTTAAAAACAAACTCAAAACCTACCTTTTTAGTCGAGCTTTTACCTGAATTACCTTTTAGTGTTTTTATTTATTCTTATTACAGGCCACTTTTTATTATTTTATCTTTTTTTTTTAAATCTTTTCTATTTTTCCTTTTTTTATTTTCTAGTTTTCCTATTTTATTCTTTATTTATTATTATAATATATATATATATATATATTTTAACTTAATTTCAAGTTATTTTTTATTCTCCTTATTTTACACTTTTAACCTAACCTCCAGTGTTTTCTCATTTTCAAACCTTTAAGATGACATTTCCTCAGTATGTACTGGGTACAGCAGTTTGCTTTATTATTGTCTTTTATTTATGATGCTTTTTATCAACACTGTGTATGGATTGCTGTGTGGGTGGGTTCAGGGGCTGGGTGGAGTGGGTTTGGGTTGTAAAACCTTCATTTAATTCATTTTTCTGTTTGTAAAGCACTTTGTGCTACATTTTTTTTGTATGAAAAGTGGTACATAAATAAATTTTGATTGATTGATTGATTGATTAACAGGGCCATCAGGGTCTGAGAGCATGTGGAGGTGGTGTCAGAGATTTGCAGCATATTTCACTCCATATATAGAGAAAAAAATGAATGTATAGTGAGCTCTATATGCGTATTTTCTGTCACACCATCTAAAGCGGACATGTTCCAATGACACTTTTCCTTCTAAGCAATAGAGTGGTGCTGAAGTAAGTCCTTACACTGAGTTAGCATGTTAGCCCTTCTGACTCCTTCATTCAAAAGTGGGAACCTGAGAACAGGTTTTAAAGCCTAAAATTACTTTTATGGCGAACACATGGGTAAGAGAATTAAACGGTTGCTGTTGTGACTTAAATTTATCTGAAATTACCCCACTTCAAAATTGCAGGGCGTTTTGTATCGTTAAAAGGACAGTTGCTAAGAAACTGCTAAGATAGACTTCTAAAATGGCTGGCAACCCAAATGTAATTATGTCTGAACGTTCCAGGATATCACATACACAATAGTCACAGTGTGCATGAACTCGCAGAGACTGCCAGTGTGAACTTTTAGGCTGAAGCGTCTAAGCTAAAACCGCCATGCTGTGGTTCCATAATTGCTCCAATAGGCTTTCAATAGCTTTTCACAGTTGTCAACGACGTTTATGCCTAAAAGTACTGAAAGTTGAGTTCATTTGTGAATATGACCATGATGAACAATGTGTGTCTTTTTTTTTAAGCGACATGCGTCATTATCAGCAAAAATCCAAGAGCATATTGAAAAATTCTATAAGCTTTCAGTAAAGAGAACCAGCAGGATGCTGTCTTCTGGGCTGGCCAAAAAACAGATGACCCTTACACTGCTCTTTAGCCTAAAACCCTGCAAATAAGCATATTGCAGTATCTGTCTTTTTCTGTCATCCTTTGACTTACCTCAGTGAGAATTGATGGGAAAATAAATTAACAACCAACGTTAGTTTCTATAGACTAACTACCATCAACTATATGTCCTAATGTTCTCTGAAATAAACTAAAGCAAAAGTATCTGTTTTGTGTTGGTATATTGAGCTGAATTTTAGTCAAGGACAGGCCCAGAGGGGAGCTAGCTGGTCCAACCACAGAAGCTACTTAATAATGCAGCTCAACTACGACAACATTAATTCTTTGTTTTTTGTTATGGTTGATCCGGAGATCATGAGTACAACTACCGTAAAATACCACATAGTAGCCAGGACGTTCATTTGCTTCAATTACTGAGCAGACCAGGTGTTTATTGGGACCAGGCGACTATTTGGAACAGGCGTTTAATTCCTTTTGCACTAAAATTTTACTTAGCAAAAAATGAAAAATATGGTAAATATAATCAAATTATTTATTTACACTAGTATGAATAACACCTGTACATTTTCAAGGCAAGATTACAGTACCGTTGTTACATTCTTGTCTTATTCTTTCAACTCAGCACTCTATACACACTATTAATACTGGTCATGAACGACTGGAAGATAAGTTAAGGTCTTACTTTTTTTTTTTTTTTTTCTCGCTGCACCAGGGTCATGGAGATAAGCAGCAACGTACCGCTAACTGACGTGTTCAGCCTCCTGACGTTAGTTAAGGGCAAAAAACAAATAGCGACAGTGGCAACGTCTTCTTCGTTGACCTTTCAAAGCCCTTTAGTCTGTAAGAATCTGCTTTCTAGTGCCCTCTGTGGATGTAGAGTGTAGCTGCACTGTCATGAAACAGTGGCCTCATTCCAACATGCATTCATTTGTTGACATACAGAGGGAGGAAAAGCGAGCCGACAGGACATCCAGAGAGAGAAATAACTGTAAAGGTTCAGTCTGATGTTTCTTTTCAAGCTCAGTTGTCAGCTGTCAGTTGTGAGCTCAGCATTTGCGTGTGTGTTCTGTAAACTTTGACCGTAGCTCTTTCGCTGTGCCGAATAAATTACGCCAGGTGTTTATTTGCAACGGGCGTCTATTTGTCAAAATGTACTGCTACACTCGGCGTTTATTTGGGACTGGGCATTTATTTGGTGATTTACGGTAATAACACTTTTTGTGTAGATTTCAAATCTATGCATCCATGTTCTATTGGCTTGTGTTTGGTTTCAAGTTTGGTCCTGACTAAATGAACTTTGCTTCTCTTTTTTGGAAAGTTTGGTTTGTTTAGGGTGGTGTGGAGACTCACACGGACTCTGGTGTGGACCAAATGATCAAACTCAGGTTCACTTGAAAACAGAAGTCTCAATTCACTTCCACGTGTCACTTTTGCAGCGGGTATATAAGCATCCAAACATTGAAATATACCAAAAGAAAGTCAATTGTGGCTTCAATTTGGCTGAACACCACAACAGAAAGGAGCTATAGTGCTTACTGACAATATCAATGTGGATAACATTAGAACAGCTAGCACTGCAAGCCCCCAGTCCTCTTCACAGGTTAGCATGCAAATCCATGCAGAACATTTTTAAACTTCTTACGTTAAGGCACAGAAATCTTTTGAACTCATTAAAGCTAAAGAGTGTTTCTGATTATAGTGGGTTGTGTATTTGTGGCGGAGTGGCAGGAACAAAGACAGCAGCAACAGTCCCAACTAGTGGCAGGAGGGTAGATTGCACAACACTTGACAGAATGGTCCACCTAACTGCAGTGTGAAGGCAAACCTGACCAAATTAACCAAAAAAAAAAAAAAAATACTGTTGGGATTTCAATTCTAAACCAAACTGAGTCTGCTGATCTTAAGGTGTGAATGTAACCGCATTCATTGTTGCACTTCCCTCTCTTTATTTCTTAATGAAAAAATAATTAATGTGTGTTTTGTACACCTAATATTATGGTAATCAAACATGTTTTTCCTTCCTGATACATAATCCAAAACTGATTAAGTTTGTCCACAGCAAAAGTCAAACCTTTCATTGATTAGTGATGTGTTTGACTTGACTAAAATCACATCTTTGCCTATGATTAAACTTTTTTAATCATTATATTACATAGCTTTTATATGCTAATGTGAAACCTTGTATCCTTGTTAATGTTCAGGGAGATTAATTAAGGTGTTTGTAGACGGACTGCCGTGATAACCAAAATCCCCTATGCTGCAATTTTAAGTACTAGAGGCTGACTGATACTGTGACTTGAACAACTCTACTATTAATAATTAACTTGACAAGACTTTGGTAACTGATGTAATACACATCTTCACCTTAAAACTTCTGGAACAAGAGATTTGAAGTGCCCACTATCCTTTAAAAAGAAATGAGTGAAATAAAAAGAGCTGTCACCTCACTGCATCCCTGTAAATCTTCCCTACAATCTCTGGATATCTCATTTTGAAACAACTGTTCTTTAACCCTGCTCACTCAGCTGTATTGACAAGCGGATGACCCGAGTCTCTCTGCAATCTAGCCAAGGGCGAAGAAAATCCTCTAAGCAACAAAGGCCGCTGACATATTTTGGAAGAGGGCTCGTGATGCGTTTGTTTTTCATGGAAGGGTCGTGCATTTCCGGAGCCTCTTCTTGACAGGCGGATGGATGGGCAGGGGTTACCTCTGTCCTCTCGCAGGATGGATTGTAATGGTATGCAGATGCTGTAATGACATTCCTCTGCAATGTAATCACAGTGCCTGGGACATTAATTTCATTGGAGTGGAAAAGCACATACATCATTTTTGTAGCTACTTGTCAACTTCTAACTACATGTGGACATACTTTACTTTAATTATTAAAGTCATTCTGATTCCAAAACAGGGTAATAAAAAAGAGAGACTGTTGATAGTAGCTGGTTTCATCAAGAGATAATATACTGTTTCATATGAAAGATATGGGGCTCTATTTATAAAGACATTAATTTTTTTTTGAGGTAAAGAAAAACTACAGAGTTGAAATCAATTCTTCTCTCTGATGCTATTTGTGATTAAAAAAGATACACATCTTACTCTAGGGGTGAATCCATCCATAATGTTTGCTGCTTATCCCTTCAGGGTTGCAGCAGGTTGGAGCATGACCCAGCTGACATTGGGGGAGAGGTTGAGTTAACCCTGAATGGAATGACAAGCATTCACACTCAAACTCATACCTCAGGGAAATTCGGAATCACCAATCAACCTAATGACCATGTTTTTGATCCATGGGAGAAAGTTCCTGGACAGAACCTAAACATGCACTGGGAGAACATGCAAACTCCACACAGAAAGACCTTAAATGGGATTGAAACCAGCAGCCTTCTTGCTGCGAGGTAGGCGCACTACCTGCTTCACCACCATGCTGCCCCATATTAAACATTTGAGATTGCATCTGAGAGTGGCACAAATATCCCTACGTATAAATCCATTAAATGTAGAATAGGTTTTGCAATGACTCTCCTCAAAAACTTTACTTTTTCATAAATAGCCCAGGTCTGAGGGAGCCACACTCAGATGTGAAAAGGTTGGTCTCAATGTACCTGTATTTGATTTGTATAAAGTTTAGGTATGTAAATTCCTTTTTAATATGCTGTTTTATCTTTGATAGCACACAATACATTGTATTCTGATAGCCCAGATTGTCCTGCAAAAAAGTCTTTATGTTGATGGTAGTTTTACCCACATTGTTAACAGAAGATACATTTTATTAACCTGCAACAGTGGCTGGCCAGTTCTCCAAATTCACCTGCCATCTCACATAAACACCAGAATTTGGGTGGTGGCTGGTGCTTATTTCCAGTCTTGCAAAGCTTTTAGCTTCGCATAAAGCTGTAGGCATTAGAAAAACCAAGGGCAGAGCAGGGGAAGACTGATGTATGAGCTCCATGGGCCACTAAGAACATTAGATGCAGTAGAAACCGCATTCATTCATTACCACAGTTTAAGAGTACGCTACATATGAGTTTTTTAAAGTGCATTAACCTTTAGGAAATATTAAGTTTATCCGGACCTAGCTAACTCGTGTTATGTATTCCTCCACGCAGCGCTGCTGTGAGCCGCTGAATCACTGAGTTCTCCATGATGCACATATGTTTCTGCATCAAGGAAAGCATCACAAAAACCCATCTCAGAAATATTTGGCATATAATGTGCTTTCAATCAGTCCACAACAGGCGTCTGAAGCCGCTAGCTTGAACTGTTTACTACAGGCGGAGTGATTTAGCGGAGGGGTACATGACGTGAGTTGGCCTTGGTCCAGATAAACTTTATGTTTCTAAAATGTTCATGCACCTAAAAACACTCATATGTAGGGTACTCTTAAACTGTGGTATTACTGTTTGATTTGAGTTCTTGTAGGCGGAAAAAATATCCTTTGTATTTGGTACGGTACTTTTCTGTTAGCGTCTTTTCTTCGACACAGACTCTTACAGTCTGTGTCTTACTGAGGGAGAGGAGAGAACTTTCTACTGTATCTGATGTACTTAGTGGTCATATGGAGCTCATACAACCCCACTTAAAAAAAACCTGAACTGTCCCTTTAAAGTTTTTCTCAAGCTCTCAAAAGGCTCCAAAAACAACAAATTCTTTCACAACTCATTCTGTGCAATTCAAGGAATGTCCAACTAAGAATGTTTCTGGAAAATAGTACTTATTTTACTTTTTGGGTATCGAAGTGTTTCTTCTTTTTGGTCTATTCAACTATCTTTCCAGTGTTAAGATTGGAAGGAAGCGTGGCTGAATTAATCCATTATGTGTGCCCAGATACCTTTATTTGTTGCTCTGCTATCAAAACAGGAATTGCTATCTTCATTTGTTCACTAGTTTAGCACTGCTGATCAAACATTAGTATTGTGACAAACTAAACTAAAAAAACATTTCTTCAAACTTTGAGTAGCGCCATCTTTTCTAAAGCAGATTCTCTAACAAAAATCAATGAAAAGGACCCCCCGCCTCACCCTCTGATAAAAGTTGCATCTGTTAATGCAGCAACACCTCACAGTATCAATCCTCAAAATCTTACACCATAAAGCTGTAACACGAGCTTAGGAGAGAAACACATTATCCCCTAGACCCTGCGAGCATCTGCTTTGAGAGACGCTGGAAATCTGTGATACTTATTTTTACAGCTTAGCCCAGGTTATGGAGGATCTGGAGCTCGGCTGCAAAGTATTGACAAAACAATGGTGCAATGCCACGCTGCACATAGAGATAAGGTAAATAAAAAAAAGGCATCTGTTCCTTTAAGGCTGAAATCTAACACTTTCCAGACGGGATGGTGGGGGAAAGCTGAATCACTTTCCTCTCTCTCTCTCTCTTCCCCTCGGTGTAAAGCATCCCTGCCTGGCAGAAGTGCTATCTCTGCAGTTTACCAAGATCAAATTACAGGATTTTTGGATATTGAACTTTAAATCTCTTAACTTCCTTACACAATTTCCAAGGTGGCTCTGACTGGAAAGAAGCATTACTCTTGTAAAGCTGATACCAACAGTCTGTGCATTTAGAAGCATCTCTGTGATTAAATCTTGTTCAAAGGTCAAAATGTGTTTGACCATCGCGTCCCTTTAACAGCTCTGCATCGCCCCAGGCTCTGCGTCTAAACTTCGATACAGTCCAATGACATTCCCACCATCTGCTCGCTCCGTTTTTTTTTCTTTTTTTTATCTCTTTCTAACAACCTTCTATCTGAACAACCCTCTAGTGCCAGCCTGTGTTTGTTCCTGTGCTTATGTGAATGAAGGTGACTGGAACTAATTTTAAAGGTAATATTCAGTCTGGAGATGAAAGATTTCCAATGAGTGCATCTAGGATCATTTTTACCAAATTTGCCGCTAATTTCTTATCTAGGATTAAAAAGAGGATTGTTTACCAGATAGCAGGAATGGAGAAGGGGCTTGTGGGAAATATGTACTGAAGGACTGCAATTTGACTAATGCCTCTTGACAAAAACACTTTGCTTTCCTCGAGTCCCCCCGTCTGCCAAAACAGCCCATTTCTTACCCAGTCTGGCTCTAATTGATCCATCTCTGCTGCTGTTGGTGTTTGGGAAACAAATGATCGTCTGCTGCTCATTAGGAGGAGAGAAAAAATGAATCTTGTATTGACAGAGATGGATAAAAGATTCATAGTTTGCTTACAGAGTCTTTACTGTACTGTTGGTTCATGACAAAGACTACAACATTGTTAGTTTTCCTGACCGATATATGTCCAAGCAATATGGGGTAAGGGGGCTTTCACACATTACATTTGCTTTTCTAGAAAGTTTGGTTCATTTGGGGTGGGGTGAAATCTCACACGAATTGTGGTGTGGACCAAAGAAGTGAAGTGGTCCACCAAAAGGAGGTCGAGGTTGCTTCCAAGCAGAGGTTCAGTTTGTGATGGGTGTAAATGGACTTGTGCTTACATAGTGTTTTTCTAGCCTTTGACCACTCAAAGCAGCTTTACACCACAGGTCACACCTACCCATTCACACCTATTCACTCTCACAGTCACTAACTCAAGGGTGGGCAACTTTAATGACCAAGAGGGCCACATTAAACCATTTTTCCCAGCCTGAGGGCCACATTGTTACACATTTTCAGAAACTCTGGATGATGTTATGGCCCTGATCGTTTCTTGTAAGAATTTTGGTATTTGTGGAGCTGCTCTCTCTGTTCGGTATGTTGTGAGTGTGTGTGTATGTGTGCCTGTGCGAGTGAGTGCTCGTGCTTTCAGAGGATCTCTGGTGCAGCAGCGCTCAGGTGCCCCAGCGCGATTGGCGCAGGAAGCCGAATCAGATGAGGGAGAAGCAGCCCTCCCATTGGTCACGGAGCAACGGCTCCCCTTTCAAAAAGCCGCAGGAAGCAGCTGGAAGTCGGCGTTCTTTTCTGACAGCAACATTGAATCCCTGTCGGCCTCCAAACTCTGTATTGTGTATTTAGTAACCTGTGTATTGCTAGATTGGTTGTTTTTGTATTAGATAATTGTAGTAGTTTGGGTAAGTCCTTATTTTGCGTGCCAGCCTTTGCTGCCTTTTGCTTTTGTACCCTATTTCTTGTTGTTAATATCTCGGCTTTAGTTTGTCAATTGTATATACGTTTTTGCCTTTGGCTTGATTTTTGGTTTTGTAAATAAATTATGAAAATTTGGATAATTGTTTTGTTTGTACTTTTGGAGACCGAGAGTGATTTTCCCCTTTTTCCCTTGTAAATTTGTTACGTGCCTTTCCCTTAGACGGGTGCGTAACAGATGAGGAAAAAAAATGTTGGATAAACAACATATGAGGATATAAATTTGTCGTAAAATTAGAATACCAATATTCATATATTACAACATAAATAAAAGTTATTATGCATAATCAGAAGAACATAATCAGAAGAATTTAGCTAACATACATGGAATTAAATCAAATCAATAAAATGATGAGTGTTGTTCCAATTTTTAAAGCTCAAATATTTTGCTGCTATTTTTAAAACATAGTATTGAGTAATACTTGATATAATGTTCAAAGGCTTCTTAAAAGAGATTTAGAGACACTATTATAGCAAAGTAAGGTCAAAAACAACTTACATAAGCCAATAAAATATCAGTCTAGATTTTATAGAATTATTTCTATTGGATATCTGAGTTTTCTTCATATTTACAACTGCTGGTTGGGAATGAATGGCGGGCCACATTTAATGATGTGGAGGGCCGCACTTGACCCCCTGGTCGCCACTTGCCCACCCCTGCACTAACTGATGAAGTTCCTTTTTCATAGTCCATCAGCATCAGCTAACACATTCACACCCTGATGTAGCGTTGGGAGCAACTTCAGGTTGAATGTCCTAAGGAAATGGGCTCCAGTCTGCAACTTTCTGACTACTGATCAGGCACACTATCAGACTGCACCACCATCACACTGACAGCCCTTGTGTAAAAGCAGAAACTGGACCAAACAAGGCAAGCAGACCAAAAGGAAGTAATTTGGGGCTTGGATTTGGCCAAAAAAACACAACAGAAAGCTAACATCATATGCACTGACAATGCAAAACAGCTGATGGTAGCATTGCTAGCACCTCGAGTCCGGTTCTCTTTAAAGGTTACCATCTACAAATTCATGCAGAATAGGAGGGTTTCAGTCACGTGATTATTATGACATATGAAGAGGGCGTGGTTTCAGATGGAGGGCAGGAAGTAAACATGGAGTCTATGAAGAAGACGGGCGAAAGTTCGTATTGTGCTGATCTAGATCCAGTTTCAAGAAATAGATATAAGCAGTTAATCAACAGATACGGTGGGCGTGATCCATATCTCATGAAGATGAGCAGAGACAAAAGATTTACCGGCAATTGAGGCTATCGACATCGCAAACTATCTGGTTCTTCAAACGTCGTACCACACCAAACAGCAGATGAAAGCCTACAAAAGTATGGAGACATACAACTTTTTCATCAGCGGGTGGGTCCACAACCTCGGTACCAAACTACTACAGGGTGGTTATTGTTTGGTCTTCGCGAGGTTGAGTCTTTCTTCTTTTTTATGTGTTAAGGTGCTAGCAGCTAGCAGTCGCGGCTATGATGTACAAAAACCATGGAAACAAACACGCAACAAATCTGAACGGCGACGTTAGCGCAACAGTCAAAGAACACAAGGACGTTAATTTGTGATATACTTAAAGCACCTGTAAACAACACAAAACATTGGCATCTTGATTGTTTATCACGGCAAGTTCTAACATTACTTTACCTCCTGCCGTCCATCTGAATTGCATGCTGTCGCTATGCGACAATGTGACGTCACGTGAAACCCAGCTATAGGTATGCACATCACTTCAGTCAATATGCAAGTGCCACTCGATGCAGCCTAAGCACAACTTCATCCATATGTAATTGCACAGGACACTTGCTCTGAGCTATACAACGTCATTACTTGTGTGTTTTCAGCTTATAATGGCGATAACAAGGACTGCGGCTACAGCCCCAGCTAGTGGCTGGAAGCTAGATTATGCAACAAATCTGACTAGGTGCAGAGTTAAAGTAAACTAAAACAAGAAAAAAATGAAACCACGTTGGAGTTTCATGTCTATCTGAAACAAGTCTGCCAGATTTCTTGGTGTTAAAGCACCTTAGATAAAGATTTCTTACTAATAAACACTAACTGGGTATAATAGTCCAACTGCTTAAAGCAAACAGTCACTCAGACAATCACATGACAGCAACTCAGTGCTTATCTGAGTGTTAAAATGGTTAAGACGACCCACTAAAATTCAAACCAAGCATCAGAATGGGAACAAAATGTGATTTAAGTGATGTGCGGCTTGATGATGGTGCCAAGTTACTAATCTAAAGGGATTTTCAACCCAAACAATCTCAAGGGTTTGATAATGGACCAAAAAAAGAGAAATTATCCAGTAAGTGGTGGTTCCTTGTTGATGGAGATGATCAGAAGACAATGGTCACGTGGCCAATCAGCAGATACTGATTAGTGCAAAAACAATCAGGGCACCTTTGGATAAAAGGGTTTATGAGTTAGAAGAAAACACTGACATGATCAACTGCTGCAAATATTTCAATTCGAATTATACAGTGTGTGGGAAGTAATCTGCAATTAGTAAATGATGAATAAATTGAATAAGTGGGTCTGAAAGACTCATTTTTTGTTGATTTGCGATCAGACAAGACCAATATTGATGTTTTTGTTTGTTTTTTTTACCAGAGTCATATCATTAATTTTAAAATCTGGTAATGTGGCATATGTTCTGTTTTCACAGAAAAATATGGTATTTCTCTTCAATTACAATTGTGCTATTAATATGTAAATATGACTTTTGGTCCATTATTCTGAGCTCTAATTCTTTCTCAGTCTGGCTGGGATTGATTCATCTCTGCTGCGGCTGCTGATGTTTTGAAAACAAATCATGTCCCACAACTCGTTGGAAGCAGAAAAGACGGGAAGTTCCTCCTCAAAATGCAGCAACAGAGATGGATCACAGATTCAGATTATGCCTTTGGAGCTTTTAATGTACTGCTGGGTCAATGCACATTCAATTACATTTTTAACTTTAAAAGATTAGCTAATATGACGTGCAATCATCTGAAATCCATTCAAAGCTCATCGTCATCTCTGCTCGGCTGTGCATGCACTAATCTGATGTTGTCTTTCAAAAGACAGTCCCCTGGCACAGGAGGAGGGATAGTGATTCATCTTTTTATTTTTCAGTGGGCAAATAGAACAACAACAGGAGAGTCATCTGAAGCAGGAAGAAAGCACCCCTGTAATTAGTTTCATACTTGGCAAAAACACACACAGTCTTTCTAGTAACGGGCGGCAAATGAAAAAAGACTGAGATCGATACCTTGTGTCGAAATCTCACGACTGGTCGATAAGGCAGCGACCGGAATCCCTCCTTGTTGGGCGTCCCGTCGGCGCCGAGCACAGCGAGCCCCAGGAGTAAAGTTGCCGCCGACCACCATCTGGCTGTCTTCATTGGTCTTTTCCTGTCAAAAACAAAACAAGAATGGTGAACACTCGCCTCTAACATGCTGGGAGTTCAATACCGGCTGGCTAAGACAATCCATCAAGTTCAGCGTAATTAGTGAAGACAATGGGATTCGCAAAACTGTCGCTGGATTAAACCAAAGCTATCAATACGAACTCCACACTCAGATGGGAGATTAGATCCCCTTTTGAATCAATTAGCAGGAAATAGACGTCATGAGAAATTCAAGATAAAGGAGAGAAAGGACGATATATTAAGGCAATTAAAGCGAGGGCTTTGGATTAATTAGAGCCAGAGTCAAGCAACAGTGATGTGGCTGTGAGATTACATGGTTAACAGTTTCCTCACACTCTCACAGAGACCCAAATATGTTTATTTAACTGAGTGGGAATGTTCGCTTTTCACCCTTAATATAACAGCATTTTCAATAATTCATCTCACACTAAAAAAAATAGTTTGACCTCTGCATGACAGGAGTTAAACAAAACAGTGTTTGAGGGTAAAAAAAAAAAAAAACACTCTGTGTAAATTTCTGTTCCCAAGAAAAACAGCAATTTTCAAGGAAGCAGGAGAAGCAGGAAACACACAAAGAAGAAGAAGATCTGTGTGAGCTGTTTTTTTCATTGTGCCGAATGGTAGGATTAACACACACAAATATACAAACACATGTAGACAGACTTTATGGTAAAATCTGCAATGTTTTGTTGCTTGCTATTTGTATCCCACATCTATGTCTGCATTAAGCCCTATATCCTTTGTGGCTTGTGTAGAAGGGCTGGGCAGAAGGGTATTTCACTCAATATTGGGCCAACTGTTGTTAATTTTTAATAACTGCAGGCCAAGTTCTTTCCCTCCTTGCAAGTTCTGTCTACTTTTCCAGTGGGGTTGAAGCATGACCTTCAGATGTTTCAATAGTTATTCCCTTGTACAAATAGTAAGTGTAAGATTGTCTGTTTCTTCTTAAAATATTTTTTTCCATTATTTTCTTTGACACTTGGATGTACTGCAGTTCTACCAACAAACAGGACTGCAACACATTTGACTTCTGTTCAGTTGGTTCGGTTCAGAAAACAAGAAAATGCGGCACAATTGTTTTTCATTTCTGCCACCAGGGACCTTTCACGTACACAAAACAACTACAGATGAATCAAGATGTAGTGACCCAGTCACCCTCTACAACTGTCACTGCTCTTTAGAACTAAAGGATAAAACTCTCTATAAGATGAACTGAACCAAAATCAGCGTTTCAGCTTCATAGAAAAACTTGAGCGAGAAAAATGAGAGAATAATGAGAGAAAATTTTCCTGGTTCCCACCATAAAGTCAAAAAGCTTTCTGGGGTTCTCTTGCATGAGTAAGGTCGACCTTTAGAGGTATTTTCCCTCAACATGTGAAATTTACCTAAAAAAACAACTTGCTGAGTTATGAAAATGCCTAATGAAGTGAAGTTCCTGAAGACCAGAGTTCACAACTCTAAAATACTGAAGGCAGATGAAGGAATGGGCAGATCACCATTTAACTTTTAAACATCTATTTGCAGGGGGCTATATGTGAAGTTACAGGTAGAAGTTTAGAGATTAACGTTGGTCCATCACAGATAAGCAGCACAACTTAAGAATGAAATACTGAGACAGAATGTTAGCAGGTCCTGCTTACTCGTACAGCGACCTTTCATGTATCACTAGCTACTCCCAATATACAAGCAGATCTTGATTTGTTTCTCAGTTGTTTTATTTTTGCTCAAAACTTGAGAAAATGATATATTAAGTAATTTGAGCTTTAAAATAAAAAGGCTGCAAAAGTAGGACAAGGATTAAGTCTATTTAGTTAAGAAAAAATATTAAATTGCATATGCTGTAAGTTATTTTAACAGATACTTTTGAGTAAACTATAATTTAGGGACCTTTATTGCTTACTAATGCTGAGTAAATGTTTCTTAGATCTAAATGTGCACTAACCATTGCATGTACTAGCAAGCTAACATGCTTTGTTGTTGGGTTGTTTCTTTCCAACATTTCACACAAATGTCTTTCTGTTGGTTCATATGTCTGTGTTAAATTTTGAATGTAATGGGACACTGGCTAAGCTCTACATTAATGCATGTCAAGGGTCTTATTTTGTTCAGTTCAGAGAGTCTTGCAGAACCCATAACAATTCCACAATGTTTTGTCCCATTCATCAAAGTCCAAAAACAACTTGTTGTATTTCACTTCTATAAAAAAGCAATTTGTTTTAAAACAAATTGAAAAATTCTGACTATAACAGGAATTTGAATGTTGAATTAAATATTTTGTCCGGATGCATAATCTTATTGCTGTGCTCTCTCTCTCTCCTCTTACCTCTTACTTGGTTAAATGATTTGACTAAAACGATTAAGCTCTAAACTTTTTAAGAAAATAATCTTCTTTGTGTCCCAGGATTTTTTTTCATTGACAAATGGAACAATTTCAATCAACACATCCATCCATCCAACAAATTCAATATAGTTAAGAGGAGACAAGGAATACCAAAAAGAGCCTCTTTACTCTCACATTATGAAAAAGACATTAACATGAACAAGCATATATTGCATCCCCTTCATACATAATCCACTGCTTTTCAACAAATACATTTGCCAGACATTTAATATTATCTTAAAATTTGTGTAAAATTTATGTGCACAAGAGAGGCATCTCTGTTAAGATTTAAAGTTTAATATATGATGATGCTCATATCCCTTTAACTTCCAGCTCAACTGTTTGCAGATGTCATCAATAAATTCAGGGATATTTAATGTTTTATAAAACTGAAGACATCAAATCGTTGTTTGATTCTGTTAACACTTCAGTGAACAAAGAAAACTGCAAACAAAGCAGAAAACAGAAATTTTCTTGGTGTGGGCTTTAAAGGTTTTCAAAGCCAACAATTGATTGCGATGACATAAAAATGCACAAATATTTGCGATAAAATCAATTAGAAAAGGCAGAAATGTTTGTTAATAAAATAGCAAAAATTACTTAAAAAAAGATGATATTGAGTTTGACAAACACACTTTTTTTTAATGAACAACACATGATTATATATATATCTATATCTATATATATCTATATAGATAGATAGATAGATAGATAGATAGATAGATAGATAGATAGATAGATAGATAGATAGATAGATAGATAGATAGATAGATCTCTTATTGGTAAATGGTTAAGAGAATTATTTAAAATAATAATAATGTAATAATCTTTACTTTAAAGGAATACTACACCCAAACAACGATTTGGCCTCATTTTCTACTCACCCTCATGCTGAACAACACTGTGGAGTAGTTTTGGAACATCTAGGATGCAGCCGGAGATCTGGGGGAATCCTCGCTGTCCACTGACATTGATATCATGACTTGATGCGAGCCCGAACAAACAGTGTCCTTAAAAAAAAAAGTCGGCAATATTCCTCCATACTGCTCATGCGCTGTAATCCAAGTGTCCTGTCGCCCACCATTTTCTCGGAACGACATCATTTAGCACATGTTTATAGCCTAAACAGTACTACTTGGCATTTCTATGATACACTTACGGGTGCCTACGGAGCCGCTGCTGACCAAACAAACGACGCGACTCTGCAATAACTAGAGCGAGAACAAGAAATCCCACATTCTGCTGTGAGCGACGGAGCCGTGGACAGACACAAGAGGGGTCAGCAGAATGTGGGATTTCTTGTGTTCTTGTTTCTTGTTCTGCGCTCCTAGTTATTGCAGAGTGCGCGTTCCTTTGGTTTGGTCAGCCGCGGCTCCCGTAGGCACCCGTAAGTGTATCATAGAAATGCGAAGTAGTACTGTTTAGGCTATAAACATGTGCTAAATGATGTCATTTCGAGTAAATGGTGGACGTTACCCGCTCAGGAGACTTGGATTACAGCGCACGAACAGTATGGAGGAATATTGCCAACTTTTTGTGGACTTTTAAGGACACTGTTCGTTCGGGCTCTTATCTAAGTCATGATATCAATATCATTGGACAGCGAGTATACCCCCAGATCTCCGGCTGCATCCTAGATGTTCCAAAACTACTCCGCAGTGTTGTTGAGCATGAGGGTGAGTAGAAAATGAGGCCAAATCGTTGTTTGGGTGTAGAGTTCCTTTAAGCTTTTTAAATCCAACACATAAAAGTATTGTTCTCTTGGTGTGTTTGCAGTTATTTTGTATCCTAAATCATTGACAGAAACAAGCAATGATGTGTTATGTTTTTTTTTTTTTTAACAAATGAAATATTCCTGCATTTATTGACCGCTGCCAAACAGTTAATCTGGGAGTTAAAAGAATATTTGGTATGGGAAGAGAAAATACACAGAGGTGGTCATAACCTTAGAAGTTACTGATTACTAGAGTAAATGCGATTTAATAATGTGGAAATGCATAGTCAGTTAGATGATTTAAATTTTCAACAGCCTGAAAAATGTAAAACTGACTTTGTTTACCAGCACACACACCATTTAGAGAGTGTGTCAGCTGGTAATGTAACCAATACACATATTTAGCCATGTGCTGTCATTCCACAGAAACTATTCAGATATGGTTTTGGTCCACATCTTCAAAATCCCTTAGATTCAAAATGTAAAACTTAACTTGTTGCTGTTTCACAGGAGAATTCTGAGCTATACATTTTAAGACGTGTAAAGCCTCCAGTGTGTTCGTCATCCTCCAGCTGAGGGAGATGACTGACAGCAGGATGGTGACCTTGCGTCCCTGTTCTTTTGGAGTGACACTGAGTCAGACAACAATGGCACTGTAGTGGAGCCTCTAAGGGCCCGCGCGCTATTCACTGAGGGTCAGGAGGTCGTGCTGGCAGAGTGGTATGTCACTTTGATGTGGCGGGCAAAGATGAAGCATAAAAAGTTGATATTTTTCGACTTAAAGTGACTTTTGATGTCTTCTCGTTCTGCCTGACACCTGAAGATTTTCTTTTGTGAAATATGTCTTTCCCTTCTTGAATGGAGACGACAGCATGTTCTCATTTCCAGGTTGTTAAATACAGAGATGCTGAGGCGTCTCTTTGGTGCTTGTATGACACAGAGAGGGCTTTCTATAAACAACAAAAAAGCATCTGGAATAAAAGTTTCCCCATTACTCAGAATAGTCTGTAAAGAGGGAGGAAGATGGGAAGATTACACAGGCCCATGACAGCCAAGGGCCAAAAAAATAGAGCAGTTTCAGGTGTTTTAAGATTTGTTTTTACTCTTCACTTATGAAACTATTCTTCTTGTTTCTCATGAAAAGTTGTATATTGTATTTTTGCATTGCTAACCTCCAGTAAAATCACAGTCATATGGCAGAGAGGCCCTTTAAAGCACTCAAAAGGGGGTGCTAGTTCACTTTTGCTCATTAGTTTGTAAAATATATAAAAAAATGAAGCATTTGCAGAAATCAATGCCGTAAGCTGTAAAACATCCATGATGATCCACAAATTAAATCAAGAAAAATGAAAAAAAAATGTACAACAAAATGGCAGATGGGTGTTTAAGGGTTGAAACTGATTTAGGAGTCCAGGTTTTCTAAATGAAGTTCATTATTAAAAAGTTTGCATCACATTTACAAGTCAAAAAAACAAATTATCTAAGTTTATTTTATCAATACAGGTCCAAAAGTCCAGTCAAATGCTTTGTCTTACCTCTGACAAAGCAGCCCGTGATTAGTAACCACTGTAGCTCTACTTTATAGCTGCCACACAAATGCCCACAAATCAGAAAGTACACAAAGGACATGGATTAATGTTAGGAAACAAATTGATAGTAATGCTTACATCATGTAGTTCTTGCTTTTTACTAAAAAACTGAAATTCAATGGCACATAGTCTGTGTCAAATTATGCTGTATCTTTCATGTGGTGAATAATCACATTCACTGCAGAAATATTAAAATTAGAACAGGAAACAAAGGTGAGTGAAGCTTTACTATTGTTTACGACACTTAACTCTACAAACCAGCTTCACGTCATTTACTTGCTGATGCTGAGTTATTGTGATAAATGAAGAGTGCTCAGATTTGACTGTTGCTCTATTAGCTATTGAATCAAACTCTAGCAAAGGTATGAAGTCATCCACCTGAAGCATCCTTTCTTGATAACAAAATGGGTTCACATGGAGTTTAAATTTTGAGTTGGGATGATGAAACTGTGGTGAGGGACTGTTTTAATAAAGTCCCACTAGCAGACATCTGAAGGACATGAGTAGCTGTAAAAAACTTAAAGAAAGTTTAAGCTTTGCCAAAGTCAATTTGTGAGCAATGTGGCAACTTCACTATTTAGACCAGATTTGTCCTGGAAATCAGCTTCAAGTAAAAGGTTACACACAAACATAATCTGCAGCTTTTCCATATACAGTCACTCTAGTCAGGAATCTTTTTGTATTATGGGCTGAAGGCTGTCAGACACTCATCAACAGACAACATCAGACAGACCGCTGCAGCCTCAGTACTTGCACAAACAAATTCTTCATCCTCTGATGAGTGTTCAGACATACTCCATTCAAGGTGGTTCACAACATTCTTGTTGCTAAGAGCACATACAGAGCCGAAAAGGTTTCTTGTTTGTCAAATGAATTGTGTTGCAATTATGTCCACGTAGGCATGCTTCAATCACTGCAAAGTAACTTAAAGGAAATGCCACTCAGTCAAATCTATGGCCGTCTGAACAAATACACAAAATCACATGACGAACTGTGTTTGAGTCTAAACCTGGTGTAGAGATGTTCAATAAAGTCATAAAATTACAACTTTGACTTTGTACTATTGTCTTTTTGATGACCATAGTGCTTAGTTCATCAACAGATGGTATGGCATCACCAGTGGGGATTAGAGTCGAAAACCAATTCCAGTTGAGAATCTATTACAAGCCCCATGACTCTATATTATAAGCCCTTTTGCTTAGGGTCAAAAGTGGACAGAATTGTGACGTAATTTTGGACAAAAAGGCACTTAGTGCACAACTTTTAATAAGCGGAAACAACAATGACTTGCAGAAGCACTTGCAGATCCAGCCGTTCAATTTTCCCCTCGCAGCCAACTGCCTGCCAACTTCCAGCCAACTTCCAGCCAACTCTAAAATCTCAGTAATGCATTTGCAGTGTGTCTCCCTGAGACGGAGCTTTTCTTTGGTTATTCCAGTAACTCACAAATCACCAGAGAGGAGACTTCACACCACACATTAACACCGACAAAGTCAGGAGCTTTTAAAATGAAACTTTCAGGGTAGGCAAATCCAATCATAGACCTTCAATGGACCATCATAGATCACATCAGGAAATGTTTTTATTCAGCACAAGTGTTTGATATTGTTTCCACTGAGAGCCTACTGGCCAATTTTTGCCCATACAGAAAATCAGCAGGAAGTAATAGAGGAATTGTTGAAGAATTGGATCAATAAGCAGAATCATAAATGGCATTTGTATCAATAAAAAATCCAAACCAAGAATCAGGAGGTGGTGAGAGTGATTTTGAAAGTGGCGTGGTTTGTCCTCACCCACAACCATCTCTTGGGTTTACAGAGAATGTTGCATAAAAGAGAAAATATCCAGTGAGGGGCAGTAATCTGAGTGAATGTAGTAGAATGGTGGTTTGTGATGTTAGAAAGTCAGCAGTAACTCATATACCATGTCAAATATCCCACTCATTACAACAGAGGTATGCAGGAGATGATCTCTGATTGAAGAACATGATTAGTTCTAAAGCAGCACCAGATCACATCAAGTGACACTACTGTCAGCCAAAGACAAGAAACTGAGGCCACAATCCTCATTAGCTCACTTAAATTGGACAAAATAAGATTGGAAAAGAATTTACTAGTGTGATGAGTCTCTTGAGGTGGCGTTGTAATTGCATTTTGCACATTCTGAGCCCCTTGAACCTATAGCTGTGCTACCTGCAGTCTGGTTTAGTTTGGCCCTCAAAGGAGAAGCTAAAAGCACAATAATCTCTTCAGCAACTCTAAACACTCCTGTGTGCTTGTTGTAACATCCTTTTTTTCCGTGTTATGTTGCATTGCATTTATTTTTAGACGAAGATTAGCACTTCATGCAATTTTCGAAAGAATTGGAACTAAACTGCAGGACTGTGGAAGTGCATGTACGTGTGCTTTGTGCACGTGTTTGAGCTAAGCTATTAGCGATGGGCAAGCTTTTCTCTTCCTTGTTACTGTAAAAGAATTGTGTCTGCTTGTCATGGACTCAGGAGTGAGGCAAGACATGAAAAGGAAAAAGCTGCTGCATTTGTTTTTCTCACTGTAATGGTGGGAAAGAACCTGCAGCAAGATCACCATATTTGATGTAAGAATATGTCATTATATATGCATGGTCCTGGTGGGATTACATTTTATTTTATTATGTTATTAGGTTATTGTGTGTGTGTGTGTGTGTGTAATTTCTTTTTTATCTTGTTTTTTTTTGCCCATGGGAGTGTGTCATGTGGTTTTGTGATATAGTTTATTATGTCATATTTGCTGTTATTTCTCTGTCATGTTAATGTTCTGTTAAATTGTTAGTGTTGTTAGAGAGCGACTAACAAAAATTTGATCACAAAAAAAGCTGGCATTTTTGAAATTTAATCCCAATTTTGCCACTATAATCAATTTTCCTTGGACACTTTTGAATTTTTTTTGCCTTTTTTGCAATTTCATACCTATTTTGCACCTACTAACTTTTTTTTTCCGCTTTCGTACCATTTTTTTTTACCCAGTTTTTACAATTTCATACCTATTTGCTTCTGTTCTTCACTTATTCTCTTTTTCTCAAATCTTTTATCCTTAGATTGATTTAATGTCATATTGGTTATACTATAAAACAATCAACTGCTTATGTTTGTTTAAGAATACATAAGATGAGGAACATTAAAACAATCGCAGAGTAAATCGCAATAGCAATATTGGGGAAAAATATTGCAATTAGATTATTATCTCAAATTGTTCAGCCCTAGTCCTGAATCACTTCCTACTGTGAGTTCACTTTGATTTATTCTCCTCTGAAGCAAATTACTGGACCACCAACCAACCAAAGTTTCTCCTGTTAAATTTACAAAATCATAAACATCAAACTTTGTCCCCTAAGACAAACAGACTACCTAATTAAAGCAGATATTCAAAGGACATGACTTTAAAGAAACTAACGTACCACATAAATGGAAACATCGACCGAATGCTGCTGTTCTGACTCAGCCTTAGTCTTCAGACCTTTAGCTTTGAAAAAAAGGCTTTTAGCTGCAGAGGATGAGAAGTCGTGTTGCGTCAGTCCCTCAGTCCTCAAAGTCAGCGTCACAGAGAGGGGGTCGTAAAAGTGCCTCAATGATCCGCGGGGCACATGCTTTTATTCCAAAGTATGAGCCTAGAAATTCAAAAGATTTCTGAACATAGCAAAGTAATTGTTAAACTGCTGGTAATGATCAACAGCCTTACAGACCCCCCACAGCGCATTATGCTCATTTGGGGCTACAGGGCACTAAAAATCTTCCTTACTGCTTCTGTAATATGATCACATTCATTCGTTATGCATTTTCAAAGTCTCCAGATCCAGGTAGGACCCCTGCCTGCAGCTGCTTCTGCTCCACTTCTCCACTAACACACTCTTTCAGCCACATGAGGTGGATTAGCATATCTGCTAGCACAATCAATCAACTTCTCTGCAGCGTCCCTGTGTTAAATGGGTTATTAATGGACTAACTTTTTCTGGATGCTGTGTCAGAGACAGAGACATATGGAATGCACAGTTCTCTGAAGTTTAACTGTGTCACTCAGCTCTGTTCCTCACAGGCATTTAACTTAATAGAATCCGTTACAGCTGCAAAATGTACAAAAATCTCTCTATTTCAACCGACTATTCAATCATTAACATGTCCCACAAGGAGCTCTGAATGGTTTCAAAAGTGCTAACTCTGCTTTTCTGTATGGTATTTAAAAGGCTGTACAGTTAATGAATCCATTCACATTTAAATTAGCTTTGCACTTGTTCCACACAAGACTGTAAAAGGAATATTTGTGGTCATTGGAAACTTCATTTTTAGTCACTGTACTTAAAACTTTGTGCCATTACTGAACAGAGCATTGGAAAAGTGACAAACTGAAATATCAGTGGGAAGAGAGCAAAGGCAGACATTGGACTGAAGTAAGACATCTGGTGCATGAATAAACATAAACCCGCAGCATTAATGCTGAGCAAAGTTTTGTAAATTAGATTTTAATTTAAATCAATGACAGCAGCAGTATCACAAACACCTGAACTCGAAGATTCATAAAATTCAACACCAAAAAATCAATTTGAATTCAGGAGTGATTTATGGTGCTTCCACAGTTTTGGTCCCTGGTTGGAAAATTCTGCCTGATTTCGGTTGGTATGAAAGTTCCCTTGTGGACTTAAGAACTGAACTCTGCTCTGGCTGAAAACAGAGACTCTCATGTCACCTCCAAGAGGACCAGAGTTCAGGTCACAGAAAGCCATTTGAACCAACAAGGATAAAACAAAGTATGACAATTATTGATTTATACTTTTGGAAAAATGATCACCACAATCATACACTCATGAGGACCCACCTGAAAACAAGACACTGCACCTCAAGAGGTTAACTTCTAATAAATTTGTATTCAGCAAAAACAAGTATGACAACAGGCCTGTGATCCAGTAAAAACAGACTTGTGAATCTAGTCAAAAAAAGCTAGCAAGGTGATCGGAGTGCAGCAGTCTCAGCTGCAGGATATCTACAGCAGACATATTATTAGCAGAGCCCAACAAATCCTGAACTGCCCTGATCACCCTCTGTTTGCTGAATTCGATCTTCTCCCTTCTAGACGAAGTTACAGAATGCCAAAAACCAAAACCAGGCGAGCCAGAACTTCTTTTATTCCAGTTGCAATTGAAAACCTTAATTCATTGGCCTGACCAGGTTTTCTTTTCTTGTGCCTCATGCATCTTGTGGATAGAACTGATTTTAATCATTGAGTATTTATTGTCTTTTTATTGAATCTCTTTTTATCTGCCTTATCTTGTATCTTCTTACTATTCTTACTGTTTATCTGCTGCACAGCACTTTGATGACTGAATGCACTTTCTGGGTTTTGCCTGTTTCTTGGTCTTTGGCATTTTGTGGTTTAAGTGCCGCCCCCTTTTCACTTGAGTTCAGGATTTTCCAGGATTTTTCCGGATTCTGTAATGCCAGTATGATTTATGTGTTATCATTTACTTGTGTGCTGATGCCTGCTGCTGAGAAACACTTTTCCCACGGGATTATAATAAAGTTGAAGTCGAAGTTTAGTTTTTACTTTACTCCACTTTTTTCCACCCTCTCCACCTCCCTTCCCTTTGCCCACACACACAACACATTCATCAGACGTCCACATAGTGTTGATGGGTTAGCATTGTTAGCACACACCCGCCCCTGTCCTCTTAAAATATAAACAGAACCAAGCAGAAGATGATTTTACATTGCTCCAGTCAATATGCAAGTGCCATCTGATGCAGCCTAAATGCAGATTTAACTTTAATTTATAGCACAGAATACTTTGGATCTGCTTTGAGCTAAACAATATAATTACTTGTGTATTTTCAGTTTACAATAGCACTAACAAAGACGACAGCCCTGACTAGTAGCTACATTACACAAACTTTGACAGACTTTGGTCTGCCTGACAAGGTGCAAAGTGAAAGCAAACCAGACCAGGAGGAAATGAAACAAGGTTGGAGTTTCATGTCCACACTAATGGCCCTTTTCCATTAGCCCTACCCGACTCGACTCTACCCGGCTCTACTCTACTCACCTTTTGCTGCTTTTCCATTAGCCCCAGTCGCCTGCCCAACGGGATGCAGTGTCGCTGTAAACAGCTGAGCGGCACTGCGGTGGCGTCATTTTGAGCGCGACACAACAATCTGTGGCTTTTTGTCACAAACCGAGTAAAAAAGGAAAGCAAAAGAAGGCTGCAGGTGGCAAGAAGAAATACCCCTTGAGAAGCACAGGAGAGTTTTGGAAGCTATGCAGAATGAAACCGAGGACGAGAGCAATCGAGCTGCAAAGAAAAGACGTATGAGGGTAAGCTAATGGTAGCTACCGCCAGCAAGCTAGGTCGTTGCACACATGACTCATCGATGACGACATTGTCTGACCAATCAGTAGCTGGCAGTCGGTGACGTCATCTTTTAGTATCGACTCAGCTCACTTGGAACCATAGTGGAGTAGGTACTAAAACTAGCTTGTTTTAGGAGGTACCAGGCTAGTGGAAACACACTGCAAATCAAGTAGGGCTGAGTAGAGTAGGGCCAAGGCATGCTAGTGGAAAAGGGCCATTAATCAAGTCCTGACGTACATTCATTGGGTACAAATGTTAGTGCTGAGAGCAAACAGTAAAACAATTACTTGCAACAACAACTACAACTCAGAGCTTATGGGAATGTAGAAATTGTTAAAGGGAAAATTCAAACTGAGCATCAAAATGAGGACAAAAGATGATTTAAGTGACATGCATTTTTGTTGTTGGTGCTGATCTCCAGGAATATGCAGATGAAACAAACTCAAGGGTTGGATAATCGACCAAAAAAAGAGAAAACATTTAGTGAGTGGCAGTTTTCTAGACTGGGACTGACAGACTTTGGTCGGCCTGACAAACTGCAGAGTGAAAGAAACCTAAAAACAGGTAAGAAATTGAATTAAAGTTGCAACTTCACTTATGGAAACATCACGATTTATCAAAGATATCTGTATAAACTGAATCCCCCATTTCAGGAGATGAATCATTTCAGGTTAAAAAAAAAATCCTCAGTTTTGACATCAGCTGCATGAGATGAGAGTAAATAAAAGGATGCTGCATCTCACAAAGTTATATCACGCTACACAAGTGTAAATGCAGCCAAACATCTATTTACAACAAAAATATAGAGTTGTTTTGACAGCTTTTAGTGTACACAGTCCTCTTAACTGACATGAACACTCCAGTGAGCATGTTATATTTATAATTGTGTGCACACATCCTCGTGTGTGAGTAAGCAAGTGTGCTGCTGAGTAAATACTCCCAAGTCTGATTTATTCGCCTTGAAAGCACAAGAGACAGAAACAGCCGGGAAGTTTTCCCTGGACCCCCTGAGGGAGTGCCATCATAACTTTGGCTTGGGGTTTTGAAATTCCCCGAGCACGTCTGAGCTTTACCATTGACTTTCAAATGAAGACTACCCATTTCCCACTATGTACACAATGCATCATGTCTTGACAAGCTCACAGCCGCGCTCCTCTAACCCGCCCCATCCGTCTCATTCAGCACATTTTTGACGTTCAGCGCACAGGGCTAGCATAACAATCGAAATGTCCATACAGTCCCCTTAACACAGACATTAAGTATGTACCACCAGGCTGCAGTGTTCCTGACATGTACCTGCTCTGAACACGTGCACAAGCTGTAATTTACTATCAGCTGTCATGCATGTTTGGCAAGTCATAAGTCTGGAAAATAGGAATACATTATTCAACATGCCATACATTTCACTGACATTATGCACAATTTTCCCCCATAAGGCCTCCTGACTATTCACCAGCTTTGACTAATTCTTACTTAAATATGATAAATCTCCAATTCACAGCTTTCTAATTACAGCCAGCTTGTCTCAGATGTAATTAAACCAAGCCCTGGAGAAATCAGGAATTCTGAATATGGCTGATAGGGTGTTGGGAACACTGAGCCTGCTCCTTTTTACACGGGTCAGTACAGTAAAAGCTTCTTTTCTAAACAAGACTGAAAACTTATACTTCCAATAATCCAAACAACATATGGCACAAGATGAGATATTTCAGCCTCAAAGCAAGGGGCAATGAACTCTCCAGCAGAGTTAAAATAATTCAACAACAAGTACAGCCAACGCTCTCCTTAAGCATCTGTTTATCGAGCTGTGCTGGCATCCGTTTCGTGAATTATGTTTCCCAAAGAAACGAAGGCTTTGAAAAACTTAGACTGAGCCAGAGGTTTCATTATCATCGTGTAAAAACATACACCCAAAAGTTTGGAGGTGTCAGAAAAGTTGCAGAGTCAAATCTTAAGATGGAAGGGAGTATTCCACTGTTTTATTCGACTCACTCGCACTAAACACTTCCATTTAGGTATGCATGGTATTGGATTTAAGCCTATATCTGATAAGCCTGACATTTTTAACTCAACATCTTTGATGCTGATACCAGTATTTTTTCTCAAGCTGCTGCTGTAAGTAGCTGGAAAGCATAAACACCTGTTTGACTTCTCACTGTCAAAAATCTCTGGCATGCAGCAGCTCTCCCTCTCAAATCTTTGACGGACGATTTTTACAGAAGGCACAGTCAATGCTGTCCAGCCTGATCACCCTCTGCTGGAGGAATTCATTTCTCCCATCTGGATCTTATATAAGACACCTATGGCACATGCATATAGGTAAAAAATGTATTATTTGCCACAAGTAATTAATGCAATCAACTTGCATAATTCTTAAATTACACTGCCCTGCTGGCAACACCTATTTGAATCCATATTTTAAAGCTGGGGTTGGCAACCTAATTTAGATACACTTTTTGTAATACTGGTTAAAATGGTCTTCATGACCAGATGGTAATCAACTCATAATGTGTTCTTAAAACAGAGAGAAAAATATCCAGGGAAAACACCAACCAATAATCATGCCGGGACACCTGTTCTTAAACCAATCAAATCCCGTGCCATTCTGCCCACCTACTGCATGTGCATTTTCCCAGCGTGCACAGACTCGGTGCGTGTAAGTAGCCGAGCAAGGGATCAGACTCCGCTGGAGAATGCTTACCTTTCAAGTTTTGTCTTTGAAAAAAAAGGGAAGCCCGCTGTGAGCCGTCCCACAACCCCAACCAAGCTCCAGTATCCCTCACATTTTAAGACAGATGTACAAGAAATCTAAAATAAAGACTTTGTTTATCTAAGTTTGTTCTGCTGCTCTAATCTCACGACAGCTGCCACCCAGACTACTGCAGGTGGACGTTCTCACGAGGCTTTTTCTTCTTCTTCGGTTTTAGGGCGGTTGGCATCCATCATTTTGGAGCATTACCGCCCCATTCAGGCTAGATACAGAGCTCAGTTTGGAGAGGCAGAGGAGTGTTTTTATTATTATATCATCACACGGGAGATTTACGGGAGAATACTGATACAGGAGGACGACGGAAAAGAGGAGAAAATACGTAAAATACAGTAGTTTCATGGCCAAAATGGGAGATTTGACAGCTATGTGGAGAATGTCAGAGGAACTGCCTATACCCCGATCAACATTGGCTGTGAGTACTAACTAACTTTACATGTTTGTTTGGTGTTTTCTTAGCGCTGACTGAGACATGGCTTGGTGTAGTGTAAAACAAACACGTTGTGCTGAGGGTTTGGAGTTGAATCAGTCTTCTGGATATATCAGCTGGGCGCATGCATGTGGGGGGGGGGGGGGGGGGGGGGGGTGCTAGGTGTGCTAGGAGCCCTGAGGAGACGCTACTTTCAAAATTATGCCAGTTTTCCAAAATCGCCGACCCCAGCTTTAATTGACGACAGGCCACTTCACTTCTTTTATACTGTTTTAAACTCTTTTGATTCTTCTATTTTTACTACACTGGGTTTGCTCATGTCAACTTTGGCTGTGCTGTACGCAGCAATGCTGTTTTGTGTCAAAGTTTGTTTGCAGTTGTTGTTGTTGGATTTGCTGTCACTGCAGACCAAGGAGAGACAATAACACTCTGAACTGAACTGAACTGAACTGACAGAATATCATGACGGCAATGTTAAAAACCTGGGCTTTAGATCAAAGTTTTATGAAAAGAACAGCCAAACTGAGAAAAGCATGGTGAATTTTTAGATAGAGACACCTGAAAGCAGAGACAAAGAACGTAAAAGGGAGGAGTGGAGATCCACTCATGTCACTCTTTGTTGAAGGAGCTCAATCATTCTTCATTAAAAACAGATAAATGGCCTTGAATTGTCCTCCAGAGGAGCGCAATTGGCAAAACATTCACTTTCACTCATTCTGACAGACTACAATACTTCATTAAGCAACATACTAGCATGAGCAAAAGCCTCATGGCAAAACTCATGTGAACTGTCCATGGTTCTGAACTGACTAGTCTGTAAAAAACATGGACGTCATGTCACTGGGCTTTTGTGAAGTCGCCACAAAAACTGCTCCCCCTGGTGACTGGCTGCAGTATAGGTCAAATCTCCGTCTCCCCCATTCATCTACACGGGCCGTAGTGAAACTTCAAAAAATGAATACACCTCGTAGAAATATTTCTCCCATCCGTATGCTGTGGTGATATGAAAGTATTATTGGGTTGCGTTTTTTCCAAGTCCTCTTTTTTCTGAAAAATTCTTTTTCATCAGTTATTAGAGTTTAAAAAATAACCGCGGTTTACGGCAGTTTCACAATGATTGTGTACGCTGTATGCTGTGGAGTTTTGCGACCGTTTACGACAGCTGCGTCCAGATATGGTCCAGATTCTCTACTGGCTGCACAATGGCAGCGCCCTGATGGGGGATATTATGGCTTCAAAATCATTACATGGTAGAAGGCTGAGCCACGCTATCCAGTTCTTCTAATACATCCATGTTCTGAGCTCACACTCATGCACTAAAGAACTGAGGGAATGTTGACAAAGATGTCACACACTGCAGAGCATGGTGATAGACTCTTTCATAAAGGTAGAACTGGCTATTGACAGCCTCCAGGAGACAAACATAGAGCCAAGTTTATGGTTGACCGGGTCACTTCAGTGATGGGTTTCCAGAACTACAAAGGGAGTTCAGGTCTTTCAGGGGGTAGTCCACCATGGTGGCATATGCTGAGCACCTGACCTGCTTTAGACCAGGTTTGGGTGAAACACCAGCCTGTATGAAACTCTGTTCACTGGCTAATCATCTCTCAGATCACAGAACTCTGTCGGGGAGGGATGCCAACAAATACCTGCCTGAGTTTTCATATAAAATATCTCATCGTGGAAGAGTTATAAATCCACAACAGGGAGAAAAACACCAGAGACTTCAACCTTTAAAACATAATAATAGCTTTCAGCTGTGATCCAGCCCTTTAAGGGCTCATAATTCACGGCATATGTAAGGCTGAATCATCGCTTCTCAATCTGTCAGTCAAAGCACATAAGTGAGAATAATTGATTTCAGAGACTAACCAGTGTGCTAATTGATAGCATATGACACGTTTTAATTAATCCATCAAATTCTCTTTTTTCAGTCAGTTATTTCATTTGTTGCTGCAGATGTGCAGTTTTATGTTCAATATGTTCACATTTAGACTTACAGTACATAGATATTTTTTTCTCCAATTATATGAATCCTTGGTTTGACAACGTCAGTGAGCAACTACTTTAAATGGGGTTAAATCTTTTAGCAAATCATGAATCATTTCAGTTGGCGCATAGTTGGCTCTCTGATTGGTAAACTGTCAGCCAATCAGAATTGGAGAATCCCTCCACAAAGCAGCCAGTGTCAGGTTTCAAAGTCAGACAATTTCTGTGATGGCAGCATCTATTTTAATGCATTGTGTTGAAATTGTCTTTATTTCAATATTTTCAAACTCACACTAAATACAATGCAATCAATAATTGGCGTATATATATATATATATATATATATATATATATATATATATATATATATATATATATATATATATATATATATATATATATATATATATATATATATATATATATATATATATATATATTTATATATATATATATATATATATATATATATATATACAGTCATAAAAAAAATTATTAGACCACCCTTGTTTTCTTCAATTTCTTGTTAATTTTAATGCCTGGCTCAGCTAAAGGTACATTTGTTTGGACAATTATAATGATAACAACAAAAATAGCTCATGAGAGTTTAATTTAAGAACTAAGAACTATTCATTTTCCATGGTTTTCTTGATAATAACCAAAATTACTTAAATTCTTACATCAATAGCTATGGCATTGTACCGCCAAAAACACTACTTTTAAGCATTCCATGTTTTTTTCTGTTTGCTTTTAAACACATGATACACACAAGAGTTAATACTTGATTGCATAACCATTGTTTTTGATGACTGCAGCCATGCGTCTTGGCATGCTCTCCACCAGCTTCTGACATTGTTCTGCTGTCACAGCAGCCCATTCCTGTTGGACAAATTCAAACAAATTTTCTTTTGTTTTTGGGCTTGTGGTTCTCCATTTTGAGTTTGATGATTTTCCACAGGTTTTCAATTGGATTAAGATCTGGTGATTGAGCAGGCCAAGGCATGGTGCTAATGTTGTGGTTCTCCATCCAGGTTTTTAACTGACCTTGCCGTGTGGCAAGGGGCATTGTCTTGTTGGAAAATCCAGTCATTCAAGGCAGGAAAGAGTTTTCCAGCTGATGGAAGAAGACTGTTTTCAAGGGTAGTCCTGTACATGACCTGATTCATTCGGCCTTCACACAATTGCATTTGCCCTGTTCCACTCAGACTGAAACAACCCCAGATCATGACTGATCCACCCCCATGTTTTACTGTAGGGCAAGACAGTCTGGGTTGTAAGCTTCTCCAGGCTTCCTCCTAACCAGTAAGTTGGCTGGAGGGGCATCAATTCAAAATTGGATTCATCACTGAAGAGAACCTTAGCCCAATCATCAACAGTCCAATCCTTGTGGTCTCGAGCAAAGAGTAACCGGGCCTTCCTCTGCCTTTCATTGATGAAGGGCTTCTTGCGTGCTCTGTGTGACTTCAAACCAGCTTCAACAAGTCGGTTTCAAACTGTCCTTGCTGAACAGGTCACATTTCTCGACAGTGCCCACTCATTTTTAAGGTCCCTGGAGGTCTGACGACGATTCCTGACACAGGAACGGATGAGTGCACGGTCATCTCGTGGGGTAGAAAGACGTTTCCTGCCACGGCCAGGTAGCAATTTGGTAGTGCCATGTTCAGCTTGTTTTTTTTGTTGTTGTAATGAACGGCTTTCTTGGAGATCTTCAGTTTTTTCGCTACCTGTCTCTCACTCATGCCAATTTCCAGCAGTGCCAAGATGGCTGCCTTTGTGGCTTCACATAATTCTTTTGTTTTAGGCATTATGTGAGAGCTGACAACTTCTGAGTTGTGCTACGGCTTGAATGTAAGCAGGAAACCACTCTAGGCCTTTGCATGTGCAGTGCTGCTTGTGACATGAAATGGCCTCTTATATACCCTGGGAATCAATGAAGCTTAAGAATGTCAAATAGGACATAAAGTATTATGTGACCAGCTGCATTTTTTGTTGTGTTCATTGTATTATACGTTTAGTGGTACCAGATATTAGAATGAACAAGAAATTGAAGAAAACAAGGGTGGTCTAATAATTTTTTCCATGACTGTATATATATATATATATATATATATATGTATATATATGTAGATAGATAGATAGATAGATAGATAGATAGATAGATAGATAGATAGATAGATAGATAGATAGATAGATAGATAGATAGATAGATATAGATATAGATATATAGATATATATAGATATAGATATATTTGAATTTATTTATCTATATGTACTGAATTCTTCAATAACGTATCAGGTCTAATTGGTTTGCTGGATGTTCTTGACCTTTTTCTTATTTTGAATTTGATTTATGAAATACACTTAAAGTGTAATTTGAGTTGCCTGATTGAGCTTAGAATTTTCTGGACAAGTTGCCCTGACTTTGGTTTTATTCTGTCACCAATGAAAATGTGGATTTACAAATCTTCACTTCTTAGTGTATTCATTTGATTAGTCCTGCACTACAATTTTATAATATCCTAGAATTCAAATTCTTTATTTGGGTACTTTAAGTAGATATGAGATTAAAATGTGATTAATTAGATTAATTGATTATAAATACTGTAATTAATTAGATTAATTTTTTTAATCGTCTGACAGCACTTGAAAAAATAAAAGCAGTCCGTTGAGGAGAACGGCCAATGTTTTACATTTACATGAAAGAAGTCCAATTAAAAAGGAGAGGCATTGTGGTTTAGTGTGGTAGTATGTTCTAAAGAGTTTTTTGTACACTTCCATTTTTATTCACGTAAATGCATTTGTCCATCTTTATAAGTTCTGTATCTGTCTTGTAAGTTTTCAAGTAGGGAGACTACGTGGATTTCACCAATGACATAGTGAAGAGTTGCACTTCAGACCAAAGTGAAAGCTGTTTTCAAGGCAGATACTCATCTTTGTCTTGTCTGTTTATTAGAACAGAGACTAACAAAATCAACATTTAATTCATAGGAAATTAGATTTGATAAATACCTTGAAAAAGAAAATAAGTTGTACAGGAAAACATTTATTTTCATGTCCTTTCTTGTTCATCCTCCATCCCTCAGACTCATCTCGTTAACCCTGAGAGATTTTGACCTCCAGGCAGAGAACTACTATCCCCTCCTGCCCTGGCAGACGTCCTCAAAAATTCAGAGAACGCTACAATCAAAGATGTTGTAGCTTTTTTATTATTTTCCTCTGCTATATAAAAAACATTCGAGGTTGTCATACCCTCCACCTTTCCCCCCCTTAAGTTCCTAATGAATTGTTCAGAAACACTCGAGTGCTGCATCAGTACCGCACAGCACCCAGGTGGTAAGTGGGGTAAACATCTACGAATGACAAACAGAGCAGTGCTCAGAAAAAAACCACATATACATGATCAATCCACTGACAATGGCCAAGCATCTACTCTCAATGTGACCTCTAAATGTTCCATCTGCAGGTTGAAACAATCACAATGCACCAACAACACAAAGAAAGACATTATTCTGTTTATATAAAACAACTGTGCTTCACCGGATCAGAATTAGACTGAACGATCCCCTATCCTGGTATGTTTGGTTGTTAACAGTGTTCATTTTGTTGACTAATTGTTTTCATTATAGTTTTTGTCAACAACCTTTCCCCCTGATGAAAACCAGACAGTAACTAATAAAACCACATTGACAAAACTTAAAACTAGATTAACTGATATTTTCGTCGAAATATACACAATCACAGCTACTTTGGTTGTGTGGAAAGGTTGGAAAGTTCAAAGGTCAATCCAATCAAAACTGTGTATTGCTGGGGTAAGTTGGGGAGATATCCAATCAGAACTACTCTCTTTAGGAGGGAGTGCAGTTAGATTTTCCACCCTCGAAGATGGTGGTATCAGAACAACAAACACATCTCATGTTTGTTCCGTGTTTTTACTCGGCTTCAACACCATGGAAGTGCTAATGAGGTGATAAAATAATTTTAGGATGGAAAATGTCAATACATTTATCCAACTGTAAAACGCACTTCAGAAAATCAGGGAAACATAAAATTTACTTATCCCTTAAGGTGCGTTCACAACGGACGCTGCTTGTACTACCTCGGCGATCACTCTCCATGCAAAGTCAATGTACAGCTGCGATGGGGCGGGGCTAACCCTCCCGCGATGCAACAGCCGCTTTTCACACTACCACATAGCTTGTCGCTCGCTGTGAAAGTAAAAAAAGTTGATCAGTCAGCAGGTGTGTGCACGTGTGATGGTATCCTCCACAGACAGTTGTTCATCCGGACTACAAAGTAACAATCCATGCCCATGTGGGAAACACAGAACTAATGTCAGTGAGGACTTTAGTTCTGCCTAGACGAACCGCCGTAAACTCACAGATAATGCTGCTGCAGGGCATCAGCTGCAGTGTTTTGTGGTTGATAAGTGAATGAAAAGGATACAGCTGGAATAATGTCCGCTTATACATCCTATTATATGATATATGACATGATCGCAGTGAAACTCGAGCGGACGTGATGTCACCGAGCGACGGCCAACGGCAACGGTTACCAAAATGAGGTATTTATGGACGCGCGACGCTGCGTAAGTGGGCAATGTGATTTTGGTAGCTGGGTTGCTTGCGGTGTGAACGCAGTATTAGACTTCATATTGTATTTAAGTTGACAAAATTGACAGTAGATTTTGTCAACTAAAACATGACATTTTGTCAACTAAAACTAGACTAAAATTAAAATACTTTAGATAACTCAATTATGACTAAAACTAAAAGATATTTTAGGCAAAAGTCTATATCTAAAACTAAATTAAAAAGAGCTGTCAACATTTACACTGGTTTAAAATACATCTAAGGTGAGGATAAAGCAAGAAATTTGAATGTAAGCTGAATAAAAAAATGACACAGATAATCACGGCAGGGAACAGCAGGGCAAATTGCAGCCCCATGCACCCTCTCGCTCAATCCGACCCACTAGTTGATTTCAAATTGATTGAACATAAATCATGTTAACATAAATCTGTGTTGAGTTTGCATGTTTTCCTTGGGTCCTCCCTGCACCAACTAATAAAACAAACAGAAAAAAGAGATGTGAATATCCAAAATGCTTAAGTATGCTGGAAAAGGTTGGAGAATTGTTTCAGAAGAACAGATTGCTTTTGTTTTGCCAGAGTTTACATGATGGGCAAGAGTTTGTCAATTTTTGACGATTAAATCAATAGATTAAAGATTGTTTAAAAAAATCAATATCCTTATATTTTGCTAATAATGTAAATACCTCAAAATAAAATGGCATAAACAGATCATTATTCAAAGAATGAACCTTTGGAGTAGATAAGGGGTGGGTAACTGGCGGCCCGGGGGGATATGGCCCTCCGCCTCTTTAAATGTGGCCTGCCAGTCATTTTCAAAAATCAACAATTGTAAATATGAAGAAAACTCAAATATCTAATCAAAATAATTCTATATAATCTTAACTGATATTTTTATTAGCTTTTGTAAGTTACTTACGACCTTACTTTGCTATTATAGTGTCTCTAAATCTCTTTCATGAAGCATTGGAACATTATATCAAATATTACTCGATACTGTATTTAAAATATGGCAGCAGTAAAATCTTTGAGCTTTAAAAATTTGGAAACACTGATCATTTCATTGATTTGATTCCATGTATATTTGCTAAATTTGCTTGAATTCTGTGTCAAGTTCATTTAGTAATGCATAATAACTTTTATTTGTGATGTAACATATAAATATTGGTATGCTAATTTTAGGATTAGTTAATATTCTCTAATGGTATTTATCCAACATCCTTTTTCCCCTGGAGAATTCCTGAAAATTTGTAACAAAATGCGGCCCTCAGGCTGGGAAAAATGGCTTATGTGGCCCTCTTGGTAATGAAAGTTGCCCACCCCTGGAGTAGATGATATTTTGGCCAAGAAGCATTTTGTTTGGTTTTTACTGTAAATATTGTTTTACTGCTCACTAGCCCCAGATTTTTATTTCACACTTTCTCCATAAAAGCATTGATATTTTTTTAAAACCTAATCTAGTCTCCACTAAATTACTCAGGCATTAGATAACCTTCGAAAAACATCTTTAACACAAAAATCTATTTCCCTCATGCTGCTCTAACTTCCTGCATAAACAGATGCAATGCCTCAAATACCAAGCACTCCTCTTTCAGGTACTTTTAAATCAGCAGGATGTGAACTATGGACAATTTAAAAACACAAATTCATTTTTTTGCAAACCATGTTCAAAGTTAGAGTTTTCAAACAGCATCTGAAGCATCATTTATCATTTTTATGTGGCAGCAACTTTTCAGCACTTTGGCAGGTTGCATATGATTTCTTTTTCAAATGTTTGAAATGCAAAGTGTCCAAGCAGCAAAAGCAGACACACCTTATGATTTTGTTCTCTGTTTTTATCCACTTTGCTGAGCATGCAGGTAACCAGGCTGCTTCAAAGTCAGCCAGAGCAGATCTCTAAGATGGAGCTGTACAGTAAGATACAGTCTGAAGTGTCACAGAGCTGAGCTGTTTGCAAACTCAGGCACGGGGCTTTGCTCAACCATTTCACCTTTGTTTGACAGGACATCCAGTTAACATCAGTTTAATGGGACATGTCACTTTCAGGCTTGGTCCTGTTTTCACATTTTCTTGAATATCTAAGTGTGTTAAAGTTTGGCAGAATCTCAAACTCCCTCCACTCTCTGTCATCGCTCTGTGATCAGGAAACCCATCCTGATCACAGAGGACCACTCTTGATCCTCCGTCACTCTTTCCAGTTTTTACCATCAAATAGACCTTACAAAGTCCCATTGAAAACATTTGGAAAAAGTTTTCCCTCTGCAATAACCACTCTGAACACAGTAAAATAGCTACTGAACTGCACTTGATTTAATCTGTTCCTGTTTGTTTGAACAATGTCATCATGTTTCCTCCTAGGAGTTACAGCATGTTTGAGGAGAGCTGTAAGTGTTAAATATACTGTCATAGCTGTTGTTAATGAAGAATGGCTGTTCTAACATATATATATATATAATAAATCTGTCCTCATCACATTTGTCTCTGCCAAATATAAATTCTATGTATCTATCCATCTATATACCTATCTAAAAAAATTACTTAAAGGTGCTATAAGGAGAATCTATTACCGGCGACATAAAGACTCTGCTACCCACGAGCACGCGAGCACTGTCGTAATGCTGCGTTCCAGTAACCTCGGAAATGGGAGTGACATAATCTCCGATTTATCGGCGTTCCAGTTGAAGTCAGAAAAAAACATGCCGATCTACCAGGCTATTGTTAGCTGCTGTTAGCACGCCCTGTGTTGTTGTTCAAAAATATCACAAGAAGAATGTGATTATCACTATGGCAGCATTTTTGTAAATATAAGTCTAACAATACTATGTATACAGCTGATCTAGAGCGACACACCCCAGTCAGAAGTGCAAATAAATTGATTATTACAGGAGCTAAATAACTGTTCACACTGGGGGCATCCATCTTCGATTGTCAACTTGGGGGTGGCGAGGTTTCACCGAGTTCCCAGTAGGAAATTCAGACTTCGGGGGACGTTCAGTTTTAGTTTCCAACTCGGAACTTGGAAATTCCTACTTCCTACTACAACTGGAACGCACCAAAAGACGTGACCCAAGCCAAAGCGTGTGTTTGTTGTGATGCTAATAAAAATGCAGCTCGGACCTTCCTCAGAACTCTGCATTGCTTTACAACTTCTTTTTTCAACAACTTGCAGGATGCAAAGCGATGAGGTAATGTATCTCTTTCTAGTTACGTAGTGGTAGTTTTTGATGTGTGACAACAAGCAATTTTTGGAAAACTTAGTATCGTAGTTTTGTAGCCAGCTATATAACGTCCAGTGCTCTAAGACGTGTCCGAATAATATAAATTTGCTCTAGTTTTAATTGTCTTGTTCCCGAAGTTGAGTATCCAGGCCAGTCCAGTCCTGTCCGACCCGACCACGAAGCTAAGGAATAGCATTTATAGATAACCTATTTTGATGCTATAAAACTCATCTTAAAGTGTGTATTTCGATCAGGCATATATCTAAAAATGAGACCTTTTTGTAATTACTAGAAACTCCTCACAGTCCCTGCAAGAAAACTTGGATATACCGTCTCAACAGTTCTAATGGGATAAATTGGATTTGAAATGATTAAATATAAGCTTCCACTCCAGCAATGTCTTAGAAAAAAGGATACAATGAATGTTTCCATTGGTACCTTTTAAGATGTATATATATCTGGTTTGTGAAAACAATGCAATAAAATGTCAATATCAGCACCACCCTAGCATTTCTTCTCAGAAAATGGGATAAAAATGTAGCCTCTTTTTTAATTTTACCTTTTCATTTTTGTTCCATGAAAAATAATCCTCTTTTAACACTATACGGCCTAGTAGAGTGTTATCTACAGTGAAGACTATGACTTATTATGGCTTTAGGATTACATCTTTTGTTCATTAAGTTCCATGTTCTCTCAAAAAAAGGCTGGCAAATCAGTATGTTAAGTATTATTTTATATTTTATACCCCTTTATTGTGGTAAACTGTGGATTTGCTGCAAAGTAAAGGCAGATTTGTGGAGCTCCTTCGAGTCATTGGATTGGTTTAATATTCCTGCATTGGTTTTCTTGTAAATGTTTCCTGACACATAAACAACTCTGTTTCTTTAGATAAACCACAAAAAAAAAACCTCCAGTGGTGGGGGGACTTGTATTTTCAAGACACTGAGTTTGTTTTGCATCCACAATAAGATAGTGAGGCGGCACAGGGCTTATTTTTATTGTTGATTTAGGGGAATTTGCTTTCAATGCAGGGTGACATTTGGATTGCTGCGGTTCTGAACGCTGCAGACTAAAACAACAATTTCAATCAGTGGTGCTGCCAGGAATAAATTTCATAGTACGCACAAGAGCCGTTCGAGTGCATAGAAGACACCTTTATCTTCTGAGTTCCCACGCTCACATGAACAACCGCAGAGACTAAGCAACGAGAAAGAAAGAGAGCCAGTGCCAGGACAACAACTAAATTCAGATTAACCACAATTAGCCAAAGAAGTGGCCCTACACAAAATACTAGAAGCAATGTGAGAAGCTTTATTTCATATACACCATTAAGCGTTTCTGGCAGAGCATTAAAAACTGTTTTAATGCTTGAATAAAGGCAAAGTTACAGTTTTAAGGGCGGCTGTCAGTGGTCATTTTGGATGGAGGATTGGAAGGAATGAAATAGAAGTGTTCTGATGAATGCCTCTTTGCTCTTTTTTTCTATGACAGTGTCAAAATATGTGTCATATACCATTTATGACTCCATAAAAAAGGTGCTCATTTTCACAATCTGTTGTAACAACTACGGACACATTCCTCTGAAAGTCTTAAGTTAACATGGAAGTTTGTAATCCTGAAATGTTTTAGGCAGAGCTAGATCTCTTTTTGGTTTATTTATGTATTTTTAGAAATGAATTTTGAGCATCTTGGGAAAAATGAAGATACAAAAGAGAAAGATACAGAAGATCAAGATCAGTACTGTCACAATGAGTTCTCCTTTTTGTTTAAAAATTGTGTAGGATGAAATACAACACTTATTTAGTCCTACCCATTTTTCAATAAAATAACTAAAAAATGCTACAGAAAGATTTAACATTACCCACAGCACAAATCTAATCTGACGTAGAAACAATATTTCAAAGCACACCTTTGTCTTCTACTTTATACCAACCTAATTTACTAGCATTATGCTGTGTTCACACCGGACGCTACTTGTACTACCTCGGTGATCACTCTCCATGCAAAGTCAATGTACAACCGCAATGAGGTGGGGCTAACCCTCCCGCGATGCGACAGCCGCTTCTCACACTACCACATAGCTCGTCGCGCGATGTCATAGTAAAAGAAGTTGATCATTTCAGGCGATGTTGTGTGTGGCTGTGCAGCAATAGCCAATCAGTGGTGTGTGCAAGTGTGACGGTACCCTAGACAGACAGTTATTCATCCGGACTGCAGAGGAACAATTTATGGCTGTTTGGGAGACATTAATCAGTGAGGACATTAGTTCAGCCTAGAAGGACAGCGGTAAACTCACAGATAATGCTGCTGCAGGGCGTCAGCTGCAGTGTTTTGTGGTTGATAAGTGAATGAAAAGGATACAGCTGGAATAATGTCCGCTTATACATCCTATTTTATGATATATGATATGATCGCAGCGAAACTCGTGCGGACGTGACGTCACCAAGCGACGGCAACGGTGACCAAACTGAGGTATTTATGGACGCGTGACGCTATGTCAGTGGGCGATGTGATTTTGGTAGCTGGGTCGCTTGGGGTGTGAATGCAGCATTAGAGAGCTCAGACTATTAAGACTATGTTAACAATCACTCATGTTTTAAAGAATACTGTACATTATCACATATTGGAACAATCAAGCTGTTTTCTCACTCTCTGTTAGACACTGGAGCACCTTCCCATTTAGGCTCACTCTGTTCTGATTGGTTGACCAGTCTGCTTTGAGGTAATTGATCAGTTCAGTGTGTTTAGGACCATTTTTACCAACCACTCTACTTTTCTCTACAGTCCTTTGGGCTTGCCATCCCACTCTTTGGACTTCAACAACTGGCACTACAATGGTAGGACATCTTACTGGTAGGTTTATTCAGAGGGCTGAGGAAATCAGATACTTCAGGCAGCCACCATTTCTGGTCACAGGAAGAAAAGTAAATGTCTCAGTGCGGTAGACCTTTTGTTTTGCTTTAATTCTCTATCATGGAAGACATGGAAGACACTAATGGGCACGTAAGAGTCATGAAAAGTATAAAAGCATGTCTTTAACTAAGCTATATCATTCGGAGAGTGATTATGATGGATGTTATCTGCTGTGGAGAATTATCCAAGTTTAAAAATAGTCACTAATGGGTCCATCCTCATTCTTAGATCCCTCTTTGGGCTAGCTGGCTGCTGTCATGTGCTGTAGCACTAGCAATGCTAACATTAGCAAGCATAATATAATAGATTTTTATTCTACCAAAGCATAACCTTCACCAGAAAATACTTACATTCCCAAAGCCTGGAGGATTCTCTGTCACAGGCATTTGCTCAAGTTTGTTTGGTGATAACTTGCTTTTTTTTTAGAGTAGTGGTGCTTTGTGTCTTTATTTACATAAAGACTGCAAAAAGATAAGCACAGATATAAGGTCTGCATAACGGTAAAAACCCAGAGGACTACTTTGAGGCAGAAACAGTGACCTCATGGATCAGAAAACTATGACACTGAATACAATCAACAGACAAAGTTTGCTGTATGCAGATGATCCTTTGGTACAGCAAGACCACAGACCTCTGTGCCGACTTTACTGGAGACAATTGAATTATTTAGTTCATTCTCAGGGTATAGGGTCACTTTTTTTAAATAAAAATATTTGCTTGATTTACTGTTAATGTAGCCTAGATTTTATTTTGCCATTTCTTATTTCTTTTTATCCCCTTGTTTTGAGATTTTATGTTTTATTCCTTCAATTGCTTTAGTTTATCTACTCATATTTTAAGTGTGAATTAGTTACTAAATACATTTTTACTTTATTTCCCATGTTTGATTTTTGTCCGCTGACATTTAGAAAGAAGAAAGATAATTTTCCAGGACATGTTACTTTTTTTCTCATTTCCATTTGTTTTCCATGACTGGAAAATAGGTCAATTATTCTCCAGGTTTTCCAGGACGTGCCATAACACAGAATGTCCTGTACTTTTGTCTTTAAAGAACAGAATATACTGGTAATAAAACTGACAGCAAACCACTGTTTAAGCCTCTGATTTCAACGCCCTAGATGAGAATTCTTTTTAATACGCTGCGGCTCCTCCAGTTGGCCCCTGAGGAAAAACTCATTTTTTTTCACCATGCACATTTCTGGTAGAAGTGAAGCTCCCATGTGCTTCTGCGAAATTGGATTGTGATAGTGACCATGTGCCTGTTTCAACCAGCCCGGATGCTCTGGTGCTCACAGTTTGCTCCCTACACCAATGATTTCCAGCAGAAGCTTGTTTGAAATTATTCAAATTGTCAGCGAGGTCACTGAAGGGGAACTTAAAGTCAGCAGATAAACTGCACCGCTCTCCCTCTCTCACACATGCTTCAGCTGACACATACCTGACCTCCAGTGGGCAGATCTCTTTAAGCACGCTCAGCGCGATTTCTATGTACACATCAGTTTGTTTGGAGCACGCCGGTTTGTCTCGCCGATATCTGGAGAACACTAGAGCATCTGCTGTGTGTTTGCTGCCCGAGCACCCTGCTGCAGCACGTCTTATTTGGCAGAGTTATCACGGTACTTCCCGCACTCAAACATCCCCGGCAGCACTGTACACTGATAAAGGACTCCTTCAAGTTCAAAGCACGTCCGAAACCACAGGCGACACACTCTGTCCCCCCTGGGTGGTGCTTCTGCTTGGTCCTTGTTCCACCCTCACAAATGCAGAAAGCACTTTGCAGATCTCACATGGAGGACAACAGAGGCGCAGAGGGGATGATTTTGAATGTCACACGTGTTCAAACTATCGTCCTTTATTGTATTCATCATATTACATCTCTGCCTTTTGATGGTATGAATCATTTTCGGTATTCCTCACCCCATATGACTGCTTTGCTATTATTTTGCTGTGTGAATGAAAAGTCAGCCGGCTCGGTAGTGCTCTCGTTTGTGATGTGCATAAAAATGAAGTGCTTGAGGTTTGAAAGGGATACGCTGAGAATGTTTTGCACAGGGGAAAAAAGTATTTCACCACAGCTTTGTGGGAGTTTTGGAGGAGTACTACATTTCTTTCTGCACGACCTGCAGTCAGTGAGTCAGTTAATAAATGGCAAAGTGAGTTCATAAAGAGGGGCAGCCCTTGCCTTGAGGTTACAGAAGTTTGATGTTGAATGTTAGGTTGTAGGATTATATGAAGCTCATATAAGCTCAAAGAAACTGGACGTTTGAAGTAAAAGAGCTCAAATCTTTTTCCCCTCACAAAATACCGCCGAGGTTCTCCTTAAGGAAAGCATCCAAATGAAAACGTGGAACGTGCTGAAACCGCTGCCTGCTGGTAGTGCGTCTCTGTGAGGTATACAGCTGAGGGACAGTGGAGGCATTGTGGTGGCTCAAGAGGAAAGGACTGGGTGCTTGTAGGTGCAGGTTTTGTTCAGGGTTACGTTTTACCTCGAAAATAGATTCATTTCATTCTTGTTTCAATGTCAAATATAGCACACTTAAAGGGACTGTGAGGAGTTTCTAAGTAATTACAAAAATGTCTCACTTTTGGATATATGCCTGATCAAAACACTTTAAGATGAGTTTTATAGCATCAAAATAGGTTATCTATAAATGCTATTCCTTGGCCTTCCGGTCGGGTTGGACAGGGCTGGACTGGTCTGGATACTCAACTTCAGGAACAAGACGACTAAAACTAGAGCAAATTTATATTATTCGGACACGTCTTAGAGCACCGGGCTGTAAGTAGTGATATATAGCCGGCTACAAAACTACGATACTAAGTTTTCCAAAAATTGCTTGTTGTCACACATCAAAAACTTCCGCTATGTAAGTGGAGACAGATACATTACCTCATCGCTTTGCATCCTGTAAGTTGTTGAAAAAAAAAAGTTGTAAAGCAATGCAGAGTTCTGAGGAAGGTCCGAGCTGCATTTTTACTAGCATCACAACAAACACGCTCACGTCTTTTGGTGTGTTCCAGTTGTAGTCAGAAATAGGAATTTCCAAGTTCTGAGTAGGAAACTGCAACTGGAACGTCCCCAAAGTCTGAATTTCCTACCGGGAACTCGGTGAAACCTCGCCACCTCCGAGTTGACAATTGAAGATGGATGCCCACAGTGTGAACAGTTATTTAGCTCCTGTAATAATCAATTTTGGTTACTTTGGTTACAGCTATTCACTGACACAAACACTCTGAGAGGATCGGGTACATCTCAAAAGACAACCCACAGAAGTTTAATACAACATAACAGCCATTTATCTCATGGCTTAAAAAAGAGAACACACAAAAGTCAAACGACTGATTAGTAGAGTCAGTGACAACTTAGTAAAAGAGTGTACATTCTAGCATATTCAAAGAAAATCCCTCAAAGTGTTATGGACGTGATTTAAGCAAGGGATAAAAATTAGGCCTGTTGACCTTAAACTTAGACCTCCGAAGCCTGTCTGCTTCATCCCGTAGTGAGTGCGGGTGTATGAGCCAAATTCAACAGAAGGCCCTCAAAGCCGTATTGAGATAAGTTGTTCACAAAAATGATCCAAAAGAAGCATCTAACAGGCTGGTGAAGTGTTCAGGCACATGTGTGAGCATCATACTCCAGGACAACGATCAAATATTTGATTTTTAGTAGGAAGAAAAAGCCTTGCACACAGCGCATATTTCCAAAAAGGCCTAATAACATCTTGCTGTAAAAAGTCCAGGTATAGTATGAAGGCTAATAAACCACAAATCAACCATGAACTGAGTTAGCTGTAAAGATTTTAAAGGATCAGATCTTTTATCCCCCTTTTAACTACAAGGCCATTATGAAAAAGCTTTAAACATCTCTCAGCTCGCTCGCAACAATGAATCCTAAAAACTGTTTAATTCCCCCGCAGGCAGTGCAAATTAAAGCTGTTAATTACAACTCTGATAACCTGGGCTTGTAATTCGTTAAAAGGTACAAGGCAGGATAAATGTCACATTGTTTACGGGTAATTTGAACAACCCCGTGCGCTGTGTTTACCTGGTTGTTTGCCCAAATTATGCTGAAGCAAACATCCAAAGCAAGAGGAATGATTTCCTGATCATCCTATTCTAGCTTTTTATTTGACTCATGCGGATGATTCAAAGTTTGCTGCTGCTGTAGTTACGAGAACAAAGAGCGACAGAGGGGACTTTGATTCTGCTCTGGTGAAACAAGATCAGTAGATGGACCTTCATTAGTTGTTATGCCTCAGAAAAGGAACATGGTACGATCCAGTTATTCAAATTTATTTATTCACCCATCAACAATAAACTGAAATAATAGTTACCGCATGACCCAATCAGGGTTTATTTGCATTTTATTGATTTTGCACCATATTATCAAATAAAATTTCTTCAGTGTTTGACATGAAATGCCAAAAAATCAAGAAATTTTATTTGATATAATGGTGCAAAAACAGTTAAACTAGAAATAAAAGCCATTAAACAAAGGCAGATAGCTCTTTACCAGAGAGTCTGCTTGTTCAACAGGTGGTGTCCTGTTGAAAGGCACTTTTATTTACTCAAAGGTTGTGACATAAATCTTGCTCTTGCTCATGGCTGATTTATGTTTCTCTCATACAGAGCAGAGAACATCAACAACATAATATTTCTTTACATGGAATGGGGGACAATAGAAAAATAAATGAAAAAGGATTCAGCTTAATCAAAATAGCAGTTCTTGTTTTTTTTCTCCAAGCTTTACTTATTTCTAAAGCACTGATTTTTGCCATCCACTTGAGTGCAGTTGTGATATTTAGCTACTTCTCTCTTGCTGTCATGTTTCTCAGCACTGTTTTACTCCAGTCTTCTCATTCTCCTGGTTGAGTTGCAGCTAAAATGACTGACGAGAAATTTCTGTGAAACAGATTAAACATTAAAATTGTTGCATTTCCAATTGTTTTGGGGATTCCATGAATATTTGAGGACTTTACAGACATCATTACATGCTGATACAGGTTTATTTGTGCATTGAAAGGGCTCCTGGCAGCACTGCAGCTTTAAATAGACTGAGCTGAGACTATTGGTAAGGTGTACTGCTGTTGAAAGCAGTATACCTTACCTTATTATCACATAATTGTTTAAGTTTTATGTAAAAACATCAACAAAACTATGTTGTGTCAAATGTGCAATACGGTGAAAATGTTCAGAGTATTTATTTTTCCTTCCGGAAGTCTCTGTGATTATCGTCGATGCACTGATTGGCTGTGCTCTTCCACCTGTGCTCATGGATTACCAGTGGTGGACAAAGTACTCAATGCCAGTACTCAAGTCAAAGTATAGATACTCATGTTCAAATACTACTCCAATACAAGTGGGAGTTACTCAGTCAATTTTTTACTTAAGTTAAAGTACTGGAGTACCTGCTTTTGAAAATACTCAAGTATTAAAAGTACATTTTTCTGTTGACCTTATAGAACGTAATGACTGAAACAATCTACTGAATGCACTGACCTGCTTATAAATCATGTAGAGTAAAGAGTTTGAAAATTTGCTACAAAGCCCATGGAAATGCATACTGAAACACTAATGAATCAAAAAAAGGACAACCATTGCCATTTCCTTTTTTTTTTATTTAACTTCCCCCATTCAGATATGGCCATGGGTGCTCCGGTGTCAAAGTGTCATCTTTATCTGCCATAGTAGCCATCATTACTGCCAAGACAAACTGTAACCACCAACATTAGCTCAACCTTTACCTGCCCGATCGCAGTAGCGCATGCGTGTCTTCCTCTTCTTCTTTGTTGTTTAATGGCGGTTGGCAAACCAACTCAAAAGTGCATTACTGCCACCAACTGGACTGGAGTGTGGAACAGGATGCACGAAGTATAGATAACACCACTTGAACAAATCACATTTTAGAAGAGAAAATAAATTTCATCTGCTGACTTCATACCTGTACCTAAAAGTAACGAGTAATGAGGCCATTTATAGAAGTAAAAAAATAGAAAAAAAATAGAATATTTGTCTTTTCAAAGAAGTGAAGTAAAAGTCACAAGTTCCAAAAATAAAAAAAAATCAAGTAAAGTACAGATACTCAAAAAATGTACTTAAGTACAGTGCTCAAGTAAATCTACTTCATTACTGCCCACCACTGTTGATTACACAGTAGTTTGCTTAAGACTCCTTCTGAGGGTTTATTTTCTACTTTATACTCCGGTTCTTAAAGGAAAACCCATGCATCCACAGTAAAAGGAACGCCATCATCACCAGTCAAATTCACTCATATTTGGTTTAATATTAGTTTCCTCTGATGTCACTGTGTCTCCCTGATTTCATAGAGCAAAAAAACTGATTGGAAAGAATCAAGCACATCAACAGATCACAAAGCTACTTGCTATATTGTAAAATATCACCAAACACAGAGACTTCCTGAACGATACGAAGGAACGATACGGAACGATAACGAACGATAACGAACGATAAAGGAACGATAAAGTCCTATGAATTACTTCACTCAATTATCCATTTGACTTGACAGTTTTCCAACTCATTTGTTCATATAAAAAAATCACAAAATTATGCGCATTTGCAAACCACAAGTTTACAAGTACCTGGAATATTGCTGACATTATATTAAAGTGAAAACTATCACTTTTGCTACTTAAATTTTTGTTAGCATTTTTTCCGTATCATGAAAACAAAAGTTCACATGCTGTGCAACTTTATATTCTGTCACATTCCATTCCATGATCAAAAAGGGGCAGGAAGAAGAAAGTCTTTGAATTAGAAATAGGGAACTGATTCACTGCTTTAGCCAGAATAAAGTGGGTAAAACAGTCTTATCGAGTACAGGTACTCAAAAGTTGTGGTCAAAGGGATATGCCATCTTCCTTTTTTTTGGTTGAATTTGTGTCTTGCCTGAGTCCTGAGTCCATGACAGGCAAATAGACACCATTCTTTTGACTTTGTGTGCACCCACCGCTAATGAGCTTAGCTCAAACACTGGAAGTCAGTGGGTAGAGCTAGCTTGCCTCTGCCTACAGTCATCAAATAAACTCTTCAGCTACTCTAAACGGTCCTGTGTGCTTGTTGTGACTTTTATTTATTCCCGCCTTATTCTATGTTTTGCATTTTAAGACTAAGATTAGCACTTTATGCTATATTCAAGATAAAATATGAAAATAAACCACAGAGCATGTGACCAAACCACCAGGGAGTGTTTTGTTGACCTGCTTACAAGCATGGTCATTGTGATTTGTGTATAGTTTGGACACAACAAGCACATAGCACTGTTTAAAGTTGCTGAAGATTTTATCAGATGACTGAAGGCAGAGGTTGGCTAACACTTCCCATTCACTCCCAGTGTTTCAGTTGTGCTAATTAGCAGTGGGTGAGCTCTGAGCTCTTCCATGTTACTGCATGCACAGTCAAAAGAATGGTGTCTATCTGCTTGTCATGGACTCAGGAGGGAGGCAAGATATTAAACAAAAAAAAAATGTTGGCATATCCCTTTAAGTACAGAACTTATGATCATTTCTCATAATTCTGTACTAATGTTCCATACACTTGAGATCTGTAGACACTTTGTCAGCATATTTCATCTGTGAAGCCAGACATTATCTAAATAATTCAACATTTTGGCAGCGAACATTAAAACTCCCTCCTTAGCCATTTTGTGCATGGAGTTTGTTTGATAGCTTATGTTCTGTTCATTTCAAGCAAATTTAGAAATGCTGGATGTACATTAAAACATCTCAGCTCTTCTGTGTCTGCCAATCTGTCACAGCAACTTGAAACACAAAACACATTACTTCCTCATGACAGGAGATTTTTCCTTCAAGAAGTTAAAAAGCAGGCTCAGAGGTTGTCAAACTTTAAAGGTATGATGAAAAGGATATCATCTGAATAATAAGTCTCTGATATAATTTTGGAAATTCACAACCAAAAAAATCCCTTTTCAGCAGGGACCTCTCCTTGAACCTGAAACATTATCAGAAACTCTAAACCTTTTCCTTTTTTCACATTGCAAGATCTTTTGATTTCTGAGTTGTCACAAATTGTTCCCCATCCCAAGGTAAAACTTTCAGAGGGTTCAGGAGCACGGAGAGATTTTGAAATCGAAACCAACAGTCTGATCACAACAGAGGCGAAATATTTAGTCTAATCTAGTCTCGGATAGCTTTTGTTGATAAAGGAAAATCAATACCCACGAGCACTTCATGGTGTTTCACAATTGCACACATAGGCGCAGCGCTGATGCTGCTCTGTTTGCACGCTCTCTCTCTCTCCACTCACTCAAATTAAAAAATCAGATCATGGGAAAACGATGCCCAAATTTAACGCTTCTCATCCACGACAGGTATTTTTGAAACTGTTTGTTTCAAATATAATAAAAGAGAACATAAAGAAATGATCAGAAGAATGCAGAATACCACAAACAGTGTTTTTCTAAAGACCTGAGTCCATTTTGTCTGAGACCTGAGGCCGTTCTCCCTGACACAATTTTTACTGTGACCTGACTAGGGCTGAACAATTAATTGCAAATTAGATTAAATCGCAATATGGCTTGTTGCAATTTTCAAATCACAGACAGCGCAATATTTTTAGCCTAAAATGTGTTTTGGCACAAGCATTTTGGCATTGTGATGTAGTTTCTTGCAATTTCATGCCTTTTTAACCTTTTTTAACCCAGATTTTAAAACTTTATGCCTATCTTGCTCCCATTAATCTTTTTTTTGGCCACTGTCAGACCATGTTTGGAAATTTTACATGGTTTTTGAAATGTAATCCCAATTTTGCTGCTATAATCAGCTTTCTTAAGTCACTTTTCATTTTTTTGCCTTTTTTTTGCAATTTCATACCTATTTTGCACCTATTAACTTTTTTTTCCGCTTTCGTACCATTTTTTTTATCCAGTTTTTACAATTTCATGCCTATTTTGCTTCTGTTCTTCGATTCTTCACTTTTTCTCAAATCTTTTATCCTTACATTGATTTAATGTCATATTGGTTATACTATAAAACGATCTACTGCTTATGTTTGTTTAAGAATACATAAGATGAGGAACATTAAAAAAAATTGCAGACTAAATCGCAATTGCAATATTGGGGAAAAATATCGCAATTAGATTATCTTCTCAAATCGTTCAGCCCTAGACCTGACACCATTTTTACTGACATAAGTCTGTTTTTCTTTAGACCTACTTTCATTTTACCTGAGATCTGAGGATGCTCTGTCTGAAGAAGGACACCTGACAGTTTCTCCTGAGACCTAGAGTGATTTTTTCCTCGGAGGCTATATCTGTTTAATAATGGCCTAAGTTCGATTTCCCTGAGACCTGAGGACGTTTTGTCTGAGGTAGGACACCTGAGTCTGTTTTTGGTGAGACCTGAGGACTTTATCTTTAGACATAAAGATGTTCTGTGTGAGGCATGCCACCAGAGGCCATTTATCATGAGATAAACAGTCTTTCCTTTAGACTTTAATCTTTTTTCTGAGGGTGTTTTTCTGGAGGCCTGAGTCTTTTTATTGAGACCTGAGACTTTTTTCCTTAAGACCTGAGACTTTTTTGAGGCTGTTTTTCCTGAGATCTGGGTCTTTTTTTGTACTGAATCTTTTTTTTCTGAGGCCATTATTCTTTTGACCTTAGGCTGTCTTTCTTTGGACCTGAGCCTGTTTTTCCTGATAACTGAGTCTTTTATTTCTGATGATGTTTTTCCTGAGATCTGGGTCTTTTTTTAAAAATCCTGAATTGTTTTTTCTGAGGCTGTTTTTCCTTGGACCTGATTCTGTTTTTCGTGAGACCCGAGTCTGTTTTTTTCTGAGACCTAAGTCTTTTTTTTTCAGAAACTGTTTTGTCTAATTAATGACACCTTACTCTGACACCTGAGGATGTCCTATTATTTAACATTCCTTCTTATATCACATTAAAATCAGGTTAATGAGCCCTTTGGCATTACTTTTACTGAACAAATGATCCAAACTGAGCTGTATCAGATCCGTATTGATAGGAATTCCTGATGTCACCACTCATCAGCACTCCTTCTCCATAGACAAATGAGGCTCCATGAACCATCTTGTCACTCGCCCAGAGCTAGGCGGATCAGAGCAAACCTCCTGACAAAACCGTCATTGTGTAATCAGGGGCCATTCATCCCAAATGACGTGGTGACAGATGTTTTTATGAGAGCATGTACAGCATCTTTTTTTTTCTGCTTTGAGAGCACTTCCTCTGCAGATACCCAGCTGTGCCGGCAGCTGCATCTGCTGACAGCACGCAGGGATTCTGCTTTGTGTGCAGCCTCCAATTATCCTGTAGTATTCATATTTGGAAAACACATTCACAGGCAGCACATCAAGCTGATAGTGCAACTTACACAGTCATATGTGACATTTAAGGTATTCTGCAGTGTCTTAACTATAAAAGCTCCCTGCTGATACAAGGGAATACTGTACATCTGACTGACTTTGCAACTTTTTTACTGTAAAATAAGAACCTTAAGGGGGCCATATTTGCATTCTGGAGGTAGTTTCTCACTCACAAGTTGTTGAATTCAGCACCTTACTGTCTCAAAGTACAAAATATAAGGTTAAAAGCCCACTAGTTTCCCTCCTTAATGCTGTCCTCCTGCCAGGTGCTGATATTTCTTATCAGTCAGTTAGTGCGCACTGAGCATAAAGTAAATTTTGTACAGCAGTTTGGAGTTACCTTGCCCAGCAGTTGGACCTTCCTGATTAAATGTCAATAATCAGGCAGATCCATTTGGCAAACCTCCCATCTACACTGACAGTGGGCAGCCTAGAGAGGCCTAATCAGAGTCTGTGATGGCAGGAGGAGGTGGGTTTTTCCTGAGATTCGGGGCTCTTTTAAAATCCTGGAATTGTGTCAGGGCCATTCATCCCAAATGGCCCAGTTTTAGTAGCAGTGTTATCAGAACAGGACCACATGCCTTTATTAAACGAAAAACAAATAATGAAATCCCTTTTAAACAGGTAGGATATTTTAAGTTTTTGTTTAAGTTTTGTTTTTAAAGTGCATCAGTGGCACCCGCCTACTACAGTATCTGATTGGTCCTTAATTAATTTGATTGATGTGAATATCATCCAGTAACCTGCCTGATATGCTTTGAAAGATTCTGCCCATTCTCAAAGACTTTCTTTCAAGGTGCTATGAGGAGAATCTATTACCAGCGACATAAAGACTCTGCTACCCACGAGCACGCGAGCACTGTCGTAATGCTGCGTTCCAGTAACCTCAGAAATGGGAGTGACATAATCTCCGATTTATCGGCGTTCCAGTTGAAGTCAGAAAAAAACATGCCGATCTACCAGGCTGTTGTTAGCTGTTGTTAGCACACCCTGTGTTGTTGTTCACAAATATCACACATGAAGAATGTGATTATCACTATGGCAGCATTTTTGTAAATATAAATCTAACCATACTATGTATACAGCTGATCTAGAGCGACACACCCCAGTCAGAAGTGCAAATAAATTGATTATTACAGGAGCTAAATAACTGTTCACACTGGGGGCATCTATCTTCAATTGTCAACTTGGGGAGGCGAGTTCCACTGAGTTCCCAGTAGGAAATTCAGACTTCGGGGAACGTTCCAGTTGCAGTTTCCTACTCGGAACCCGGAAATTCCTACTTCTGACTGCAACTGGAACACACCAAAAGACGTGACCCAAGCCAAAGCGTGCGTTTGTTGTGATAAATGCAGCTCGGACCTTCCTCAGAACTCTGCATTGCTTTACAGCTTTTTTTTTCAACAACTTACAGGATGCAAAGCGATGAGGTAATGTATCTCTTTCTAGTTACATAGCGGTAGTTTTTGATATGTGACAACAAGCAATTTTTGGAAAACTTAGTATCGCAGTTGTAGCCGGCTATACATCGCTACTTACAGCCTGGTGCTCTAAGACGTGTAATATAAATAATATAATAATATAAATTTGCCCTAGTTTAATTGTCTTGTTCCCGAAGTTGATTATCCAGGCCAGTCCAGTCCTGTCCAACCTGACTGGAAGGCTAAGGAATAGCATTTATAGATAGCCTATTTTGATGCTATAAAACTCATCTTAAAGTGTGTATTTCAATCAGGCATATATCTAAAAGTGAGACTTTTTTGCAATTACTTAGAAACTCCTCACAGTCTCTTTAAGCTGTTACCCAGAAGGACTAGTGACACATACTGAAGTGTTTATCTGGTGGGTCAAGTAAGTCTGGATTGATCAATGTGTCAAAAATCACAAGGCTTCAATCAAGGACTCTATTAAACTCCAAACACAGTACTATCTTTCCTTTTACTTTTTAATGTGACTTATGCACAAAAACACATCAAACAAAACACAATTTCCTAAACATGTTCAATTAACACAGAGGTGCAGTGGCTAGCACTGTTGTTACACAAAAAAAGGATTCAAGTCTTGATCATAAGGGGTCTTTTAAGGTGGTCTCTGCATTTCCTCAAAGTGCATGTGAAAGTGCCGTCCTGCAACTCCAGCACATGAAGCTAATTTGTCACACTAAAGTGTCTGTTGTCTATAGACTGTGGATCAGCTCTGTTAGTGGTTGGGGACCACCTCCTGTATGCCCATGTGACCCTGAAAAGTATAACTGACAAGATCTTGGCAATGTGATCTAAGTTTTAAGTTAGTTTCTTCCTTTACTTGCTGCAGTAATGAACTGTATTGCAATGTCACAAACTAAAGATTGATCATTGATTTAGCTTCATTTTCCTTTGTGCTCCAACCCCCTTTAACCTCTAAAACTGGCCTGTGTTGTGGTACTAAACCCATAAAATCACAGAAAGATGCTTCCATGAGTCTCTGTGGCTACTCCTTAGCACTGGAGCAGCATGTCTATGGATGGAAATGTGTATGCTGCGTTCAGCTGCAACTGAAAGCATGAAATTTCATGACCCGTGTCTCCACATCACATTTGGGTCTCTCCTAAGCTTGTACGGAGCCTTGCTGGGTCCCTGATGGAATATCAAAATAATCCAGTAGAGTCGAGTCAGGCTTATAACACAAAGTGGAAAAGCTACATTTGTTGTGCTATTTTCTTACCTGTGCATTTGTCTGGTAGTTTGGCTGCGAGCTACAAGTGTGCATCGATATAACCTTCTATAAGCTCAAGAGCACAACATGTGTCTCTCAACTAATGATGACAGTGTTGCTACCCCAAATCCATTTAGTGGCACAAGGAAGACAGCATGGTTTGACCATCAGCTGCAAAGAAATTGCTACAGCAAATAACTGAACACACACAAAAGACGTGACTCTGCCAAAGGCATGGGCATCTGTGTACATTTGGGTGTCGACTAAGCTTGTCGCAGGCCCTTGCTGGGTCCCTGATGGAATATCAAATAATCCAAATGGTTTTATTGTACAATCAACCTTATTCTTTGGGTTTTGTCTTTTTAACTTCAGTTTCTCCAGCAGGAGAATAAATTCTTCATCCTAATGTGACAGAAAACGGAGGCAGTTTTGTTTATAACAGAGGAGTCATGGCTGCAGCTTTCTCATATGACATCAAATATTAATAGAGAGAACATACAAGAGAATTGCATACATGTTTACATCATATAGTATGTGGCTGACACTATACAATTTTTCAAATAAATAAATACTGACCAGAAATCATTTTTCACGAGTTAAATAGAAGCCGTTTCTTCTGCTATCTCTGAGTTTAGATGTCAGAGATAGTTCAGATGAACTGTTTGTGCATGTTCAGAGATTGTATGCCATAACATGACTGTGTAACAGGGACAATTTAGCTTCTCAGGAAATAAACTCCATTTCAGGACACTTGAATGTCTAATAAAGAGGCCTCAATACTGTAAGTCTTCATTTTGAATCCTCCATGAATGTTGCTGAATTGATGCTAATTTAGATGACATTTTTAAATTCTAATACCAAGCCTATGTGTTGTTGTTAATTTAACTGCACAGCCTTCCATGTGCTTAAGTCGTACTACAGTTGTAGCCAAATGGTCTCATTTTGAAGCTTGAGGCCACAAACTAAAGTGCAGGGTTCGTTTTACATTCACACTCATAATCCAACGCCTTGAAGAAGAGCTTTACACTCTGCATGGCTCTCTGGCAGACACTTCCACTCTGAGTGAGCCCTGTGTTCTCTGCATGGATGTTATAGCAGCACAGCAGAGGCCGGGAATGACTGAAGAGGACACGTCTGACACCCGAGGAGCTATAATGTTATTCCCTGGGATTAACTTTAAACTTCAGAAAGAAAGAGCTCATTTTTTTCAGGACATATTAACAACTGTGACTGGAGCTAACCTTTGAGCCTCCTCTGTGACTGCAGCCCGCTGCTCAGATTGGTAAAATGCCAAAGAAAGAGTAAGACTTCATTAAGAGTATCTTGGTTTGTGCTCTTCAGTGCAGGATAATGAGCGGCAGTGGCCTCGGTACAAGAAAAGAGTTGAAAAGGACTCGTTTTTTTTCAAGTACGCCGGTGCTTTTTTGCTTCCTTTTCATCTGAGGAGCAATTTCCAGACCGGGGGATTTCTTTGTGGAGCTTAAATTGGGTCCAAATAGCGTAGCCAAATCGGAGCAAGACCCAAACCTGGCACGGCCTTAATCATCCGCCGGATATTCTGGATCACGTCCAAATGAGAGCCACTTGAGCTGCCTAATGTCCCCCTATAATCACCATGATACATCAAGTAGGAACAGGTATGCTAATGGAGTCGTTCATTAAGACAATTAATTAATTTGCTTAATGAATTAGCATCAATTGTGTGCATCTTTCATCAATATTCTAGCCGTTATATAACATGTAGGCATTTATATCCACACTACGTTGCACTGTTAAGTCTTTCCTCATTGATATGGAAATGTATGCTCTCCGCTTCCCCAACATGTAATCACTTATTTCAATACTCTGCAGCGTGGATCTGAGGTCAGACTCCAGTATATTGATGTAACATTAGTGCAGTGTACAGCGCAGGTAGGAGGTAAAAACATCCTGATGCTAACACTGATGGAGTCCTTGAAGCGAAAGAGGTCATTTAACTGCTCTGAAGAAATTAACTGCACCTACTTGAACTTTAAAAAGGGTTCATATTTTCACACTCTGTCAGCCGACTTTGTCTTCTTAAGTCAGTGAAGGTTAAAGCTGATGTGACCAGAAGGGCATGAAAGATATGCTAAGAACATGTTTGTGTCTCTGCTCAAGGCTAAAAGCAGAAAAGTACACTTAACCTTTGAACTGGCTGACAGGTTTAGCTTTTATTATTGGTAAGTTAATCCTTTGTGAACTATTCAATACCATGTTGGCAAATCTAAGGGCATTATTGACCTTTGGTTTTGAGAAGAGCGGCAGTAACAACATCTCTTTGCATGACTTCTTCCTTTTTTCAGGCTTAACTGGTAATTGTTAAATGACACATGTTTAAATGTGTGGCTTTTTGATACTTTTTGATACTAATAGGGCCACATTATACAAGAATATAAGGAAGATTATTTGTCATTATACAACAGGTTGCATAATGAACTGTGGTTCCCTCTTTACTGGTTAATAACTGAAGAAAAAAATAAACACGGATGAGTGCAGATCACTGTTAAGTTTGTTGACTAATTGTTTTCATTATAGTTATTGTCAACAACCTTTTTTTCCCCTGACAAAAACAGACAGTAACTAATAAAAACAAGTGCACATGGACAATAACTAAAATTAAATGAACTGACATATAAAAACTAGACAAAAATGTTTGACAGACACTCAATCCAATCAGACCTAATTTCATCATGTAGAAAGTAGGGACAAGTTAGGAATATATCAATCACAGCTACTTTGGTTGTGTGGAAAGGTTGGATGAGTCAAGAGGGACATCCAATCACAGCTGCCATAGCCTCATGTTGGTGGGATAAGTTAGGGAGTGATCCTATCTCTTTTTGAATTGATATATTCATGCAGAGCAGGTTCACTGTATGTTATCAGTTCTGGTATTGTAACGTTACACTTCATATTTAAGTCGACTAAATTTACAGTAGATTTGGTCGACTAAAATGTGAAATTTCATCAACTAATACTAGACTGTAATTAAAACAATTTAGATGACTAAATTATGACTAAACCAAAATATAATTTAGGCAAAAGACTATAACAAAAATTAAATTGAAAAGTGTTGTCAAAATAAACATTGGTACATATGGTGCATTCAGTAATCTCACAGTCTGAGCAAGGAAGCTGCCCTGCAGCCTGGTGGTGCAGTGGATACTTCTGTATCTTATGCCTGATAGCAGCAGGTTGAACAAGCTGTGATGGGTGTTTTCTTTTAGTATCTTTTAGGTTTTGTGCAGGCACTTCACCTCCCCAATATCACTGATGCTCAGTAGATGGGAACCAAAAACGATTTGGGCAGTTTTAATCATTAAGATAATCGTTATTTTGAGATGGCTATTTTGACAATTTGATGTGTATTTGAAGGGACAAACATTTTAAGCTTTTAAATATGAACAACAATGGCAAGTGGACGCACAATGATGCAGGAGTTTCTTGTCTTGACAACAAATCTGTCTGGATATTTTTATCTGGATATAACAAACTGAGCACAGTAAGCAGCAAACATGTTGCTCGGTAGGTGGGCAACACTTTTGGTGTTGTTGTTCCTGGGTGTGGGCGCAACCCTCATTTGAAAGATTGCCACACATGCACCACATATCCCTGAAAACGATGATATCTGTATACATAAAGATGGATACTAAAATACTTTCAAAACTTTTCACTCTGGATCCCGGTGTCAGAAATTTGCGGTTTCAGGCACTTCAGGCACCATTCTCCTGTAAACGGAAGACGCAAATGCAAGGAAAACTCTCAATTTTGGGTCGTTTTTGCTGTTGTGTGAACAGAGCCTCAGAAGCTAATGAGAAAGAAAACTTAAAATCTAAATCACAAAATTTGAATGAAAATTCTGTTTTAAGCACAAAGCCATTTGTCTGTCATGTCATGATTTTTGACTGGACTTTCCCGATCATGTGAAGCTGCCAGCTCCAGTGGAGCAGACTGTCATCCAGCATTTTTAAAGCTGACGTCAGATCCTCTTGTCTGTAAGTGAGTGGGGTTTAAGCAAATTTAAAAGAAATGCTGACAGCTCCCATAGAGCCAAGATTACAGCAGTATAGTGGTCAATAACGTGGTCATATGCTATATAACAAAACTAAAAAGACATATTCCCATGTCCTTTCAGAGGCTTTGAAGGCTGTAAAAACTGATTTTTTGACTAATAAATCTGTAATTGCAACTGTAAAGAATGTGAATAAAATATTTTACCTGATGCAAGCTTCTTCATCTATCAGATTTGTCCTTATTAAGTCCTGTTGCTTTTCTTTAACAGCTGTTGTAGATTAAAGATACAAGGACACCTCGTTGTTTCCATTGGTAAGTAGTAAATATTTCATAGTGCAGATTGCTCAGCCTTTGTTTTTGCAAATTCTTTTACATTAGCTGAGTTGGACAAATACCTGAATGTTAAAGAACCTCTTCAAGCCCATCGCAATGTTCAGTGTTTGGGCATTGAGCTCCTGTCACTCCTGAAGATTGCTAAAGACATTTCTATTTAGTCTGTAGATGCTGATCTGCCTTTTTCCAATCTTAGAACTTTAGTTTTGTGCAGAACAAAGCAGCACTGAGCCTATATGTCTCCCTCTCGTCCTCTGTGTGTTGCAGTACTAGTTTAAAAGCCGGACTTGTTTTATACATAATAAAACATCTTAAGATTTTTGTCAAGGTTGTAGTAAAGACAAGTGTCCTAAGCAACTATGTTAAACTGCAGTGAGGGAGTCAATAGTACCTTAAGCCTGATTGAGGAAAATAACAGAGGATAAATGTGGGCCCAGCAGTGTGAATGACTCCCTGCTACCTCATTAGCCACAGTTAAGGTGCTCTCCAGCCCCAATAGGTCCAGGGGGGCCACTCACAGCCAGGAGCTGAAGGCTGTGGTAGTTCAGGGCGGCTCTCAGCTGTGACTGTGTGTGCTGAAGTGAAATTCTGCTCAAATGACCGGCGTTAAAGTGGACTGATGCTGGCCAAAAGTTGGAGGACTACAAATGATAAAAATTAGAATATTCGGGGGGAAATGAAGGACAGTAGTAATCTGTTTGCCATTTCAAACGAGCAGCAGTAGCTGGTTAATGGAGTCAAGGTCGTTAGAGACTGCAGCCCGGTTGCTGTGCTATCAGAAAGAAAACTTTGATTTGTTCAGACACATCCCAGGATGTGTGCTCTACAGAAAGAGCACACATCCTGGGATATATGATGAAAAATGTCGAGAATGGTTCGGTTTGGTTGCCAAAAGATCCTGCATCACAGATCTTTTTTGGTTTGGGACTGCTTGCTTTAAAGGGATGGTTTTTAAAGTGGGCTTGTATGAGGTACAAAGCACTAGGCTGAACATTAGGTAGTGACATCGAGGGATCAGCTCTGTATTCATCCTGAAAAGTTGGCACAGCAGCCTGGGCTACACTGCAAATGGAATAGAATTACTTTAGGTGTTGGCAAACTTTCAGCAAGGGCAGAGTTAATTATGGATGGACATTTTCTCTCAGTTGAAAGGGATTTCTGTGCAGATGCTGACCTGATCCCTCTCACTGTGGCTAATGTTCAGGCTAGTGCCGTTTACCTTCAAAAATCCTGAATTATCCCTTTAAGTCTGTGTTTTTGTTTAGCTTTGTGCCTCATCTTTCATCGTTAAGTGCTTTTGAGATGCTCAGACAAACAGATTGTCTCTTATTATGCAGATAAGTCTGCTCCAGATGTAACTGAAAGCCTAGTTTGTATCTTGTCTGATTTAGACCCTGAATGGACCTGGCATATTTTCTTTACTGTCTCTATTTTTTTTCCATTTGGGAACAAGGAGCCTCACTTTGCCTCAGGCTATGAATGGGAGTTCTCCCTATTTTATGAACATGAGCGTACAGCATTGGAGGAATAACAACCCTGTCACATGGTAATAAATCAAGTTAGGGGGACAATGTCAAAGCAGAGTGTTATCAGAAAGTACTCTGGCCAGAGCTTTATCTAATGTAGGTGCACTCCATTAGTGCCTTAGACGTTCAAACACAGTGTCCTACAGCATCACTTTGTAAACCATTTCCCGGTTGTTTGTATTTGCATATTTGGAGCTTTTTATTACAACAGTGACTGTAAGGGACAGAATAAGATGTCAGTATGAATAGCGCTCTGTGACCAAAAGTGAAATGTTTATGCTTGGTACATTTTACAACACAACAGATACATAACTGCTACACCAGTGGGACCTGGGGATAATGAGGGCTGCGACGGTGTGTCTGGGTCTGGGCTGATGCGCCCTGTTGTGGTCTCTGGTGTTTGTGTTTTTCAGACTGTTGGGGGCCTGGGTCTGGATTGTGAATCCCACTTTTCGTTGGGTCTTAGGTTTCCTCACCTACTTTGATTTCTTTTTCCCTTCCATGAGCACAATTGGTCTGAGGGTCATCAGAAATGCTGATACCCTCTTTTCTTAAAGGGATAGTTCAGTGTTTTTTAAGTTGGGTTGTATGGGGTACTTGACCAAAGTCAGTAAAGTGACCTAAAAAGCTCTTTTCACTTTAAGGAGAGCGAGCTCAGACTACCAGAGAGGTCCACTGTTGTTAATAAGTAAAGATATTTTGTGATGTTCCTTTTACTGTTGGCATACAGGGATATGCCGACATATTTTTTGTTTTCATGTCTTGCCTCACTCCTGAGTCCATGACAAGCAGAAAGACATTTTTTTTGACTGTGTGTGCAGTAGAAAGGATGAGATGGGCAAGGCTGACCGACCACAATTAGCTTAGCTCAAACACTGGAAATTAGTGGGTAGTGTTAGCCTGCCTCTGCTGGTGCACCTTCTGATTTAGTTCCAAATGCTTTTCTTTCAAAAATCATATAAAGTGCTAATCTTATTGCAAAAATAGAAAATGTAACATAACGGTAAAAAAAAGAGTAACAACAAACACACAAGACAAGAGTTGCTGAAGAGTTTCTCTGATGACTGTAGGCAGAAGACAGCTAACGCTACCCACTAACTCCCAGTTTTTAAGCTAGGCTAATCAGCAGTGGGCGATCTCTGCCAGTCAAAGTGGTATCTATCTGCTAGTCATGGACTCAGGAGTGAGGCAGAACATGAAAACATAAAAAAGTTGGTGTATCCTTTAATGGCTTCTGCTAAAAAACAAGTGTGTTGTGGTCGAAGATTATGGAATAGCACTAGTAACATATTTCACAGGATCAAGTTTCCCTCATAGGTCGCCCTGAATCCTTCACATTTCAGTCCTTCCATTACCACTAGGCCTCTAACTTTACTGCCATGCTAAATAATTAGCCTGGACATCTCCTGCTTCGTGAACCTTCACTCTCTCTCTCCGGACTTCAAAGCAGCGACTGTGCCGTCTACAGCCCTCCTCCCAAACCCTTCAGGCTGCCGCCGCTCCGATATCACCGGCTCATTAGACAGGAAGCACGGCTCCAAATGCCAAGCGGATAACAGCGGAGCATCTCCCCGTGCCACCAGATAACTGATAAAGAAGGAAGATGAGCCCTTGTGCAAATTTGTTGGCTGCATGTAGTGATGACATAATTCATTATCCCCTGTCCTTTTTTACGAGACTGTGATCTGTTTGAGGCAGATATCTATCCAAACGCATAAAATGTGATTACACCGAGCTTTGAACTTATGCTGCTGTATTGTGCCTCCCCTCTAAATCCCCAAAGCACCATGGGTACATTTTATCATCCGATGTTTGTTTGTTTTGTGTTGTTTGTTGGCATTCATATTTGTGTAATAATATTTGTTATACAGTTAAGTGCAGAGTCTCATCTTTATTTCATTTCTCACAGCTGTCAATCTGTTTGCACCCAGGCCTCTAATTAAGTTTTAATACTCTCTTCTGCTAACATTAGAGCCGTGAAAACATGCCGTACTCAGCATGTTAGGAATATTTCAGTAAATCTGGGAATATGTGAGCCAGTATGCATGGCAATGTCAAATGACGGAAATAAAATATACTTTTCTGCCCTGGTAGGGGCTGCTAAACCCCAGAGCTAAATCACTTTCAAAGTTAATCTGCTATAAATCCTAGCAGCCAGTGCAAATCTCAGCAGAGAAACTTTTGAAATCAAATGTGGAATTTCAATGCTCCTCCCGCTCGAGGGGGGAAGGTGCTCTACCAGAATGCAACAGCAGTGTCAGACACAAAATAAGGCAGGAATTTCCCCTGCTGAGATCACCTGCGATACTTTCAAATCTCACAGGACTCCTGCTCCATATGTGGGATTTAAAGAGGACTGATGGCAGCCATGTGAGACTGATGCTCAGAAGATCCAAAGCAGTGAATTTACAGGCTGGACTGAAAAGTATGAAGCACACAAGCAGGACATACTGATTTGTCCTAAATGTAGATTTTAATATGAAGTTTGCAAACAAAGGCAATATCACCTGTCTGGTAAAAATAACCAGATGCTTATGGATTTAAGACTTAAGCTATCACTGTCTGCTCAACCTGGCTTGTCTCTGCTCTACTTTGGTTACCTACTCTGTTTTCCATTGCAGTATGGACTGGACTGTATCACTACTACTTCATGGCAGGACCATCTTAACATGGTGGTGCAAAGCTACAGTGGCATCATGGGCGTCTCAACCAATAATACTGGACCCACCCACTTTTAGCATAATTTGGGTTTTTTTTCTAGTCAAATTTAGGAAATAATTTTTATGTACACACAAGTCAAGCTACTTAAAAACCAGGGGTGGACAGTAAAGAAGTAGATTTACTTGAGTACTGTACTTAAGTACATTTTTTGAGTATCTGTACTCTACTTGGGTTTTTTTTTTTTTTTGGAACTTGTGACTTTTACTTTACTACATTTAAAAGACAAATATTCTACTTTTAACTCCACTACATTTCAATAAATGGCCTCGTTACTCGTTACTTTTAGGTACAGGTATGAAGTCAGCTGATTAAATTTATTTTCTGTTCTAAAACGTGATTTGTTCAAGTGGTGTTATCTATACTTTGTGCATCCTGCTCCACACTCCAGTCCAGTTGGTGGCGGTAATGCACTTCTGAGTTGGTTTGTCAACCGTCATTAAACAACAAAGAAGAAGACGCGCATGCGCTACTGCGATCGGGCAGGTAAAGGCTGAGCTAATGGTGGTGGTTCCGGGTCGTCTTGGCAGTAATGATGGCTACTATGGAAGATAAAGACGACAATTCCACACCAGAGCACCCATGGCCATATCTGAAGGATAAAAAAAGAAAAAAGAAAATGGCAATGGTTGTCCTTTTGTTGATTCACTAGTGTTTCAGTATTTATTTCCATGGGCTTTGTAGCATATTTTCAAACTCTTTACTCTACATGATCTATAAGCAGGTCAGTGCATTCTGTAGATTGTTTCAGTCATTACGTTCTGTAAGGTCAACAGGAAAATGTACTTTAATACTTGAGTATTTCAAAAGCAGGTACTCCAGTACTTTAACTTAAGTAAAAATTTGACTGAGCAACTTTCACTTGTATTGGAGTAGTATTTGAACATGAGTATCTATACTTTGACTTGAGTACTGGCATTGAGTACTTTGTCCACCACTGTTAAAAACACAACGTTTGACCATTTGAATTATTGAAAAATTCCAACCCTGCCTCCCTACGATCCTTGCAGTGGTTTGGTCCAACTGCTGCCGCTCACACACACACGCATGCTGAAGATCACGGCTAGGTTAGTATATGAAGACACTGGACAGTTCTTAAGTTCTTTATCACTCCTCTTATTCAACAAGCACACACACAACATGAAAAACAACATTCCAACTCCTTCGTCCAAAGCCTGACGGCATGTTTTAAATCAACACAGTATGGTATTTAAGCTAATTAACAGGTTGTTAACTGTTAAGCTAAGGCGATTTTTGCACTGTATACAGCAGCTGTTCATCTTCAGCTTGCAGTGAATCTGTGAATTGTTCAGAGTTTTTCACTCCGACTGCAAACAGCCTCTCCTCTGTGTGATGATACAAGCTGTCCCTGTGACAGAGTCTGACATCCTCATCTTCTCATTTAATATACAACTATGACACTGTTTTAGATTAATCTAGTTAGTTATTGTTGTCCAAAGTTAATAAATTCATTTATGTAAGCTATTATTACTTTGAGTTTGATGTTCTAATCTAGATTTATTTATTTTAAAAGAAAGAAGTGATACCTTTGACTTAGGTGTCCACTTGGTTTCTAATTACATTCCGACTGCTAATTTCCACTTCGTATTGTGCTCCAATTAAAATCACCACTTTTTACATTAACTTTTAAGTCAGATGCTTTATACTGGATATTTAGTTTGTCATGTTGTGGACTTGTAGCCTTCACATTCATGCCAAAACGTCTTTCTTTAACTAATCGGTTGCACTTTATAATTCAATTATGTAAAGGTTGGTGTATTTTTCAGTTTTGTGGCATATTCAGATTAGCTTTTGTTGCTGCTTGTTGACAGTTTGATAAAAACACCTTTTCAAAGAATAGTTTTATGCACTTTGGTTATTCGTTTAAGTATTTCTTCTACTTATAGGACCTGAATAGAGCGTCCAGTTGTTGTAAAGCTGCTGTAGTGGTGACCAGACTGGGGTTTATGGTGAGCAAAGAAATACCATCCAATGGCACTCTTGGAATTTCTGATTGAGCATGTAGACAGGTAGTATATTGATTTATAGAACAAACAGATTAAACCACCTTTGAAATGCTCAACAGTGCAGGAAATTGCATCGTTTTGCTTAAGAACATTTTCACTTTTATTAATTTGCTGTGTGGAGCCAACAAAGGCGGTGGTGGCGAGGCTTCATTTCCTTGTCAATAACCCCATACTTGTACCATTACTGTTCTAGTGTGTCTCCATGTCATGTTCAGTCTCAGCTCATCTCACTTTGAAACCCTGCTAGAAGGTGATATGAAAAACTGTGCCGTGTAATTGGCACAATTCCGCAGCAGAAAATTAAAAACCACGGAGCAAAATGGAGCCGAGTTGAGCAGAAACCGTGTTCTAGGAGGCCTTTCAGAGCTATACAAGTGCCACATAGTCAAAGTATGGGTCAAGGGGGATGGCAATGTTGCTAATATTTTACTTTGATTGACAGACATCTTGCATAAACCCAAATGACCTTGACCATAAATCTATGGCTAACAAACTGTGTCAGCTCCTCTGTCAGTCAACGATGACATTTAAAGAGACCATATTGTGATTTTATTCATTTTAATCGCTGTCAGTGTGATCACTATCACTAATGTTCACAATACCTTCAAGTGGTCATATACTGAGCACAGAGTGCCATGATTTTTCACCCCCTGAGACACTCAGGTGGAGCTACTGCCCCTTTAAGGATTCCTCTCCCATGTGGGTCCAGTCCACTCTGATTGGTTTACAGGTTTTCACTGTGGTGATTGGTCAGCTCAATGCCGCTCAATCCCATATTGTCAACAGCTATGCATTCATTCTGATGTTTATGCTCTGCACTTGGCTTGCTCCTACAAGCCAAACTGCTGGTGAAACAATAACAGGACATCATATTGTGGTAAAAAAAGATTAAATGTTTTAGGTAGATGGTGGAAGGGAGGGATTCTGATGCTCGGAACTTTTTGTCTTATTCACAGGGGACAGAAGAACAGAAAATAATTCTTTATCGTCCTGCAAAATACACACCTCGTGTTCACACATGGAACAAACTTTTGTTGCAAAATGGCTCCGATAGAAACACTTAGGCCACAGAAACTTAGAAATTAAATAAATGATTTTAAAAAAGTACATAAAAATCAGAGGATATAAAAACAGACAGTAAAAATAAAAAGTGATTAGAGTGTAAAACTAAAGTAGTAACCAGAGAAAAGTGCTGGAGTGCTTAGAACAGGAGTGAGAATAACTGGATTATTGCCCTGAAATTGTCTGAGATGATTGCAGAATACCACTGGACTATGAATTAAACTATTACACAATTGTATTAAATATTGCACAGGTGCATTAGATTACTGCACATTTATGTCTAACACACTTAAAGGGATGTGCCAACTTGTGCTTTCTGTCTTGCCTCACTTTCAAGTCCATGACATGCAGATAGACACCATTCTTTCAACTGTGAGTGAAGTAATGAGAAAGAGGCAGGACTTTTCTATCACTAATTAGCTTAGCTCAAACAATGCGAGTCAATGGGTAGCGTTAGCCTTCCTTGCCTAAAGTCATCAGATAAACTCTTCAGCAATTCTAAACAGCCCTGTGTGCTTATTGTGACCCATTTTTTTACTGATATGTTACATTCTCTAGTTGAGTCCTCCTCTAGTTGAAGACTAAGACTAGCACTTTATGCAATTAATAAAAGAAATACAAACAAAACGAAACCACAGGGTGCATGCACAAACAACCACGGACATGCTTGTAATTAAGTCAACAAAACAAAAGAACTCAAGGAGCATAATTTGGCAAAGCAAATTAAAAAAAATCCTGTGTACTGTTCTCACATCTGCCGTTTGTATGCAGTGCACACCACATGCTGAATAAGACAGTAGTATGTAGTAGGCGGTTTGGAAGAGGGTGACCACAGTTCATCTGGTCAATCACAGGGATGTTAACGAGCCTCTGATGCATTTCGGCAGTCTTTGTTCTCAGCAGGACTAAAGAGGTTTTGTGTTGTGGATCACTGAGACTGACTGAGTGATCCTTCGGGCGCTCACACCTCATCCTCTGATCTAAAACATGAGGTGCGTCTGCTGTTCACTTTTAGCTTCATTGTGATTCTCTGTATTGTTTTATTGAAGACACGTATGTATAAAAAATGTGTGCTTTGTTCGCGGGGTAGCTTAACGTGCCAATGACATACCTTTTGTAAAGGTTAAGTATCAATTATATCAGATTTTTTCTTTTAACTCATTGAACTCATTAGAATTTTAATGTTTCTCACATGCTCTATGTAAGCCAAATTCTAACAGTACATAAATATTTCAATTGATGCAACACTGATCAGAAAGTTTAGCCAAATAATGCCTGGAAAACATTGTTCTAGATGTGTCATGCCTTTTTCAACATCTTACTTTCACATTCAATCACTGAATCTCATTTCTTATCTTTTTCTGAAGTCATATTTTGTTGTATTTTGTATTTTGACTTCATTCCATAAAGTTCTTTTTATTTTGTACTCATGATGTTCACAGTGTCCAGCTACAGCTTTGTAACGCAGTCTTTTAATTATACAGTCTGAAATAAACTTGTTTTGGCTTTCCTTTCCTGATCCAAACAGTGCTTCGGGAGATATTTAGATCCAAATCGAGCGGCGGACATCTGTATAATGGTAGCACACGGGGCATGTATAGCGCAGCTCCTAAAACTGCATTAATCGTCCAAAAACTCATTAGTTTTGCCAATATTTCATCATGGTTCACTCGCGCTACTCCTCCACGACAGTCTGTCACTCCAGACATGTTTTGTGGCTGTGCTAACCTCTGAACTGAAGAAGAAGAAGGTTTGCCTCCGCGCATGCGCAGTACACGTCCTCCTTTGGATGAGCTCCTCATCTGTATACTCTGGCTCAAAACTTTAAGGACACCCATCATATTCAAAGTTCTCCTCCACAACATCTTCATTCGATAGATATTCATCCATTTTGCACAAAACTGGAAGAAGAAAGTCGTTGTGTAGCCGGCGGTCTTCCCCTGAAACAATGAGCTGTACTGCACGGAGGCAAACATTCTTCTTCTTCAGTTCAGAGGTCATCACAAGTCACAAAACATGTCTGGAACGACACAGACTGTAATGGAGGAGTAGCCCGAACGGACCATGATGAAATATTGGTGAAACTAATGAGTTTTAGGCGTTATACATGCCCCATATGCTACCATTATACAGATGTCCGCTGCTCGATTTTGGATCTAAATATCTCCCGAAGCACTGTTTGGATCAGGAAAGCCTTCTGGGTGAGCATATTGTTTTACTTCATTCTATAAACAATGTAAAAGCTGTAGAAACTGAACTTATCCTTTAAATTCCTATGGGGAGTGCCTGCTTAAAATGTTGGTGGGCATGCTGTAAGTGCATATGTTGGGGAGATCAAATTGGTGAATAACATTTTTCAGATCTAAATCCATAAGTGTGCTCAAAAACCCTGTTTTAAAGATCATGGTGCTTCAGTTATTTTACACATTAAGTTTATGGTGTTACAATGTTAGATTTTTCTCCAAACCTTAGCTTATAAGTACCTTGGGACAATAGCAACAATAGTACTCTTAACTCCTGCTCAGTTTTTTATTGAATATAAATAAAGAGGTTTCCACTAACTGTAAGAACTCTGAGGATTTGCTCCTCGAAGAGAATTATAAGGCTCTTCTTTATATCTCGTGGAGAGGCTTTAGGTTCTTTCACAGTATGTTTAATTTGTCTTTGATCGTCTCAGGCTTTTCGTGTAAGAGACACCAGACAGCACACACTGTGGCTCATTACTGAATGAAAAACTTTAAACTAATTCATCCTCAGACAGACAGCGTGCTAATCATTCATCACAACTCAGAAACACCACCCAGTGAGACTGTAAAGTGATCCTAATAAATCCTTTGTTATCCACGGAATTTCTCACTCTTGTTTGGCACCACATCTGAGAATACAAACTGTTTACTTTCAACTCCAATTCTACTTTTGATTCATTCAAAAGCTGAACCGGCACATTTTATAATAATTACACACCATTTAGCATCGTAAAGTATTGGTGAAGGGGGAATATTTTATTCATAATCTATGAGGTATTTGGATTTTTGTCTGTATCTTTCAAAAACACAAATATATGCTGCAGAATATGTTTGTTTAATTATTCTATCATAGAGGGTTGATTCATCATATCACTATCCATGCCACTTTTCGGCTGGGGTAGTCAATTTCAGCTATTGTTGAGCAAGAAGTGGGGTGCACTCTGGACTGGCTGCAAGCCAATCACAAGGCTGAACAACGAGCCACACTCGCAATGGTAAGCAGGGAGATGCACAGCTGACTAAGGTCTATCTGCTAGGCTATGCATCAGAAACATCCTATAGAATATAATCAATTAGCCTGAAGTAACACTTTGTACCCCTTTTGATTCAGTATGAATCATGATTCAGTTTTAGTTGCAGCATATCTCTTGTTGAGGATATTCCATGCTCTAAAAAGTTTTAAATACTGATTATCCTATATTATTCATTTGTCTGCTCATTCAAAGAGAGCTGACTTTTCCATTAATGCTCCATCTCCAGACAAAGAACGGAGTATTGACCTCATCATTATTTTTTAAAGTGAGTAAAAGTTCACCATTTGGAGCATGAAGAACAAGAAATAAGCATCAAAAAGTACATAAACAGAATAGAAATCAACTTGCCTAAAGTTGATTTCTTCAGCGATTTAAAACAAAAAGCAGGTCACACTTCTACAACGTTGGAGAAAATTGAGATAAAATAATCAAAAACTGAAAGAAAAAAAAAAATGTACCTAACAATAGCTATTGTCATTAGCTAACAAGTGTCTTCCGACTTGCTAATATTCAGAGAGGGGTCCAGCTGCAGACCTCCACTCTCAGCCGGCCAAGGCTGCTCCAGTGTGAATCGGAAGCCACCTCCAACGTGACACGGATGTGACGTAAATATAAATTATTATATAGCCCCCTTCACACGGCCCATTTGCGCCCCCTACAGTCATTTTAATGAGTGACGGCAAACAGTTTTAACCGCGGCGGTAGGACCAATAAGCGGTTGGCGCCCACGTCAGCGCGCACAGATTTTGTCATAGAAATCATATATGTGTAATATATAACGTATACGTATAAAATACATATTATATACTTATGATATAAGTATATAATGTCTATAGACTTTGCCCTGCCGCACAGAAACTTTCTAGCGGCAGCCGCCTGGCAGCAGCCAATCACATCTGAGTAGGGAGAGAACCCGGAAATAGCAGACTTCACGGGTCAAAACTAACATTAAATGAGCTCTACCAAACGGCTCTACCTTCACGTAAAGATAATCAGGAGAAAAACTTGGCATGAGACAGCATTTCACTTCAGAATGTTTGAGGAGGGAGTGTTATGAAGGACTTTTGGGCTCTGCTGTGACGTTCACCAAATCACCTCTCCGTCACTGCCACCTCGGACTCTATGCTCGTACCGGGGCGCAGCAGACACTTTAAAAACGCTTTATATTTAATGGACTCGTCCGGCAGGGAGGCTGTTGCGGGGATGTTGCCGCGCGGCGGTGTGAAGGGGTCTTAACTAATAAAACTTGAATTGATACTGCCTTTGTCCCCGTGTTACGGTTAGAACAGCAGTGACTGTAAACACAGAGGCTGTGATAGGACTGTCAAGCAAATAAAGCAATTGTGTCTCTAGGAAATGAAAACGCTCGAGATCATTACACCAAACAGAGATTACGCATTTTTAACTTTGTGTTTTTTAAAGTAACATGACTGACGAATCAAGTTACCACGGTAACCGAAAACGCTGACACCATTTCCTTCTCACGTTGGAGGTGATCATGACGTCACTTCCTTCTGACGATGGAGGTGTAGAGTCTGCAAGATAGTCTGCTGAGAGTGGAGGTCTGCAGCTGGACGGTCTTGAATATTCATAAGAGTTAGACATTCAATCACTGAATGAGGGTTAAAATAAAATGTCTTCAGATTAACTAACCTTTTCTGTGGTACATATAGTATATTGCAGATAAATGGATTCACATTCTTATTCTCTGTTAGCAATTTAACTAAAATGTTCTGGACGGATTTCAATGAAAATTTTAGGGAATGTCCAGATTGGAACAAGGAATAAATGATTAGATTTTGGGAGTGATACAGATCACCTTCTGGATCCACCATGACAAAAAATGCAATTTTCGTGAAAGTACTGAACTGAAATAGATATCATTATGACTCCAATTGCTTATGGTATGTTTTCATGGTCAAGGAATCTAAATGTTTACATCAAATAAAGGTAGGACTAATATTTATGGTGAAAACCACAATATGAGTGAGGACTGTAGCGCTGGCGGAGGTCTAGGCTCTCCGAGTGCTTATCTAGTTTTACAAATAACACAAGACTAACTTGGCAAATTTTTTATCACACATTGACCCACTGTTGTAACATCAACCTTGACAAAGACAAACATGTTATGGTGCACAGCTAATGTTTTCAACCTTGACAGATCAGCCTGAATCAATGTCTGTAATCAGGCAGATCCATCTTGCCAAGTTCCAATCTCCAACAATAGTAAGTGGCATAAAGCAGGAAGGCGAATCAGAGTTCTTTGGATCTGGAAGAATTGGGAGCTACGAGCGTCAGCAGGAAGTAACTGCTTGTACAGAGATTATTATAGATGCAGCTTCAGTAGCAGTTTTATCAGATCTGGACCACATTTCTTCATTATATGAAAAACAAATACAACACTACAAACTTCTCTACAGGAATATAACTTACCTTGGATTTGTTTAATAAAATAGCTTACGTTCTGCCCTTACAGTGCCATAAAGCACCCACCACATCATCTTATCGGCCTGTAATGAATGTGATTGACAGAATGATTGTCCAATCACCTGCTGATCTGCTTTGAAAGCTTCTGCCCATTCCCAAACACTTTCTCTTGTTTGTTTATTTGTAATTTTATCTCCGCTGTTGTTGGGTTGGACAACATGGCAGTTTTTTCACAGCTGGGCAGTGACAACCCCCTCCAACATTTATGGAGTACAATGAAAGTGACAGCAAACTCTTGTACAAAGAAAAGAGCAAACCCAGCTGAGCCAAAACCACAAAGATCCAGGACTGAATATGCCACAATAGCACACAATTAAAGACTTTTTAAAAACTTTATTCTCTGACCATTTAATAAAAAAAAAAAAAAAAAAAAAAAAAAAAAAAAAAAAAAAAAAAAAAAAAAAAAAAAAAAAAAAAAAAAAAAAAAAAAAAAAAAAAAACACATTAACACTTGTAGTCCAAGCATCTATAAATCGTTTACTAATGCTTGCTTGTCTCTTGTTATTAAATAGTGATACAGAACAATTAAGCTCATGACTGGGTGCCCAATTTTCCCCCTTTGCACGAGAGTTTCAGGACCTTTTTGTGAGTCCATAAGTTCTGTATGACAAAGGTTTGACAGCGGGGACTCGAGCATTATATGATCCACATTACAATCATTTATGACCCCCGGAGTCTCCACATACGAGGCTGCACCAGAAAAGACCTTGACTTTTCTTTTATAGCCGTTTAATTTATAGACCATTTCAAACGTAGTGAGGAGCGGGGCGTCGTTACAGCCCTGCAGGAAGAAGCCTGGCAGCGGCGTGTTGGCTTTCCCTTTGTTAACAATCATTACATAATCAGACCCATCAGATCTGCTGCACACTGCCCGGAACAATGCCGTCACACTTGGCTACGGCACAAGCAAACAGCGACCTGCGACCTGGGAATGCCATTAAAATGCAACGCATGGCCAGACCACCCAAACACCCCTGTCCCCCAGAGCCAAACACTTCCAACAAACAACAGCATTATTATCTAGGAGACAGACTGTGGAGCAGCACCAACACCCACTAAAACATATTTCAAAGCGCCTCAGGCCACACTTGCCATCAGCCTGCCCGCAGCACACCGACAGGATTAGCACATAAAACCCCGAGCCTGTTGACCCTCACCCCGTAAAGTTTGTGCAACTTCTATTATGCCCTGACCATGTGCCAGAAAAACAGGAGCTCCCAGACACAGAAAGAGCCGTCTCTGTGTTTCACCTCAGCTCTAAAAGACAGCCTTGTTCTGCGGTACAGTATGAAACGGTTCACGACAATAACAATTTAACAGGCCACTCGCAGTTCAATCAAGACGTGGAGCGGGGGAGGTCATGCCTCAGACATTGAGAGCTGTTTGAAAAGTCAGAAGACATTCGCTCGGTGTGTGGCTGCAGATTGATTCTTGAAAGAAAAGAAATGTGATTCAGTGGAAATGTAACCAGCCTGACCTGGCTGCACACAGAGCAGGCGCTGACATCTATCATCACAGCGGGGAAAGAACATGCTCATTATCCACATTACATGCTTATCGCCTCTGTGAAGGATACATGTGGTTAGCTATGTGTTTGAAAAGAGAGCGCGAATGTGAAGTGGATGTCCTTATAAAGTGGGGTCAATGAGAGTGGGTTTCAAACTTTGATTCCTTTTAAAGACAGCAGGATGCAGCTCTGTTGGTTACAAAAACACTTAAACGCACATTGAAGACAGAGTCTGACGCCCCTCATTGGCCTTTTCTTTAACTGTTTCTGAATATTTTAAACCAGAAATGGCTGCATATGAAACAGAGAGCTTTTAAGACATGGAAAAGGTCTCATTTATGTCACCCTTTAGCTATCTTTGGTGTTCTCAGGCCCAACATTGATGGTTGCGATCTTTGAAATGGTTTCCCACCCTTTTATTGATTAGGGCAGGAACATGTAATGAGGTGGTCATGCGGTGCAGTAAAAGAGAACAGAAGTAAAACAGCTTCAATATGCCCACCTTTTGGGTGACTCAGTGTTGTAAAAGGCTTTAATTCATGGATTTAAAGGTCCCATGTTACTTAAAAAAAAAAATTCGGAGTGGTAAAAATATTAATGTATGATACTTTAACATCTGTTTTTTGGAAAACGGAAATTTTAGTCTTCTGGAACAATAAGCAAGTTTTTTTTTAATATGGCATTGCAAAAAACTTAATAAATAAATAAAATAATGCTTAAAAATCCATGTTGCTTCAGATCATTTACCCATCTCTGGGCATAATAGCAATAATTATAAAATACTCTTTGAAATGTACCTTGTGGAAAATATTTGAGTTTTTATTAATGACAAAAAAATGTAAAGATATGTAAACATACTGGTCTTTAAAGGTTTAACCCCCACCCCACCCGCCCAAAATAAATAAATAAATTAATTAATTAAATAAAATAAAGAAATAAAGAAATCTAAATTTTAAATGCATATTTTAGGTTGAAGTAAGTTTTAAAAGACTGACCAATATAAACTGCAAAAAAAGGTTATAATATTTTTACAGTAGATTTTGGGAAAGTGACATTTTTTGTCATTTGGGACAAATATGTGTTTTTTTTTTAAATTTTACAATGAAACATATATAAAACAACAATAATGTTGTGACCCACCTCTCGGTCTACTAGCAAAAATGATCAAATACTCCTTGAAATATATTTTGTATTTTTTTTCAGACAATCCCACCTTTACTGTAATGTACCACATATCACTGGAGAGTTTTGCTTCTCAGCTTTCAGAATTCATCGGAATTAATTGGATACTTCATGAGTTATGGTAGCTTGAATCACATGTCTTTTTCTGTTGCCAGCTACAGTCTCATCTGTAAAAAAGCTGAGAATAACCCGGACAGTTTAGAGAATTTTCTAAAATCCTCATGGACTTGTCCAGGCAAAAGAAGACATTTGGTCACCCTAGCTTAGCCTTAGATCAGGGACATTTCTGTGATATTTTCAAGAAAAAAAATAGTTTGATTGTGTCTCATTAAGTCTACAGCCAAAATGGATGCATTTATTTTGAACAGAAAATTGACACAAACTTTAAATTGACTTTCATAGTTTAAAAATATCCTTACAACACATTCTTGTCCCAATAGCTGGTCTGAAATTAAAACTACTGATCTGTGGGAGACTTTAGGGTGTGGCTGTTTATGCACTAACAGGTTTGTGACAAGATGATATCCTCAAAAGACAAATATAGATCAATAGAAATCCATCTTTTGATTCTTCTTCTGGCACAGAAAAGACAAGACGCGCTGATAACCCGACGTGGGACCTTCCAGCTGACCAGGGTGTAACTCTGCCTACTTCTGATATACACTTTACTTTAACATGCTTCCAGCCACAGTGGACGCACATAAAAGAAAACCTGCACTATAGAGGAAGTGCAACTTCTCACATCATGAAAGGAAACGTTCTGCTTGCCTGGAGCCACAAGATGTCTCTTAAACATGTCAGCACTATAAGATTTTTCAACGTGTGTGGGTCTGCTGCACAATAAAGACTCAACCTACTGAGGATGAGAACTACAAAGACAGACAGGAAGACACTGATGGGAGCTGGCAGCAGTTACAGCTTAGCTTGGAGTGGGAAGAAAGGGGGAGATGGAAAAGGGGGAGGCAATGATTGAAGTATTATTGTGGAGGTGTGTGGGGGCTTAGCTATGTGGAAAAACTGTTTTGTCAAAACATTTATGGAAAATATTTTAAATTTAGACTCTAAAGAGCAGCAGAAGAGCTGAATATCTGAATTTATAAATCACTTATTTGATTTAACTAACCAAAAAATGAACATAATTCCATTTGCGCTGCTTGGAAATGTGGACCCTGCACTGTAAGAGGGCCGTCATCGGCTGCAGCAGGGGTTCTTGGTCAACTGCCGAGGGAGGATTAAGAAGTAAATACCACACAGATAGCACTGATGGGTCCATTATAAAAGTGCTTTACTCTCCATATTGCTCCGGCGAGGTCACTGTGGCTGTAATAGGGGACTCCCAGGTGGGATTGTGGGTAAGTGTGAAAGTGAAACCAGGCACTGCTCAGAGGGAGGGTGTGTGCAGGGAAAGAAAATGATGCAGTTTGGTTTAATCGAGATGGACTGAAATTCAATTATGTTTAATCTCATTAAAGACACATTTTAGAAGAATGATGTCATATTTTGAGTAAATGGATCATGACCATCGCTGTATTAAAAATCGTGGGTGTTTTGAACATTTTCTTTGGACATTGTTGGTCAAATGTTGAAAATGATCTTGATCTAAAATGTATACTGAAAACATAGACGATATAACATATGACAGTCTAAATGTATCACCTATTGGCTTCAAAAGTTGAATTTTAAAGGTGTCATGTTCTGGTGTGTTTGACTATTTACATCACCGTAGGTCCTTCCTGCCTGCTGCTGTTAGACCCTACAACCAGCACTGCTCCATAAACTGTGAAATCACAATGTGCAATTACTGTGCAGTTATCTACAATGTACGTTATCTATGTGCAATTAATGTGCAATCCTCAATCCTCTAACAATGTTCAATTACAGTGTGGAAGTACACCCATGTACAGTCAATTATCCCACGTGCAATTACTCAGTAAATGTGTTTATAATCTTTATAGGATTTGCTTTTAGTTTTGTTTTTCAAGCCCTTTGTATATTTTTATATTTTATATTTTTTATATTTTGTCTCATACAGGTAGAGTAATGTACATTCTGCTATTTTTTATACTTAAGTCTATATTTTATTCTATTAATGCTGTCCACTTTGCTGCTGTAACACTGTAAATTCCCCCGCGTGGAACAAATAAAGGTTTATTCTGTTCTATTCTTCTACACCTTGGGTGTCTATAAGCGAGGATTTGATTTAAGTTTATCAAAAACATGAAACTGTCTTTAAGTGTCCAAACTATGGCCAATTGCGGCCCTTAGTCCATTGTTTATTAGCCCACGGCAATTTTATAAATGTAATTTTAAATCTGTCTCACATTAGAATTTTAAGTTTTTGCTTGAATGATGACTAACAAGGATTTTTTTATGTTAGCAATTTGTGTTAATTTGATCTACCTGCACTGTATCCAGATCCAATATACATGAAGTGCTAACATTTTCAAACAGCAACATTCATCACCAACATTCGTTGGTACTTTGAGATACATAAATTTGCAAGTATGAGGCACTTTTCGCCCAAGCTCCCCCTCCATTTTGGCTCTTTGTCTGTTGTTAGTTTGACTTTAAGCTAGCTTGAGGCAATTTTCAGTGTATGACTTCAGAACTTCACAATAGGAATAATTGGGTGATGTCATGGTGTATATGTCCATGTTTGATATGTATGTGGTTCAAACTTTACAGTAGACTCTAAAGCAACAGCATGCTTTGCAGTTCTACTCTTGATTTGAGGTAGTGTGGCTAGGTGTTAGCCTTGCAGAGCAGGCAGACCTGCCTGATTCTGAAATCCTGCAAGTCCGTCTTGCCAGCCTCCGTTGTCCAACAAATTCACTTGGCTGAATTCTTAACGGCCCAATCAGGAAAGAGAGGCGGGAGCAGCAGAATGCGGAAGTGACGACAACCGGAAGTTGAGAACGGACATGCAGATTAGCCTTGGCGAAATCTGCCCTCCTCAGAAGTTTACTTGTAGGGATTGTCTTTGACGAGGTTCACGTTACATATGTGTTAAATCAATCATCTGTGTGGTACAATTTAGTGTAAGACGATAGTAAAAGGCTGTTAGCTGTTAGTGGCTAAGTTAGCTGCTATGGCATACATCCATGAACTGTTGTGAACTGTTGTTAGCCATTTTCCGCTACATTAGCTGCTATGTATGCTACATTATATGAGGTAACCCTACTTGATATGGATTGGTCTGTGATGAATGTGACGAGCCAAACGATTGTCCAATCACAAGCTTGTTTTTTTTTTTTTTTTTTTTACGTTTTACCCCTGAAAACAAATTCAAAGGGCTCCTACCCAGATGGACTAGTGAAGTATTTCTGTGGCAGATATATTGAGCTGTCCATCTGGCTTAACAGGTTAGCTTGGTGTAGCCTACCTCTCACACTTCTTAGGTGTTCCTAAAGAAAAAGCATTTGGATGATGTAATTCCTAATATATGTTTTAATGTTTGCAGTCTGAACTGGGCTTGTGCCAACAAAAAATAAGCTCAAAATAAAATTATCAGATTCAAAGTTGGTTTGACACTTATTTGTATCTTTATCAATACGGGCACAAACACTGGTCAAATGCTTTGTCTTTATTGTAATATAACAACCTGCCATCAGTAACTGATGCATTTGAATTGATTTTATTTTGTTTTTTTGTCCCCAAAGGAAAATTCATTTCACAACACCTCATTTAACGGCAGAAATGGCCTGCAGAAGTCTGGATGTTAACAAAGCCCTCATGAATGTGTGCTTTCTAGGGGAGTGACACCACTTGGCAGCATTTTAATCCAACATATGGAGATCAAACTGTATTTAGGCCATTTGGTTTATACTAACATAGGTTCACTTGAGCAAAGCTTTAAGAGGCCACACTCAGCATGGAAATATGTTTGTAGAACCAGAAGCTAGCAGTGCTAATGGTGCTAACATTAGCATTAGCCACCCTCCACTCTGTTAAATAAACCTTCACATTGTAGCCTCCTGTAATAAACAGTTCTCAGTCTTGTAAACTCTCGAGTGGTCATTTAATGTGATTTTAATGACTTTTTCACTTCCTTCTTTAACCATGACCAGTAATCCTTGAAAACATGAAACTCTACTGAGAAGTTACTGAATTATTAGCAAAAATGTTGAAATTCGATTCTGTCTGAATCAATAATGTTTCGAAAGTTTCTCCAACATTAAGGCATCAAACTGTTTGAAGACTGTTTTCAAATGACAGCTTTTCATCTCCGTCTGGAAGATAACTCATCTGAGCCCTTTACAGTTGTGATAAGACGGCAGTGAATTTGTTCAGATCGGTCTTCGCTGGAACATGTTTGAAATGCACTGACGGATCCCCAAAGGAAGCTTGTAGCCCAGTTGTTTGATCCCTCGTGTGGGTCCCTGTAGAAATAACTAGAAGCTTAGGATCTACAGTACAGTAGCTTTAAAGGAGCTTGTGCTGGATAAAATACGCACTTAGGCGTAATGGAAAAAGCTCTCAGACCTGAAGCAGCTCCTGGAGTATCCAGGAAAGATAGCAGATGGGAAAGCGCTGAGAAAAATGCGCTCCTTAAAACCACTGTGCTCTCCAAAACAGCCTCTCACAGCCATCTCAAAGGGTAATCGGTAAAGATTTCTGAACCTGCTGGGACGCCAGAGATGAGATCATTGTGAAGACCATTTTCACCGCCAGCTCAATTTTCCCTCCCCAGCCTCCAGCTTTTATTGTCATATCACCCAAATCTGCCCCCCCACTACCTGCTGCCATTACTAGGTGCCCACTCCTCCACTCAAAGATGTTTTTTTCTTTCCTTCTCATGTCTAAAAAAGCCCTGATCAGTCTTAGAGTTTTCTCACTGGTTTAAAGAGGTATTGACTCAAAGGCTGTTCCCTTCCTGCCGTGTTTGAGGAGAGGTATTGTAATGAAAAGCAAAGCCGCTCCATTAACACCTCCTCTCGCTCAGCTGAATCCATCTCCTACCTGTTGTTAAATGGCTTAATTGAATGTTGACTGTGGGGAAGGAAGGAAAGGGAGAAAAAATAATTCTGGTCGAGGTGTGATGGAAATGTTTTCCTGGGGAGAATGATCATGAACAATGCTGCTCGACCCTGTGCTCCTGAATGCTCAGTAACCCTTCAAATTAATACCACACAATTCTGCCTGAGTAAAAGCTCAACTTGACAGCTATTGAGTTTTTATCATACCTTGAAAACATAAAAATTATTTAAATGACAGTTAATCACAATAAATCAACATTAGCTTGGCCTCAGAGAAAAAATGTATGAAATAGTACAAAAACAGAACAAAAAGGTGCAATAAAAAACAAACATTTGGTTCCCTTCATGAGTTTCATTTGGTTTCTCAATGCTGCCCTGCTACATTAGTGTAACTATAGTGCACACACAACAACAAAAAGCATGAAATTAACATGACAAGCAGTGTATTTTCTAACCTTAATCTCATCACCTTTACCTGTATTATGTTGAAAGCTAAATATATCTGATAATGCCAATTTAAAAGATAAAATGAAGCATTTTTGGAAAAAGTTCGACAATCCAACACGAAACGCTGCACCTAAGCAAAAGAATTTCCAACATTGTCAGGTGAGTAATTGTCAAATATGTTGGAAAACTAACCTATATCTCGCTGTTGTTGTTTTTTATAAACCTGGATCTGTATCTAGGTTCGGATCACCGTCAAAATGTGAGCACTTCTTCTTTTTACCATGACCTCCATTCCCTGAAAATGTCATGAAAATCTTTTGAAGTCTCTCTAAGTTATAAGTGAAGATGTGGAAATGTGGTCCAATCTTGTAGTGTTAACAAATAATTAAAAACTTCTTGGATCCACATCTGGATTTTAATCCCCACCAAAATCAAATCACTTCCTTCTTTAGCCATGACCAGCAATCCTGAAAAATATGAAACTCTCCTGTGAAGTTATTGAATTATAAACAAAAATGTTGAAGTGTGCCCTTTTTCTCATTGTTATCAAGTATTTTGAAAACCTCTGGATCCACAAACAGGTTCAGATCACTATTAAAATGTAACCACTTCTTCCTTGAGCTTTGACCAATAATACCTGAAAATGTCTTTAAAGTTAGTTGAGGTCTCATTTAAGTAAAGAGGTGGAAATGTGGCCTTATATTGTACTGTTAAAACAGAATAAGTCCTGGATCTGCATCCATATCTTCCCTATGCCATGACCAACATTCCCTGGAAATTCCATCAAATCCATCCACAACTTTTTGAATCCTTCTGTTCACAATGCAACAAACAAACCGAGAAATGCTGACAAAAGCACAACCCCCTTAACCCTATAAAGCCAATTGTATTATATTTGATACATACTTTTATAATACCTGTTTTCGCAATATGATCAACAAATTACAAAAAAAAAAACATTTGGATACAATCAGGTAAATGATAAAAATGTCCTCAAATGGATTATCAGTTGCCAAAAACACCTAATGTACCAAATTAGATAATATATATGTTGAATTTTATGGACTTTTTAATTTTGATGGATTTTAGCAAAAAGTGAAACAAACATTCCAGCTCCAAAAAAAATGGATTTTTCTGGCTATAATCTATGGTCTCGGGCCTTATAGGGTTAAGGGGAGAAGAAATCTGTTAAAGATAGTGCATAGAGTATTTGTTAAAGCTAAAAAAAATTATTAAAAGACTGCAGTTATTATGTAATGCTGCCTAATATTCCTGTGATCCCTCTGTGAGCTGACTATGTTCGACCTTAAAGTCTCCTCAGTCTTACGATAAAGGAAAAAAAAATCCTCTTTTCCACTTTGTTGAGTTTTTGTGAAGGCTAGCAAGTTAAGGAAGATTTCCCTCCATACTCTGCACATTTTTTTGTAATAAATTGTCTATATAAATGATACATTACTTGGTTCCTGGTTTGTACTGAAGCGGAGAATCAATTAACGAGTGCAGCCTTGAAAAACAGATCCCCTCATTCATCTTAAAGTGCCACTGGAAATAGATTCTATCTCATGGTTTTCAAAGAGCTTTCACAGAAAGACTGAATGCATTGTGGGAAATCAGGGATTGAAGTCGGGTTGTAAAAGGACCACGGAGCGCCGAACGTTGAGACTGCTCAGCTCTTCTCAGCAGCTCGAACCCCCATACAGGAATCCAAATTACGGCTGTAATTAGAAGAAAGTGTCGGGATCATTAGTGTCTGAGTCGTGTGAGTCACCGAGCATGTCACGAATGTGGGAATCTGGGAGTCACATAAAACAACAAGCACGTCCTTACTGCTGTTGTAACTTTTGCTGGGAATGGAAAAAGTAGACAGCAGACTTCACTCAGTCTGACAGGAGTTATACAGTAGAGGCTTAAAAAAGTCACAAAAACATTCTGACAACCTGCAGCATGAGGAAACGTTCAACACTTTATGAGGAAAACTGCCCTGAAAACTTAACCAAAGACAAAAATCATGGAAGTTAATCCCAAAATGTGCCTAAATAGGAGCAAAAAATCAGTGTTTTGCACTTCTGGGGAGGTATGTATATACTCCAAACATTTAATGATGTTGTCAAAGTAAAGCTCATGTTAATTTACATTTTTACTTAAGCAATAAATGTTACTGTCCCTTTTTTTGGTATGCTTATTTAAGGCAGATGTGTGAACATCAGGGTTTTTGTTTACAAGTGAAATGTTGAATCTATTGTTCAATTCTGGTTAAATGATGAAGTTGTGGGGTGCTGGTTTGGTGGAGTGGTTAGCAACCAGGCACCCCATGTACTTGCTTCTGCCGGTCCAGGTTCAAATCCCGCCTGTGACCAGTTTGCAGAGTGACTTCCCCTACTCTCTCTCCCCCTTTCACAAGCCTATCCACTGTCTCTCTACTATCAATAAAGGCACAAAATGCCCCAAAAAATACATTAAAAAATGATGATGTTGTGGCAGCTCAATACAAACCAACTGGCCATGATTGACAGCTTAATCAGTCTGACACTTATAAGTTATACAGTAGAGGCTTATGAAAGTCACTAAAATATTCTGACAAGCAGCAGCATGGAGTAAAATTCAACACTTTATGAGAAAGACTTCTTTCCTGAAAATTTTGCCCAAGACTAAAATCATTGATATTATTCCAAAAACTTACTTCAATATTAAAGTACATATTAAGTGTTTGCAATTTTTTTTATAATGCTGTTGTATGGATGGATTTCAAGCATGTATTTGTTTTATGCTAGTTTATTACAGGTGGCATTTTTATTTGTTTTATCTATTGTTAAATTCTGGTTAGATATTGTTGTGGCAGCTCGATACAGACTAAGGGTGAATCCCAATTCTACCCCTTCTCCTTAGCCCTCTGTTTTGAGGGCCAAGGGGAAAGGGGTAAAACACACCGCTGAGAAATGAGACACCACCCAATTCCCGCTACATCATCATCCAGAGCCGCTCGTAGACTGTGACGCAAGCAGGTGGCACAGTAACCGTAGATACGGCTGTGAAGGCCAGCTCGTTATAACGAGAAATTTTAAAATGCGACCAACAACTTAAAACATGATTAATATTTACTTGATAATAAAATAGTTACTTATAATGAAGCACTTCCTTTGGTCTCCGCTCTGCTTCATGTTGGTGAGCGCAGTGTATCGTGGGAAATTCTCATACTCCTTTATTTCAAGTGAGGTCCTGGTCTGTCTTTGTTCCAAGGGCTGTGTAGCCCTTCCCCTTCCCCTACGGAGAATTGGGACACCACTTCACTTGACATGAACACGCAAAACCAAGGGGTAAGACAAGGGCTAAGGGGTAGAATTGGGACGGACCCTATCTGTCCACTTTACTATGTATGCCACTATGGATAACTGAAGAAGGTTTACACCCAGTTTGACACTTAGAAGTTATACAGAAGTCTTATGAAAGTCACAGCATAAGGGAAAATTTGCAGAAAACTGCTGCCCTGAAAACTTTAGGAAGGACTGAATCATGGATATTATTCCCAAGCTGTGCTTAAAATAAAAAAATCCATTGAGTGTTTTGCACTTTGGGCTGTTACATTGTGGTTTGGATCCATTCCAAGCAATCAACAAAAATATTTTTTGAAAGGCAAGCTTCTATTAATTTACATTACTAAAGTTGAAAAGCAATGAATCTTAGTATCTCTTGCATTTTTCTTGGTATTGTGTTTCCAAGCAGATGTGTGAAACATGTTAAAGGTCGCAGTGATGTGTTCAAGTATTTTTACTGGTGAAATATTTATTGGTTTTATCTATCTATCTATCTATCTATCTATCTATCTATCTTACTGTCCACTTTATTAGGTATGCCACTATGGATGACTTAATCAGTTTGACACTTAGGAGTTACATTAGTGGCTCCTTAAAGTCACTGAAATATTCTGACAATCAGTAGCATGGAGTTAAAATTTGACTTTATGAGGAAACTCCCCAAACATGTTTATTCATTTTTTCAGTTGTTGAATTTTAGTTAATGTTGCTATGGCAGCTCAATATAGACTAACTGTCCATTTTATCTTGTAGGCCATTTCACCTTCTCATAAAACAAATAGCTGGTCAAGCATGTAGACACGGCCAGGAGAACCTCCTGAAGCTTAAACCGAGCATCAGAATGAGGGAAAAGTGAGTTATGAATGTGGCAGGGTTGTTGGTGCTAAACAAGTTGGTCTAAGTATCTAAAATGTAAAAATTTAGCATCTTGATAATGTCCAAGTCTCAGAGAAGAATAGCCAGGGTGGTTGGAGATGATAGAAAAGCAACAGCAACTCAAGTAAAACCACTTATTACGACGGAGTGTGCAGAGGAACATTTCTGATTGTGAAACATTTTGATCACACCGAGTTCCAATCTTGACTAGTCTGATTAACAACTACCAAATGGGATGAACTGCCTGTATTTGCATGACCACCTTTTACAATGGCTACTTGGAATACTTGTACGAACTGGTCACAGCGAAACCTTCTTCGATGGAGAGTCATCAACGGAGGATCTACACTGCCTGTGGTGATCAGTCTTGTTTCCAATCAAGCAGGTTACGTGACACACAGTGGGGCTGACTATGATGTTGTGCGCGTACTCTCTGTAAGTATACCTTTATAAGTTTGATATCATATGAGAACAATATTTTCCAAATCACATTTTCTTGAAATGAGGTGTAATGCAGTAAAAGTACATGTATGTTGGTTTAAATAAAGCACATTTAACCACTGCTTTAGAGAGTATTAACTCTGTTGCAGTAGTTCTACACTCTGAAAAGTTGCATAAACAGCATTTAACTTTCAAATCCTTTCTGCTATATTCTTTTGTATTGTGTGCAAATGAGCTCAAGCACCTGAAATATATACCTGATTAAAAGAGTGGGTGTAATTTCGCTTTCTGTCTGCTTGCAGATTATGTTTGCGATATTAAATGTTGATTTTCAGAGTTATGAGTGGTATAAATTGAATTCTAAAACAGTGTGCCTCTCTCATTGTTGCTGAATTTATTGTCCTGCATGAGTGTGAAGGTTCCCACAGACTACAGTTCAGTATATCCCCGAGCAGCAGACACCTCTTAAAAGGATTCCAGGCTGTAAATCTGCGTCGTATCGATGGCACAACTTAATCTGCTTTTAAGGTTAGCTCTTACTCCATCTGCTGCACAGACATATAATAAAACAGACCCAAAATGTCCCAGGAAAAAAACCCATCAAACCACACAATTAATGTCCGTCCCCTGCGTTAGAGCCTGTAATATTCTGCCAAATGAGTCAGGCGCAGCGCGGAGGATGAAAAACAAAAGTATAATCCCTCTGCTGCTAACGGTGTCACTCAAGGATTAGCGTGCCAAGGCAAAAAAAAAAAAAAAAAACCTAAGTACTACGAGGATAAATTAAAAGCTCTGGGCAACGTGGCGAGTCTCCAACCGTTTCTCACACATGGGAGCAATAAAAAGAGACATGTTTATGCTCCAGAATAACAGCAACAAAAATGTTAACCTCAAATTTCCCAACAGAAGATGACTCCTGTGACTCATCCATACATGACGAAGGGGAAGAGGGGGAATCCGGAGCCGAGGGATAGTTTCTGGGTCAATGAATATGAGCCGGTGCATCACTGGAGGGTCATTTTGGACATAATGGGGGATAAATTGGCATTTTTAGAGCGAGTCAGAGAAAAGGTTTTCTATTTATACAGTATACATGGTCAGCTTTTGTCTAAATTGCACAAACAGTTTGGCAATGTTGCTTTTGGCTTTTTTCACCATCTTGTCCAAACGTATTTGAGAAGTCAACATTTTTCAGTTCTATTCAAATAATTAAGATATTTACTTGCTTTATTTAGAAATAAATTGCCCAAACATATTGGCAATATCCTGAAATGTTGATAGGAATTGCTTGTTGTAAGGAATCTTTACAAATGCTGCCAGAATATTTCTGCAATGCAATCAGTGTGCACGATTTTGTCTCTTGTACTCAAAAGGGAAATAAAGTTGACTTGATTGCACAAATAGGTTGCCAACATAAAAAAGCAAGATGATTATGTAAAATATCACTGCATAACTAAAAAAGTAGCTTAAATATTTAGCACAAACCTCAAAATTGACAACTGAGAAACAATAGGTAAGGTTTTAATAACTTCCCTTTAACTGTTGCCCAGCTGTTAATGTGTCTCGGGCTTTTATTTCTTTTTGTAATGCATGCATGCAATTTTGCTTTTATTGCAACATTATTTCAGTTCAGCTTTATAAGTTCAATCTATGAGCACATATAAGTTACATCTTGCTTTATTTTTGTGAACAATATTGCAGACATTTTCCCGCAAACCGTCTAACGTGCAAAATCTGTGCAAAACTAAAAAAAAGAGGTTGTTCCTGATCACGTCCACACGGTATTAATTTTGTGTGTGATTAACAAGAGAATTGCTGGCATTTCAAGTAACTCTTTAAACATTACATTATGATTTTATAAATTCCTTCACTTTAATCTTCAGTTGCCAACCTGTTGTTCAACTAAGTCAATGTTCAGCCTGTTTTGGTCAGAAATGTTTTAGGGAAATTTTTGCAAAATGTCTAAAAGAATGTTTTGGAGAACTCGATGGATGCGACTCCCCAGTCCGCTCATCTGTTCAAATGTTGGCATCATACATGGACACTTTCGAGTTTCAGATGAATTGCTGAAATTGTTAATAGCTTTTCAGTAATAAGATTATCTGTTTGTTTACTATATATGTGTATATTGTATTTTTTTTTTTTTTGCTTCTCTCTCTGATCCAATGTTGTCAACCTAATTTTGCTCCTACACATTTGGTTTCAGGTTAAATCCTACAAAATGTGCACCTGTATGCTGGATCTGTGCCTGTGTGCTCATATGTCAACTATAATTTGAAAAAATGACAGATGCAACTCAACAGTTCCACCCACAATTCACAGACCATACCAATAACAGTGGGTGAATTTCTTGGAACAAATTATATTTTACTCAATCATAATATGGTTACAATCTGTAAATGATATCATGATATAAATTATAGGCTCCTCAGTTATTTTATTCAATTTAAGTTAATGTTCTTGTTCTTTTGGTTCAAGATACTGCAGGTAAATCCCTGCGCAGTGAGACAGTAAAGTATTGCCTCAAGTTGTTTCGCTCTGTCTTTCACTGGTTCATATTTGTGTCTTTTTACAGCAAAGACATTTGGAAGAATAATATTAAAAGATACTCTTAATTCAATAAATAAACTGTCAATATTTGAACAATTGTGCAAAGCTGGTGATTGTAGAGAATCTTCTTACAGGCTTTAATCACCTGTCTGAACTTATAACTGCACTTAAAGCAAAAGGTCAGTTGAGTGTTTGCTACTCCAAGTGTTTTTTCAGACATAAATATGTTATACATTGTTTTGGATTTTTGTTGTAATTCAATATTGCCAACCTATTTCTGCAATTAACCCACTGCCCTCTCTGTATCTTCAGAAAGATTAGCCTCCAAGCCCCCACATGTGCCTTAAGTTAAATGGATAAGGGGCTCATAATGGTCTCTGCCCAAGGGTCTCCAAATCTCTAAGCCTGCCCCTGTTCCCTGCTCAAACAGGGGAATGTGTCCACAGCAAACTACATGCTGAAATAAAAATGTCGTTTTTTTCTTACCTGTGTTCCCAGACGTAAACCATCCAGGGAAATAATCCAAAAAGAATCGCGCTGAACGCAACACTTCTCAACAAACTATTGATAACCTCGCAGCTCCAGTCAAATCCACGGCTGGTGCGCGGCGCAATTTCCGATGTTGTAGAGCAGAGAGCTGTCCTCCGTGGAAGTTTTCAGCTCTAAACAGCCAAAGGGGAGGTTGTTAATCCTTTCCCGGAATATCTTTCACGCACAGCAGAGCCGATAGAGAAGCACGAAGAGCGGGAACAGAAGCAGGACGCAGGAGTTCAGCACCACGGCGCAGTGGACAGCTCCGTAGATCTCACCTCGGCCGCTCTCGGGTCTCGTGTGCGCCACCGAGGCAGGAGCCACCAGCCCCAACCAGCCCTCACCTACTGGCTCAGTCCCGACCGGATTTACATACAATCACGCGCGAGGGAGGGGAGGAGAGGAGAGGAGAGGGGGCGGACCAATCACAGATGTCCCGTAGTAAGCGGCAGGAGCGGCGACAAAACGAGGACAGACGGAATGTGAAGCGGTTCAGCCGCGCCGTGCCAACGAGCGGAAAACTGCCCTTGACTGGGAGAGAGAGAGGGAGCGAGAGAGAGAGAGAGGGAGAGAGAGAGAGAGAGAGAGAGAGAGAGAGTTACACTACAGAAACACACGTGCGCTCCGGTGATGATAGGTGACGGAAAAGCTGCCGTATCTACCATTTTAATCCACGACCACTCTGAACTGCTACTGTTTGACCTCCAGGTGATCAGGAAGAGGTAAAGATGACCTCCGAGGTCATTATGTTCGGAGTTTCCCTGAAAATGATCAATACATTAAACAACAAAGGGTCCCAAAAGATAAATGATCAGCTCTGAGAGGAACAAACTCCATATTTTCAGGGAGAGAAGTTTTATAATTCTTATATTTCATTCTTATTTTGGATGTAGCCTGAAAACAATCTTTCTTTTCCATTATTCAGGGGCGCTCTCAGAAATGCTGGGGCCTAGGTTAAGATTTCAGATCAAGCCCCAGCTCTGCACAGTTTCTCAAACAAAGCATCTATGAAACAAACTAATTACTCTTAATAAACTATTAATGATTCATTCCAGTTGTTCTGTTTATAGGTGTAAATAAGCTTCAAACAGCAGCTGAGAGGTGGCCCACACTATCAGTGTTTCAAATAATAATATGCAAGTAAATGAAAAAAAAATGTAAAGGTTGAGATGTCTTTTTCTTATTAACCCTTTCATGCACGAGTTAATAAATTGCAAAGGAATACCTTTCCACTGCTTCTTCTTACTTTCAAACAAGTAAAATATGACTGTCATTTTTTTCAATGTTGCATTTTAAAGTGGTTTTACGCCTGTACTTCAGTGTGCATCAACATAGAAATTTAGCAGAACATAATAAATATCCACAAACACGTCTTTGACAAACATTCATTAAGAGTAAATAGAAGAAAAGGCAAGATGCAAAGTATACATGTATTATTGTTGTTAAATCAAACAGTTAACTAGTGGATCACACCTAAATTGAAAATAAAACATACAAAATTATGTGAAATCTAAATACCAAATTTGCCCTTCATCTCTACAGTATTTCAATATTGTAAAATAAGTGCAAAGATAAAATTAATATGAAACTCAAGACAAGGGTTTGGGAGTTCACCAACTGGTAGTTGGACAGTACTGCAATGTAAAGGGTGTAAAATGTATTCCAGATATCTGTTTACTGTAGTGGACACATGCATGAGAGGGTTAAAACAGATTGGAAAAAATGCAGAGGCCGCAACTTAAAGTGATTAAAATTCAGAGCATCTTCTCTTAAAGTGCTACAAAAAAAAAAGGTAATATTTTACTCGGTACAAATGCCGGTAATGCAAGTTACAATGCATTTTTAATTTAACCTGAATTTAAGAGGGTTTTCTCTGTTTCATTTTGTTTGTTTGTTTAAATACCAACTTGCCAAATACTTTGAGAGATCAGCAGAGGAGAAAAGTCCTCCGCTAAAGGCCTAAAGTGGTGTGCTAAAGTTCGCTAAAGTTCCAGTATCTCTATCACAATTTACCAGAATTTCACCTTTTGTCTGTTTCTGCTAAGATTGTTTTTTGTATTCTGCCATGAGCCATCAGTATGGCTATTATATTCTACTGTTTTTAGCCTTAAGCCAAACTCAGTCAGATAGCCACCACATCACCTTCCACTGGATGTGTAATGAGCTTTTTGAGCAGAATGAGCTATTTAATGACAAATCCATATTTCTTGTTATTTTGACGAGAGTATCTTAGAAGTAATGCAATAATAGTGTAATGCCTTACATTCAAACACAGTACTATTATAATGTAACTATATTTCTTTAAAATGACAGTAACAAGTAATAAATAATGCATTACATTTCTGAAGTAACTTTCCCAACACTGGCTGTAACGGGTAGTGAAGGTCAAGTCTTGCTGATATTTACAAGAGTGTTGGATCAAACATCTGAAGATCTGAAGGTGTCAGCTTAGCATTGTATGGCCTGCCTTAAGATTATAACTATTGAAAGGGAGTGAGAGAGAGCAGGGGGGGGCATACTCTGCAAACAGGCCACAGGTTGTTGTTGTTTTTTTTTTAAAGAGTCAACTATTTCAGCTGATCTTAAACACAAAGGGAGCAAGTTCCACAGAGTTGGAGCCATGACACTAAAAGCACAGCCACCTTTAGTTTCAAGTCTGGAGTGTGAAAACAGAATTGGTGTGATGTGGGTTTTTTGGAGACCTGGTAAGTAGTCTGGCTGCAGCATTTTGTACTAATTGTAGGCCATTTACAGATGTTTTACTTAGTGCTGTCAGACGATTAAAAAAATTGATCTGATTAATTACCGGATTTATAATTGATTAATTTAATTAATCGCATTTTAATCTCATATCTGCTTAAAGTACCCAGATAAAAAATTTGAATTCTAGGATATTATAAAATTGTAGTGCATAACTAATCAAATGAATACACTAAGAAGCGAAGATTTGTAAATCCACATTTTTATTGGTGACTAAATAAAACCAAAGTCAGGGCAACTTGTCCAGAAAATTCTAAGCTCAATGAGGTAACTCAAATTACACTTTAAGTGTGTTTCATAAATCAAATTCAAAATAAGAAAAAGGTCGAGGACATCCAGCAAAACAATTAGGCCTGACGCATTATTAAAGAATGTAGTACAAATATAGATAAATAAATTCAAAAATAAAATAAGGCTAAGTCTTAAGTAGGCCATTCCTGTTGTCACCTGGGCTTTGTTTGGTTTGACTAGAGACGCATGTGTGAAGTGACGTGCCACTGCCATGTACGGGTCCTCCAACTGGCAAATATTGAAATGTTTGTGTGCTATGATTAATCACGATTAATTTTTATAACACATTAATTTGCGGTGTAATTAATTAATCTAATTAATGCACTAAAGTGACAGCCCTAGTTTTACTGAGACAGGTGAAAAGGGAGTTACAGTAAACAAGAAGAAATGATTGTGTGAATATCCCCCTCCATTTGAGCTGTAGAAACAATTTGTCTGAGTTGTGCAATATTTCTGAGATGAAAAAACAAGACCAGGTTATTGACAGAATGGGTCTTGCCTGGTTGCTTACCGCTCTGCCATCCCAAGACCTTCCTGCTGACATTTATTTTCAATGATAGTTGGTGTTGATGGGCAATTGGGGTGACGGCAAGCAGCGCAATGCAAGCAGCTTACCATAGGAGAAGCAAATTGAGTGACGCGATGGGAGCAACGAGTTGAAGTTGAGAGAAGCTCAACTTTATGCAGTTAAGCACAACCGCAGTGACAGCCAATTCTGAGCCGATTTGGATTCTGGGAAAAAAAATCAGTGGGGAAAAACTAATTATGTGTGAAAATTAGGGCTGTCACTTTAGTGCATTAATTAGATTAATTCATTACATCGCAAATTAACGCATTATAAAAATTAATCGCAAGATTAATCATAGCACACAAACATTTTGATATTGTCCAGCTGGAGGACCCGTACATGGCAGTGGCACGTCACTTCACACATGCGTCTCTAGTCAAACCAAACAAAGCCCAGGTGACAACAGGAATGGCATATTTAAGACTTAGTCTTATTTTATTTTAGAATTTATTTATCTATATTTGTACTACATTCTTTAATAATGCGTCAGGCCTAATTGTTTTGCTGGATGTCCTCGACCGTTTTCTTATTTTCAATTTGATTTATGAAAACTTAAAGTGTAATTTGAGCTGCCTGATTGAGCTTAGAATTTTCTGGAAAAAGTTTGACTTTCTGACTTTTGGTTTTATTTAGTCACCAATAAAAATGGATTTACAAATCTTCACTTCTTAGTGCATTCATATTATATTAGTCATGCACTACAATTTTTATAATATCCAGCAGTGAGGATAAAAACAATTCATACCATTACTTGTGGTCAACAGAGACACAGTTGAAGTGATTCTATAGCCACGCTGAGCCTGAATGTACAGCGCTGCACACACACACAGGTCTTGGATGTTGACATTTGCTCCTTCAGAAGCTCCTTTAAATGTCTTGTGTTGGGTCAATAGCATGTTTAATGTATAAATGTGTACTACATTTACACACAGCTTCAAACGCTGTGCTCTCCCTCTGTGTGAATATGGTTATTTATGCATTATGTCTTTATTTATTCATGACTTTAGTCTATTGTTCACTTAGTTCTTAGCTGTTTCCCTTTTTTAACTTACATTCCAAGACATGAGGCTGACAAAGGAGCGTGCACAGATCTGTGCATGAGCCATCAGTGTTGATGAGCATTAGAGATAAGTTTTCCAAGTGCATAATTGGCCTTTTGCTTGCTCTAACATTATTATCTTTGAATAGCGTTTTAATTTAATGTCTAACATACCTGTGCCTTTATTAGAATAATTATCAGAAAGTGACTCATGTTCAGTTGTCAGTGAGTCAGACAGACTCAAACTAAACAAAAGAACAATCACATATACTACTGTCGAACGTAAGAAGAGGGTCCAAAATTTGTGGATTTTCTGCATATTAAAAAAAGTGGTAACACTTTAATTAAGGTCTCACTTTAGGCACTTGTTTGTTAGCATGCATTTGTGGCATGTTCATATTAAGCAGGGTTACAGAAGAGTATAAGGGTCATGTTAGATTGAGAAAATACTTTTGGGAAAGTCGAGATTAAAGTTGAAATTATGAGATAAAAGTTGAAATGATGAGGAAAAAATTGAAATGACGAGAACAAAGTCGAAATACCAAGTAAAAAGACAAATGTCAAGAAAAAAAGTTGCAATGTCAAGGATAATGTCAACAAACATTGTATGTCGACGAAATTCTCAACTTTTGACTTTTTTAATATTTTAACTTTAATCTCATCACTTCAGCTTGTATCATAAAATTGTATTTCTGCTTCATTCTCATCATTTCGACTTTAATCTTGATGTGTCGAAAATTATTTTCTCCATCTAAAATGGCCCCAATACTCTTCCGTACAGGGTACACACATTTTCTAAATCCCAAAAGATTTTTTTTTATCTTGAAGTAAAAAGCATTGAACAGTATTATTGACTGTGTGTGGTGTGCTCTGGTAATCTCAACACAGCACACCACACTTAATGATCCTGTTCCACCACTGATCCAGTATCTAGTCCTCCAAGCCTGAAATCTCACATCATCAAATGTGATCTAACGAGAAAAGGGAATGGTAGTGGTCTTGGGACTATTTTTGATGGAAAAATCCCAAACTGAAAAATAGAAAAGACTTGGAAAGATCCTGGAGACTGCTTGAACATGTGAGCTGGTCCTCCTCTTCTGAGACCCACCCAACCTTGTGTTTCAGGTCAGCCTTGTTTGTTTTTATTCACACCTGCTTCCATGCTCTCCAGTCAGCTTATTTCTTGATTGGCTTCATTCTGTTCCACATCACAATTCATGGATTCATGACTCAGGAGTCATCGGCTCCTCCCACACAAATGAAGATTTTTGGTCATAAATATTGAACAATTTGGAAATTTATAATTGTCAGGTCAACTACCAACTATCTTGCTGTGAGGTACCTACACCACCATCTACATCGCTGTGCAACTTTGTTATTTTTGCAGTCATTCATATCACTGGTGATAAAAAGTTAATTTGACTTTTTAAAATTCGGATCCCAGTATTGATCAAAGTGATTGAGAGCATCCTTGCAGCAAAAACTGTGCATCCCTACTGTTTGAATCATAGCCTCACACAGTGCTGTCATGTTTATAGTCAGTTTGTGAATGTTGGCAGATCTGGTTATAGTCTGAATTTATTTATTTTATTTTTTACTTCAAAAGCAGGTTGGTGTAGCTTAAAGAATCTGCATGTTGCAACATGTACTTTTATGCTCTCATCTCTTTCAATCATTTAACTACCAGCTCAACTGTTTGGCAGGGGTCATCATTAAATTCAGGGATATTTAATGTTTTAAAAAACAGAAAAAATCAAATCATTGTTTGGTTCTATTAACACTTCAGGGAACAGAGAACACCACAAACAAACCAAAAAATTGCTATTTTCTTGGTGTGGGATTGAAAGGTCATAAAAGCTAATGGCTGATTCTGTGATAACACTAAAATGAAAAAATATTTGGGACAAAATCAAGAAGAAAAATTAGAAATGACTGTAAAAATTACAAAAATAACTAAAAATAGATGATAATGAGTTTGATTAACACAAAAAATATATATATATATTTTTTAATGTATTTTTTGGGGCATTTTGTGCCTTTATTGATAGGAGAGAGAAGGTGGATAGGCTTGTGAAAGGGGGTGAGAGAGTAGGGGAAGACACTCTGCAAACTGGTCACAGGCGGGATTCGAACCTGGACCAGCGGAAGCAAGTACATGGGCTGCCTGGTTGCTAACCACTCCGCCAAACCAGCACCCCACAAAAATATTTTTGATTAATAACAGACTTTATATATGTATACAACATCATATCAGTAAATGGTTAAGTATTTAAAATAATATTGATGGTAATAATAATGAATGAATAAAAAAAAGACTGGCAGAAACAAACAAAGGTGTGTTAAGTTTATTGAACACATTAGATTCTCCTGAATTTTTCACCTCTGCCTAACAGTTGAGCTGGAGTCAAAGGGTTAATGTCTCTTATCTATTTTAATGTCATTATTTGATATTCCTGCAGCTGTTCTGTGTATAACAGCAGCTGAAACAACCAAATATCCCCTTGGGATCAATGAAGTATTTCTGATTCTGATTAAATCTGTGCTAACGGGAGGCTGCTGCATCAGTAGGCCTATATATGATAAATGGTATGTTAACATGTTAACGTGTAGCGTAAAGGGCGAAGTGGCCTAAAAGCCCAGGGCTCGCTGTCTCATGCTGCTTAAGGTCATATAAAAAGTGTTGGGTCAGGAGTGGCTCTGACTGAAGACAAGATGCAACACAAACCAAGATCCAAATTAAACAAGTCAGCCACTTTGTAAGCTCCAAGACTCCTCCCTTAATCTCTCTGTCACTCTCTGTCCTCTCTGTTTTTGTAGGGGACAGTGAGTATTTACCACAGAGGTCATCTGTCAGGAGAGAGTAAACAGGTCATTTAGACAAACAAAGGATGTCAGTGAGGACAGTCCTCCTGGGTGATACGGCCTGACTTGACCTGAGACAAATCACAGCAACTACCGTCTCCTTCTCTGTGGTCTTATCTAATGTTAACAAAAAAAAAAAGGCTCAATCTATGGTTTAAATCCTTACTCTAAAAGAGTAATACTGTTTTAACAGATTTCATTATAATAATACCAAACAGAGGTGGATTTTATTTCATTTTAAAGACCCCATGAGCCTTGTCTTTTGTTTTTGTCTCTCAAAAGCCTTTTTCCAACCTCACCAACCCAATTTCATAACAGCATCGCTTCATATTTCAAAGGCACTTTTGGATGAGATTACATTAGATTAGATTCAACTTTACTATCATTGCACGTCACAGGTACAAAGCAAAACGACACAGACAGCATCTTCCCACAAGTGCTTATCTTTACGACACTAATGGCCCTTTTCCACTAGCACGCCTTGGCCCTACTCTACTCAGCTCTACTCGATTTGCAGCGTGTTTCCACTAGCCCGGTACCTCCTAAAACAAGCCAGTTTTAGTACCCACTCCGCTCTGGTTCCAAACGAGCTGAGTCGATACTAAAAGATGACGTCACCGACTGCCGGCTACTGATCGGTCACACAATGTCATCATCTATGAGTCATGGGCACAATGACCTAGCATACTAGTGGTAGCTACCATTAGCTAACCCTCATACGTCTTTTCTTTGCAGCTCAATTGCTCTCGTCCTCAGCTTCATTCTGTTGTATAGCTTCCAAAACTCTCCTGTGCTTCTCAAGGGGTATTTCTTCATGCCATCTGCAGTCTTCTCCTGCTTTCCTTTTTTACTCGGTTTGTGACAAAAAGCCACAGATTGTTGTGTCGCGCTCAAAATGACGTCACCGCAGAGCCGCTCTCTGTTTACAGCGACACTGCACGCCGTTGGGCAGGCGACTGGAGCTAATGGAAAAGTGAGTAGAGTAGAACCGGGCTAGTGGAAAAGGGCCATAACATTTGGAGATTTTTACCCACACCGTTACGATCATGTGTTTTTTATTGTGTTGCTGTTGTGTGAGTTACCTGGTCCTTGGATTCCTTCAGACTGCTTACTGACATAATCAAAGGTAGGTGTGTGATCCCATCTCTGTTTTTTTATAGCAGGCATGTGCTTAAGTGATTTTCAGTCATCATAAGTGCAATTGCAAATGCAATTTTTGTTTCTCTTTTCCACTGTAGTCAGTAATGCGGGGAGACTGTACCTACATCAGACAAGGCTAACATTTCCCAGGAATGAGTGGGCTGAAGGATAAGTTCCCAGTTCTGTTATTTTTTCAGGATTTTTAGCTTTAATGATTCCCAAATTTTCACTCACCCCTCAATTTTTCCCGACCCCAATTTCCCACTATTTCTCACTAAATAGATTTATTTACCAGCAACTTTAGTGGGCAACACCCAGAGGTGAAACGCACCAGAACGCCTCTAAAAAGCAACTTTCACTCATGCATACAACGAGAGCCTATCTTTTTTCAAGTGAATTTTACCAAAATAAATGTAAAATTGATGAATACATAAAAATCATCTGATGTGTGATGTGTTAAACAAGGTTTTAATGTGCCTGACAAACACTAGACTATGGTTTGTAGGCTACGGGCTTTCTGTGATAGGTTGTATGGGTGGGCGTATCAATCTTAATAACGATAGTATCGATACCAAGCTGAGTATTGGTATTGGATCGATAGCGTGATGAGATCGATACTGCAGTTACTCTTATGTCGTCTTTACTTTACTTTCCTCCGCTCCGACCGCCGCTTCTAAACAGCGCACCTCTCTCCCTCTATGTCAACATGTTACTGTTCCTGAACAAAAACCTATAAATCTGTTGTCAATATGGAAACAGAGCCAAAAGGGCAACCCAAGAGAGGGCTTTGTGAGCAGAAAGCCAAAGGTTAAGGTTAACTGTAGTTTACACTTTGTTTGTGCAATGGAAGGTATTTTTTGTTGTGATGTAGACATTGTTATATTTATATTTTTTTACATTGCTGCTGTTTTTGTTATTTTGCACTTGCAATTTTTTTCTTAAATATGGATTAAGTTATTACTTTTAAACAGTTGAAATGTTGTTCTACTGTTGTGGTTCATAAATAAAAAGCATTTTTATTGCCTAAAATCTTTGTGCTGTGTTTTACCATAATCATAATCAACCAACTCAAGGCAAAATTACAAAATTATTCAATGATCATTACATTTCATGTAAAAAGTATCGGTATCGGTATCAGTATCAGTATTGACGATACTAGCCCTGTATTTACTTGGTATCGGATTGATACCAAAATTCCCAGTATCGCCCACCCCTAATAGGTTGCAACTGGTAGGAGCGGTCACTCGCTGTAGCTTAACCGGGGGTTAAACTGGGCCGCGCAGCAAAATATGTCAGAACACCGGCTTAGTCAAATAAATAAATTAACCAGTTCAAAGTGGCAGTAGCGACAGACCATTTTTCCATGAACAGCCTGCGTGGCTTTCTCATAAGCACCGAGATGCACAGCAAATCAAAGCGCAACATCAACGTAGACGAGGTGGGGGGTATGAATGGGACATGATACCAGAGATTATCGTTGAACTGCCAACATGTCTGAAGGAGCCTTGACTTCAATAAAAACATTTATTCTACAAGCGCGAGAGCATGGAGATATGAGCGCGAAGAGCTCCTCACGGTGCCGGTGAGCGTAAAGATGCTCAATCAATCAATCTTTACTTATAAAGCATTTTTGATACATAAAATGTAGCACAAAGTGGTGAACATTCAAGTACTGGTGCAGTGGTTCTCAACCTGTGGGTCAAGGCCCAAAAGTGGGTCTCAGAGCTATTTTCAGTGGACCGCATCTAAATCAGGTAAAATTTTTGCCTCCCCCTAAAGAAAATAAATGTTTTGCCATATATTAGATTATGTGTCTGAAATCTTACATTATGCACTCAAGGATGTGCACAGTAGTCAGAAAAGAGCAGGCTTTATCAACGTCTATCTTGTTTGATGCTCATGTGCAAAGCATGCCAGCTAAAAAAAAATTGAGTTGCACAGTTCCTGAAAGAATCTTATCTTACTTTCAACCCCGGCAACACCAGTTCACTTTTGAAAACAGAAATTTACATTTCTGAAACATATTCATTAATGAACTTGAAACTATAAAGTACAAACTCTACACAGCTTTAAAGAGAAGGATGTCTGACTGAACTTAGGTCAATGTAAGATTCTTACACAATTCGGGACGGATCCTCTTCTCCAAAAAGCCTCACAAATCCAGCCTCCAGCCTCTCTGCAAACACTTCAGGCTTTTATCAGATCTCACAATACAAACATTTGCCTGTTTAACTTTAACTACTGAAACAACTAATGGAAACCTGACAGGTATTCACGTACCCCTTACGGTTTGAGTACTCCAGTTTGGGAATCACTGCTCTAAGGTTAAGCAGTAGTTCAGTTACATATGTATGCAAAGTATATACAGAGTAAAAGATATGGAAGGTATATAAAATATAATAAACAAGCTATACACACTGGTATGTTAATCAAATGCATTCTCTTTTCCCAGCCTATGACTGATGCACTTGCCTATGTGTTCGATTTAAAATTGAAAGAGTAAAGGCTCGGTTATTCTCGTTCCACAGACAGACACAGGGGCCCAAACCCTCATACTCATTATGCAGGGACGCTCTTTGTTTTAATGCTGTGCTCTCTTCTTGCCCCGGATCAATTTTCTCCCAAACATCTTGGGGCAAGGTCTTCAAAAAGTCCCATTATCATATTTTTTCACTTTAGTCAGTGAAAAATGATTGCTTAATGTCTGTATGGAAAACCATGAGAAGTAATTGTGTATGCTCATGTTAGAGACTAAGAAGGGAGAGGAGATGTGAGCACAGCTGCTTAATCAAGCGACAGGAGGGGGAGCATTATACCTGTAAGGACAATGCCAGAGATAGATGAATTATGGCTGGTATGTGGAAACATATTCTTATAAAAAAAAAAGTTTTAACCTTATGTCTAAATTAATGGCAGCAGTATATTCTTAAAGTTTGCCAACTTGTTGTTGTCTGCATCTCTGAAGCTCTGCAAAGGAGTCTTGACATTTAAGCCGAGCATAAAAAGTCAAGAAAAGACAGGAAATCCTCTGACTAAAACAGTTAATTTCAGATTGGCCTGAACGATCTACAGAGGTCAAGAGTAGAGACAGGGAATTATTTTTATCAACTCTGATACTTTTGTGTTACTCCTTTGGGATCTGAGATCTAATTAATGTCATAACTGATACTTAGACTAGACCATAAAGCACAGTTAACAAAGCTGGTCCAAACTAAGTAAAGCTGTTACATATTATATTTGTCAATGAATCAATCTTTACTTGCATAGCATCAACTTAGTAAAAGTTATCTCAAGACACTGTAAAGAAGACCAGGCCAAAGTCACAATCTTCACTTTATCAATAGACGTATTTTCATATAAACATATTGTCCTATCTATGTATGATTTTTAATATCTAATTAAACATGCAGCTGTAAATTTAAATCTTAAATTAATGGAAAATCAGATTCCGTCTCCAAACAATTGTATTTGTCCAGATCACTTGCCAAAACCTGAATTTCCCTTTTTTAAGATGGAACATTTAAAGACATCATGACAAAGATTTCAACATTTGACAAAATCTGACTCCTCCAAGCAGACCTCAAACAAACTATTAAATAACTACATGTTTGATACAGTTAATTAACTGACTTTTATACTGATGTCAACACTGGGATTAATACTTTAACCAGTTGGTCATACAATATACGGGTACACTTTTTTGTGATTTGAGAAAATGAGTTTGATCCTCCTGCTACAAGAGTTTTGCCGATCATGTCTTCAAAGGTTTATGATTTAGAGCTTTGGCTATGACCTTTTCATTTCTTATGACAAACAACGCTGATGTGTTCAGAGCTTATTTCTTCAGCAAACACTGCTGCACCTGCGGTAAGATAAAATGTTGGTACAGTTAAAAAGATCAATTCAGTTAAACTCATTTAATTTTAAATGCAGAACATGCCTCAGGCTACATCTCTTGCTATTAGTTCTGGGTCCTTGAAAATATGTGCTCCCTTAATTGAGATATAGCTAAAGCTATTTGTGTATAGTAAACAGAAATTTGTCACATTGTGATGTTTTTTTTCTGAATTTTTAATAATGATGTAACACTAATCATGCAGAGATGTCAACCACATTTTTAAATGACTGATGTGGGAATGCCTCTATGACATACTGTATAGCCAAAGTTAAGTTTCAAAAGTTTACATTCTTCTGTGTGCGTTTTATTTTTTTAATAATTCAGTGAAAGGATACAAATCATTTAATACAGCCGGGGTTTAGACACACAAGAGGTAAAACTTTTTTAAATGCAAAAGATGCTCCTGCAGAATTAAGACAGAGCTTAAGCTATTATATGTTTATGAAAGCAAAGTTGTTACATAAAACTATCACTACCTGATAGTTTTATCTGAAGATTTTAATAACGTTACAATTTTACACGCATCATGCAGAAGTGTCCGGCATGTATGTTGTTTCTAACGTGGGACAGCTTCTCTGATGTATAGCTTTAATCTGAGCAAACACATTTTTCATAATGTGTTCTTTGTTTTCTGTGTGTTTAGTAGCACAATTACGGGACAGGATTCATTTGATCCAACCAGGGTTTGAACAAAAAAAAGTTTATTTTAAAATGCATGCCAGACACAACACACCGACAGACTTGCCTGCCAACAACCAGGGCCTGAACTCTTGCAGTTAAGAATCTCACATGATCAGAAGACACTGAAGCTAAATAAGGCTAACAGTTAGCTTCCTGTGACATCCTTGATGTTTGTGACTTCCATCAAGCTATTCTCCTTCACAGTTTTTGACACAAGATGTAAAAGTTTCACTACATAGATAGTTGTGTTTTGCCACAAATCAATAAGTTGGTCCTTTCTTTCTAACTTAATGCTTTGCTTTTACTCATTGCCTTGGCTACATTTGCTTTTCCCCATTTTATGTAAGAAAACACAAGGATGTGCTCAGTTGTTCATGCTGCACTAAACACACATCAAGATTTTAGCTGTATCTACTGAGCATTTTTAATATTTATGATTTTAAGTAAGGGTAAGGCCGTTTCTCTCCAGAGAGGATGACCACAGGATAACCACAGGATAATCAGGTAAGATAGTCATTAAGACCATTAATTAGGTCTATTTTGGATTTGGTCCAGTGCTGGGACCTGAGCCGAAACTCAGGACAATTATCCTGTTGTATGTTCCCTTCTTGGGCATTTTTTAAAAACACACATTATTTGCACATATCAAGCATGTGTTCAATTCTAGCCTGTGAAATTTCCGATACATCTTCTCTCACCCCCTTTTCTGAAGTCTTCTTTCACTTTCTCTCTTCTCTGTCAAATGCAGACTGAAATAAGAAACTAAACAAATGCAGTGTAAACTCTGCAGATGGCATGGCAGTGCTTTGAAAATGTATGAGAGCTATTCCTCTGATTGTTTTGATTAAGGTATCAAAACCTTCCTGCGTGTAATCAAACCTCTGTGACTGGTTCTGGGTGTGGGTTGTGCATCTTCTCGATGGCTAAATGTTGACAAATAGGCTCCAAACCACTGTGCACCACATGCATTCAGACAAGATGCTACCACCTAATGTATCACAGTGTGTTAACTCTTTGTTATAGAATGAAGAAAGGAATAATGGCGTTTTGTTCACAAATGGTTTTACATAAAAACTGAACAAAAATTTAGCACAAGGACTGCAGCGTCTCTATCCGACCAGCTGTTCTGCCAGTTGAGCTAAAGCAGAGCCCCATATCTCACACATTTAAATGTAAATCATAAAAGCTTCCTGTCTCACATGTAAACACACATCCAGAGTCACATCAGCATAATCAAACATGAAGGTACGTGCTCGCTCTCATCCTCCACATGTGCCAACTGTGTCTGTGCTGCCGCCGCTGCTGCTGTAAAATGAAGTTAGAGCGTGATTCATTAAAGCAGCAGAGACGCAGCTTTCCCCTGACATTCAATCTGAATCCAGAGATTATGTCGCCACATCTGTGCTCATAAACAACCCCAGTGTGTGTGTGTGAGTTGTGTTGCACAGGTGTCGCTGCCACAGTTACAGTTGTGAATACGGGGTAGGGTAGACGGGGGTGGAAACCTCTTGGTGGCGTTTCGTTGTTATTTTTGTTTTCCAAGATGAGAGTTTGTTTTCAGCGTGTGTAGGTGTATGTCTTTGTGTCTCTTTGTTCACTTTTGAGTGTGTTTATCTGTTTTGAGGAGTGTATTTGTGAGTGGGAAAAAGCTGTACTGTGAAGCAGAGGTTACCAAATACCGGGCTGTAGGGTAACCAAAATAATTTAAAGGTTCCATATTATGCAAAAAAAAAAACACTTTTAATGCTTCTGAACACATTTTGGAGTAATTGGCCTTCCTCCCAGCCCACAACATGTACCACAGCTACATATATCTTCACTTATAGACTACCAGCCTCAGAGGACCAAAGGGCCCAGTGGATTTATTTTGCTTTTGAGGGGAATGAGCCAGCTGCAATCGGCTGAGGGTGTGTGCTAATTACTTCACAGCCAACTGCTTCTTCAACTTCAGTCAGTTCAACAGAGGACTGGCAATTTGACTTTTCTTGAAGCCGGGCTCCATACCAACAATCCATCATCAAACCTAATGATGGAAATATGAGTATTTTAATGCTGTGTGGTCTTTATTTTGCTCATTGCTACGAGCTAATTCTAACAGTAGGGTAACTTCCCATGTTTGTGAATGTTAATGTTACTTTTTTAAAGTCTGAAGGGTAAATTTCAGTGTGTGAACATTCCTACATTAGCCAAGAGAAGTTTCACAGTTGGCTAAATATGTTCAGTCTTTTACCCACCCCATTATCCCTCTGTTTATGCTATCCCACTGTGGTTAGCATGTTGTTTGTTAGCCTGTGATGTTTGGGGAAACAAGCTTCACTGTTCTAACCGTGTGTGTGGTAACTGGCATGAATATAGGGTTTGTGTATGTTCAGCACTGTAAGCGGCACGTGGCTGGAGTGCCAGAGTGCTCTGCTTTGCTCGAGTTACGCAGCAGGTCTATTGTGAACTGCTAAATGTATGCTTTTCTGCTCTGGCTCATTAGCATATGAAGGTGACCTCCCCCAAAACAAGCCATTCTGCACAGAGCAGTTATGTGAGCATGAAAATAATTCAGGTGTGATTTATTCATTGGCTTTTTGGACCAAAGCATATTGCTAGCATTTCATGAAGACATCAAGGGTCCATGCTAAACTGCAGAAAAGGAGCAAAATACAGGATCTTAATTCCTGTTAGGTGAATAATGGAGATCGAAGGGTGATTCATTTGAAAGAATGATCTGGTCCTGTGTAGCTTGACTGTGCTTGTTTCCCGCTCAGGCCTTCTGATGCAGTCAATACTGTGATCAAAAAAGTACAACTTGTGATGAACCCATGGTTACACCTCATGCTCATGTTTTCCTCCACCTATAGCTGTAAAATCATGAAACCCTTCACGATATGTTCACAGGAGGATCATCGAGGCACACGAGAGGACTTAACTTCCCGATGTGGAAGGTTCAGTTCAGAGGAAAAGAAAAATGAAAAAACCCATCAAAAGTCAACAGAAACATCAGATGAGCTGATTATAGCTGATTAATGAGTTACCATGTCAATCGTGACTTTCAGCCACTCAAGCCACTGATAAAAACAGCAAGTGCTTGTGATTTTCTCTTTATTTAGTGTTTAGAAACAAGTTCATAGCTCCCTACGATTCTCCATCATGATGAGTCATACACTGCACAATGTCTGTTTGTTTGTCCCCCCCCCCCGTTCAAGACTTTTTTCTACTACATAAAACAAGACCACTGGATAAGAAAGGTCGGAGACCCCTGCATGACAGTATCACAGTATTTGATGTCATCCCCAAATCAATTACCTGCATCGTGCATTGATTGAAACAATCAGTCTAGCATCAGCTATCCATTTCTCCTTTAAAAGCCCCCTCCCCCCAAAACAAACACCCAGCTACAGCAGCAACTCCTCCTTTCCTTCCTCCTTTCTCTAACACTGACATCCTCATCTTTTAAAGGGCTGCTGTGCACCTGCCAGCGTATCTGTGTGTACATATTTTTCTCTTATTAAAGAGACTGTGAGGAGTTTCTAAGTAATTACAAAAAAGTCTCACTTTTAGATATATGCCTGTTCGAAATACACACTTTAAGATGAGTTTTATAGCATCAAAATAGGTTATCTATAAATGCTATTTCTTAGCTTCGTGGTCGGGTCGGACAGGGCTGGACTGGCCTGGATACTCAACTTCGGGAACAAGACAATTAAAACTAGCGCAAATGTATATTATTCGGACACGTCTTAGAGCACCGGGCAGTAGGTAGCGATATATAGCCGGCTACAAAACTACTTTTCCAAAAAATTCTCATTTTCAAAAACTACCGCTACGTAAATAGAAAGAGATACGTTACCTCGTCGCTTCGCATCCTGTAAGTTGTTGAAGAAAGAAGTTGTTAAGCAATGCAGAGTTCTGAGGAATGTCCGAGCTAGTTTTTTATTAGTATCACAACACACACACGCTTTGGCTTGGGTCACATCTTATGGTGTGTTCCAGTTGTAGTCAGAAGTAGGAATTTCCGGGTTCCGAGTAGGAAACTGCAACTGGAACGTCCCCCGAAGTCTGAATTTCCTACTGGGAACTCGGTGAAACCTCGCCACCCCCGAGTTGACAATCGAAGATGGATGCCCCCAGTGTGAACAGCTATTTAGCTCCTGTAATAATCCATTTATTTGCACTTCTGACTGGGGTGTGTCGCTCTAGATCAGCTGTATACATAGTATTGTTAGACTTATATTTACAAAAATGCTGCCATAGTGATAATCACATTCTTCATGTGATATTTGTGAACAACAACGCAGGGTGTGCTAACAACAGCTAACATTAGCCGGGTAGATTGGCATGTTTTTTTCCAACTTCAACTGGAATGCCCATAAGTTGGAGATGATGTCACTCCCAGTTCCGAGGTTACTGGAACGCAGCGTGACAGCAGTCACCGCGTGTGCTCATGGGTAGCAGAGTCTTAATGTCCCCGGTAATAGATTCTCCTCATAGCACCTTTAAGTTTAACAATGCCTTTTTTAACATACATTTCTTATATTTCTGCCTTCATTTTGTACATTTTGTACAAATTGCCATTTTTCACATATTTAAGAAAAGATTAATGATTTTTCTGTATTTCCTGACTATATGGCAGAAACTGACAATTAAAATTATTTTGAAACAAGTATGTACCTTCATTTTCCTTCATTCTGATCTTCTTGTCTGTAGCTGCTTCTGTTCAGTGGACCTTCAGTCAGTCGGCTCCTCGATCCTAAAGTTGCAGAAAGCAAGAAGGTGGTGGTTTTAGAGGAGAGGAAGTGAAGCAAGGGAGTGATGCTGATGTAAACAAAATGTAGAAAAAAAATGGTTTATTCAATGTTTTATGATTGTTTCACAGCACTCAATCACTGAAGTTCTGTTTCATATGGATTTGCAGTGCACACCGGGGTGCCTTTGGACGAGGGTGTGCCAACGGATTTACACAACCACAGGTTGTTATTGCAGCAAAACCTCATCAGTTTGCTTCATCAGTGGGTAAGAAGTTTTTTCCCATGTGCAGCTGAAATTTCTTTGGCTTAAATAATGGATGGAGCAAATCTTCTACAGCTTCAGACAAACATGAGTGAAAAGGGAGCAAGTGTTTTCATATCGTCCTGAGATTCAGCAACTCAGTCCTGCCTGTGCTGGACATAAATCTAAAAAAAATCTTCAATGCTTTTGCGTTTTCAGGCAAAACCTGGTGTACAAGGTGGACTCTTAATGAGTTTCTATTATGTTTTATTTAACCTTTATTTAAACAGGAGCATTCCCATTGTGATACAAACATGTCTTTTACAAGGGAGTTCTTTTTAAGATGGCACACAAATGCTCACATGAATTAAAACAAAGGATTTAACAACCAACAAATCAGCAGCAAATTACTATTTATCAACTAATTTATCAATTATCAACAAAATATGTGCATAAACTGTTCCAATGATTTTTAATTTGGGTGTTAAAATCTTCCAAACTAACATAATGCTTCATTACTCATATGTTGCTTGACAAAGAGTTCTGACCAGAGAAAGAGACTTGAGACAGAGACTCAAACCCTTGGACTCGAGGTTTGTCAGACTGGACCATTGTAATTAAGGGACGCCTGCAGTTCTCATACATTTCTTATTACCTTCCACTGCTGATGCACAGCCATGTTGAATGGATTAATGGTCAAGTTTGTGAATCATGAATGCTCTCTTGGACAGGCTAGAGGTGTTTTGTATCAAACAGTACATGCCTCGGACCTGGTGTAATTATACAATACTTAATTTGTGTCATTATTGTTTAAGTCTAAATATGAAATATCTTCCTTTTACTGTGGGTAGACATTTAAATCTTGTCTATTTAAACCATGAGAGGCTTAAAAGACCGGCAGCTGCCACCCACAGACTTAGGACTTGACTTGGACTTACAATATATGACTTGTCTTTAGTTCTGGCTTCTGAAAAATCACTGCTTAATTCATGACAACAAAAATAGTCATTGGAAAAGATGTATTGATGTTTTCAGTAAGAAAATAGTTCATATGTTGCTAAGCTGCCTTTTCATTTGAATGCAGACTACATCTAACCATCCCGAGGTGTAATTTTATTATGTCCTTTGTAGTGGACGCTGGCGCTTAAGGAATCTGCTTTTTCATTAAAATCCTAATCTCACACTTGACAAGAATCTGAGTGCAAACGCTGACTACAGACACTGAATTTCACCAGGGGAATAGCTGATGATAACACCGCACTTCTTTAGCATCAGGTGTGCATAAATAAACCAGTGCACGCTCTCAGCTCTCCGTCCCAATCTACGCTTTGTACTGAATTTATCAACAAATGCTCTGATATTTAATGGCAGAGGTATGCTGCTGCGCATGTGAGTGGAACAAGCTCAGTAAAGTGTGGGTTTGATTTTGAAGATTTCAGTCCAACTCTCTCCTGTGTCCTCAAAATAACAGAAACACTCAATGCCACAGACCTTAGACTTTAGAACTGGTATAAGGAGATTTAAAGCTGAGTCAATCTCTGCATCCTAAAGTTAGAGCCCCCTGGCACAATCAGGAGCACATGATTGTTTGCTGTTTAAACCGTGGTGAACAAGAGGGCCCTACGTATGTACGCTGGACATGTTACACCCACAATGTTGAGTTTAAATTTATTTCAGGAAAAAAAAGTCAAATTTCTTTCTGTGTTCTAATGTTCCTGAGACTTTTCATAGATGCTGTGGTTTCTCATTTCAAGAGGAAGTATCCCTAAACCTGAGCGCTAGCTGAGAATCAAACAGAATTAAAAACATGTTTGATCTGTGGTCAAAATTCAATGTTAATGTTCTACTGAGGTGAAGTTTTGCTAACCTGAGGGTGTAGAGGTTATAACAAAATGTTGGTCTTGCTATCGGTTTTGTACTTTATTTTTGTGTTTTGATCCTGAAGATATTTTTTAATGTAGTGAATATGTTTAGTTTGTTTTTTAAGGCTGTAAAAAGTCACTTTTCCCCACATACAGTCATTAAGTTGTCAGATAGCTACAGTCAACCTGAAGTGGACACTTTTGATACTACATTATTGAGCAGTCATTGGAACTTTTTTGTTTTTTCAAGGCTCCTGATGATTTTTCGCAGCAATTGGATGATTTAAACTTTGTCAGAAAGGCAAAATTTGCATCCACTTTGCAAAAATTCTCACAGTTTGAGCACTAATTTTGCAACATCCCATTAACTTTCAAGGGATTTTTATGGCCAGAAAACCCATAATTCACCTTTGGTTTGAACACGACCAAAGTGAGTATGTTGTATTCATAGAAGTTCTCGTGAATAACAAAAACAATATCTGCTTGCTGTGAACAACTAACATTCCATGTCTCTGTTTTTTCTACGATTTAAAAGGTTATTAGTGAGTGTAACTCCATTAAAAACACTTTGAGGCCTCCTATAAACTTTCTGAAGTCCATTCAACAAGATTTAAAGACACAAAGGATTTGTTTGATCTGTGGTCAAAACTTTAAAGGTGGCGACCTGTTGAGGGGAAGTTTTGCTAGCTTAAAGGTGTATGGTTCATAACAAAATGGTGGTCTTACTATTGGTTCTGGACTTAACTTTTGTGTTTTATTCCTGTACATTATTTGTTCATCTGTGGATATTTTAGTTTGTTTATTAAGGCCTGCATACAACCATTAAGGCAACAGGTTTCTGCAGCCAGCCTCAAGTGGACACTTTGGGTTCTACAGTATTTAACACTCTCGTTGGCATTTGGCTGTCGTGCCAAGACTTCAGACAAATTTATAGCAGAAGTTGGATGATATAAACTTTGTCAAATAAGTGGGAAATGTTTTGTCAATCTCAGGAAAATATGCATTGTTAATGCCAAAATGTATGTACTTTGTGCAATCATTTTGTGAAACCCCATTCACTTTCAATGGATTTTCATCACCCGACAAACTCAAATTCATGTTTGGTTCGGACACAACTTTGGCGAGAATCTTATTTTAATATTACTTAAAAAGCAGAGAATTAGCTTCTGACTGTGTACAATCACATCTCATGTCTTGCCCCACAGTATACCTGCTGCAGGTCTTATGTTTAAAGCCTGTAACAGCACAAGTGTTGCTTCTTATATATGTGTGTGTGTTGGTATGTGTGTGGCTGTGTATTCAGACTGTAATGTACTCTCTCTATCTGTTGCTGGATCGTCAGCTGCATCGCTCTCTCACAGATGTGACGTGACCATACTCTCATCCCATTATCTGTTGGATTTTGTCGAGTCGTGCTCGCCTGCAGATTGCGGTGTCACCTCCTCGTGCAGCTGCAGCGTAAAGCTGAAGCATATGTCTCCCTCTCCTCTGCTCACTGACATTAGTTTGGATCTATTTTCTCAGAGCGGAGGCTTTCAAGCTGACCTCTGTGGATTGATGCAGCCGTTGTGTTGAAGAATCTGCTGCAAATGCTCCCTGAGAGGAAAGAAACGGACTATAGGAGCTGAGTTTGAAAAATGAGATGGCTTTTGTGCAAACTAATTATAAAAAGTAATAGAGGGGGGGTGTTTTTTTTTAGGGCTCAAGTTCCAGTGATGTGTGTAGATGCTGAAGGAATATACTGATTCAATTAGAGTGGAAATGATGAGTCATTTTATAGATTGATCCATGGACAGGAATTAATCTAAATTAACTATGACAACTTTATCATGTATCAAGTGGAAATTTTAAACTTCATACTCTAAGCTCCTAAAAACAAGAACTTTCCTAACAGATATTTTAATTTGAGTGTGCTTTTGGATCCCCTCCCAGGTCAAACATGATATACAATCACTGAACACTTCATTAGGTACACTTCAGTAGAATGGGCTGGACTCTGTTTTAATTCTTCATGGCGTTGATTCAAGAAGTTGCTAGAAACAAAATCACACAATTCCTGCTTCCTTCATTATGTGAATCTCAGCATCCCAAAGCTGCTCTGTTAGATTGAGGTCTGGTTACTGTGGAGGTCAGTGCAGTAGAGCAAACTGATTTTGATGTTCAAGGAACCAGTTAAAGATGATTTTCTGAAATGGCGTGTTATCAAGGTGGATGCAGCCATAAGTAGACGGTTATCCTAGATGGTCTGAAGAAATATCTGGGTTGGCTGTGGCATAAAAACAGTGCAAAATTCCAAAGTGTGCCAAGAAAATACAGTACCACCCACACGACAGCACCACTGACCTGAACTATCGATACAACACAGGACTGATCCATGCCTTTTGTTGTTTATGCCAAATTCTGACCATACCATCTAAGTCTTGCAGCAGTTTTTAAAGCCCATCAGACCAGTATGTTTCCGATTTTTTGCTGCTAACTTCTGGTGAGCCTGTGCAAACTGTAGCCTGTGCATTCCTGTTCTTACTGACAGGAGGTCAGAGAGCAACAAGGTTGAATGTCTGGAGAACGAAGAGCATGAATATAAATGTTAAACTCTGTGCACAGAGTTTGAACAAACCAGTGTGACCCAATGATATTCATGGTACTGCTGTGCTTTGTTTTCAATCAAGAACAGTGTTGCTTGGTAGCTGTGATGCAGTTTGTGTTACCGCTGCTACTTGTATTCACTACAACAGTGTGATCACTTAACTGGTCACCCTGAGCAGAGACCGCCCACTTCAAGCAACATTAGTGCAATATTTTTTATTGAAACAGGAATAGACTGGAAAGGTTCATGCTGTGTTCTTGTGAGGGAAGCATGTTTTCAGTTAAATGTTAATACAGAAGTGGAGAAGTGGTGTGGGTTTATGAGTAATTTTTCCGACTCCTCCTCTTCTTTTGTTGTGGTCTTTCTTTCCAGGAAGATAATTATCTGCTTCCTTCACCAGACATTTGCAACTGAACAACCTTCTAGGATGAGAAGTGAAACGTGTTTCACATGGATGTGTTTCACATGGATGTGTTCCACAGGACGTTTGAGAATGTTCTGTAGTCATCTAGAACCACTGGTTGGTAACCACTGGAGCATCTGGTTAAGGACTGTCACAATAGCAAATTTTGCTGGACGATAATTGTCCTACAAATTACTGCCGATAAATGATATTATTGTCAACACTCACTGCAACTGGACTCAACACAGTCCAGTTGCATTCTTTTGAATCTTCAAGACACCCTTGACTCGGATGATTGAGAATCTACACGGTGTATTCAACCTGAATATATTTATTCAAGTGAACCATGCCAAATAGTAAATGCTAACTTGTATCTGAACAACTCACCCAACTCATCTTGGTGTGAAAATCACGCATGATTTATCCAAAGAGAGACTGTACATTTATGAGGTCAGTCCAAAATCCTCCATCACTGTTCTTTTAAAGCTTATTTCAAATACATTTTGGTATGTTCTGATTGTATTCTTTATTTTAAATCCAACACTGTGGTTGATGCTTTCTCAATTAATTAAAAAATGCAACATACTTAAATAAAACAAGAATCTTGAATTATCATCTGTGTGATCATTGCACTGATGCATTAAAGTTTTAATGGAATAGGGGGTAATCTATGGATAACCCCCAGTTAATTCAAAGCCCTTACTACACAAATGACTCTTTACATGCAATACACTCAAAAGTACAAAGAAAAAAAATCAGAAAGTCTACAAGTATTGGAGATATAAAAACAGCCTTTATGATGTATTTCACCAGGAATTAGCAAGCCAAGAAATCAAGTGGAACATTCATTGACATAAAACCTGTCTGGTGGTTTTGCCTCATAATCTTAATACTCGATGAAATTATCGCATAGTCATACCTCTCAAGTTTTGGATTTGAAAATAAGGGAAATTTTCCAGCGCTTGCTGTGAGCTGTCCCACCACGCCAACCAAGCTCCAGTATCCCTTACATTTTAAGACAGGAGTACAAGTAGGCCTGTCAAGAAAACAAATTTTGCTGGACGATAATAGTCGAAAAAATTATTGCCGATAAACGATATTATTGTCAATATTAATTTGATTTTTTTTTCAAATTTTTTCGTTGATGTAAATATAATATATGGCATAATAAAGTGAGTGCACGATATCAAAAGCAAGAAACTTAAATTTCTTAAGAATATTTAACTGTAATTGGAAGGTCAGGATATTTTCATAAAATAAACAAAAAATATTGTAAATTTAACAAACAAAAAAAAAGAAAAAAAAATGAAAATGAAATGGACTCTCTTTTAGGAAAATTGCATGTAAATAAAAATAATTATACTAGTCAAAAACAATAAAAAATAGACCCTGTCTCTGTAAAGAAAAAACAAAACTCACACAACAATAAAAACTATGGCCTAAATGAAATGGAGTTTATACAGTTCAGGAATTGTTTGTGACATGTACTTTCTCCCAGTCAATTCGTACTATCTGTCAAACGTGTGTAACCTTGCTGGCTTTTCAACCGTACTGAAGGGCTGCATTTCTTTTGCAATGTAGCGAACGACACTGTCTGTGAGCGCACACCATTTTGGGCTTTTATCTATATTTTCTTTGCCGACCAAATGCCTCAGTAGGGGTTGACTGTCAGGACGAAGGCTCTACTGCACCTCTCCCCTTCTTCGTCACCACTACTTTCAAACAAATGCGACATATCAGCTAGTAGGTGTTCATGAGCTCACACCTTGTTCATCCTGTTTAAAACCAAAATATTCCCACACTGGGGCAGCCGGCTTAAGAACCGTATCTTTTGTGCCATCATCCATATTAGCGTTTGTTTCCTCGTAACTCCTCAGGACGATCACTTCAGCTCTCTCCGTGTGTATGTGCGAGCGGCCCCGTCTTCACCCCAAAGATCGCATGTTTGACAGATGCTCACTCGGCTATAAATCCGCTAAATCCGCTATAGAACCGATACACCCCGGTGTTAAGAAAGATAGACGTAGTGAGCCATCTTCTCATTCAGCCTCTTTGGTAGAAAGAGAGGAGGAAAACAAACATGCAGGCTACTGCAGGTGGCATTTCTCGCGAGACGAGTGACAGTGTTCAGTTAGGAGCAGAGGCAGAGGAATGTTTGTTTGTTTTTTTTAATACAGGAGAATTATGGGAATTATTAATATATTATATTAATACGGGAGGACGGCGGGAAAGAGGGATAAAATACGGTAGTTTCCCGTCCAAAACGGGAGACTTGACAGGTATGCATAGTACTCATTCTTAAGTCTTTTTGGCTATTTCTGATGTTGCATGAATGCTTTGGTGAAATATAACTTGAATCGAAGCATCAACATATTCCAGACATTGGCACCATGAAAGGAGAAATCAAATAACCTGTTTGCAATAAGGACCAGAAAATGAGACCTGCCGAGTAAGTACAATTCTCCGGCTGTCAACTTCAGAGGAAATCAGAGCTAACACTCTGGTTTGATCCATGTTATGCCCAGAACACACCTCTGCCTGGCTTTGCATCCAGATTTGAATGTCTCAGTATCAAGACCTAAATATATGAGCCCTACTCTGCTGTTCTCTGCACACTTTCTGACATTAAAGGATAAGTTCGGTTTCTACAGCTTTCACATTGTTTATAGAATGAAGTAGAACAATATACTCACCCAGAAGGCTTTCCTGATGCAAACAGTGCTTCGGGAGAAATTTAGATCCAAAATCGAGCGGCGGACATCCATACAATGGTAGCACATAGGGCATGTATAGCGCCGCCCCTAAAACTGCATTAATCGTCCAAAAACTCATTAGTTTCACCAATATTTCATCATGGTCCGCTCCGGCTACTCCTCCACGACAGTTTGTGTCACTCCAGACATGTTTGTGGCTGTGCTGACCTCTGAACTGAAGCAGAAGAATGTTTGCCTCCGCGCAGTACGGCTCATTGTTTCAGGGGAAGACCGCCGGCTACTCAACAACTTTCTTCTTCCAGTTTTGTGCAAAATGGAGGAATATCTATCGGATGAAGATGTTGTGGAGGAGAACTTTGAATATGATAGGTGTCCTTACAGTTTCGAGCCAGAGTTTACAGATGAGGAGCTCATCGAGAGGAGGACGCGGAGGCAAAGAGAAGAACAGCTCTCCAGAGAGTACTGCGCATGCGGGGAGGCAAACATTCTTCTTCTTCAGCTCAGAGGTCAGCACAGCCACAAAGACATGTCTGGAGTGACACAGACTGTCGTGGAGGAGTAGCCCGAGTGGACCATGATGAAATATTGGTGAAACTAATGAGTTTTTGGACGATTAATGCAGTTTTAGGCGCTATACATGCCCCGTGTGCTGCCATTATACGGATGTCTGCTGCTCGATTTTGGATCTAAATATCTCCTGAAGCACTGTTTGGATCAGGAAAGCCTTCTGGGTGAGTATATTGTTCTACTTCATTCTATAAACAATGTGAAAGCTGCAGAAACCAAACTTATCCTTTAAATTTGCATCCATAATGTCTGAAAATTAGTTTCAGATTTTCTTCTCTCTTTATTTCAGAGGGGGGAAAGTCACTGCCCTTCTTGGACTCTTGCTGCATGACAACGTCTTGTTTTGCCAGAAAACTGCATGCAAAGCTCTCTAGTGGAAAGAGAGTGAGCGCTGTCAGATGGGGCCTCTCAGGGAGGTCTGTGGTTTGAAGTATTTCAGCCCTCAAGGGCTCCCTGACAGCTTGGGTCTTAAGCAGTCGCCTCCCTTACCTGTTGACAAGTAGCACCTCTGCACTTTACACACCTGAACCACTGGAAGCTCCTCTATCTTACGTCTCACAGAGTATTCCATTTACTTTCAGACCTGTTGATACACCATCAGCCATCTGTTCAGTCTGCTCCATCACAATTCTGCATCTTGTCTTCTCAGTCAAACAGAGTGTCATAATTACTTTAAAATAATTTGCTTTAGTTCAGTTGTAGTTGTTTGTTGGCTCTATCAGGACTCATACAGCAGGTGGAGGGATTCAAACATGATGTGCCTAAATAGAGTTTGTAAAAAATGGCTTACTGTTGTTTAGCTGTGTTGCTTCATTCACAAATACAGGCCCCTTAAAACTGTTTATTGATTATTGTATCTTGCAATTTATGTTTAAAGCACATAAAAGATTGTTAGCCATTCATCTTCAGAAAAGATTTGAAAAAAGGGAAAGTAATTATAATTTAAGAAGAATAGAGATTTAAAAAAAAAAAAAATTTAGGACAAAAAAGATGGGTTGTTGTGTTTCTGTTAAAGGGGTTAATTTATGGAATAATCTAACCAAAGATATTAAACAATCCAGATCAAAATTTACATTTAAAAGAACATTAAAGGGTTGTTAAGTAAGTACCATTACCATTTTTGTAATTGATGAAATCTCTCAAACATTATAATTATTAGTATTATTTTGGTGGTTGTTGCTTGTTGTTGTTGTCATTGAGAAAGAATCAAAAAGAATTTGAGACCAGCAGTGTTGATGACGGCTGTTTTATTTTATTATAATTGTTGTTACGAATTATGTTGATCATTGTGTTGTTTTGTTGTTTTGAAAATATTTTTTAAGTGTCTAAAAGGGGCAGATGATATAAGATTGTTCTTCTTTCCGTTCCTTTTCATTCAATTATAAACTTATATGCTTGTATGAAAATGTTTTATTTCAGATATATGAATGAAATAAATAAAACACTTACTAACTAACTGTACCTCTTTGAAAAGGTGACTAATCAGGCTCTCCAACTATATAAAATACTACACCAGTTGGTACAATTAAAGGGGGAAATGTTCAACTAAAATGGGTTTTCCAAGCTTTTTGGATGGTTTGAATGAGACCTTTAACCCTGCTGTTTCATATTTGATATATCATATACATCAGAATAAAATCAGATAAATGATAAAAATTGTCCTCAAGTGGATTATCAGTTGCCAATAACATTATGTAGCAAATGAGATACAAAACATATGAAGAGCTCTTTTCCAAAATGCTATTAAAGCCAAATATAAAAAAATAAAAAACTCTGTGCTACTCTTTTGTATACTGATTGTACTACCTGCCCTATCAGTATCTAATGCCAGAAAGCTATATATCCCTGTTTAAACTGTATTTCAAAGTTCATTTCCCCAGCCAACCCAATGCTGGGTCTGGGTAAAGCATGTCATTTTTCTAAATGAAAATGGATTTAGAGCGTTTTGGAAAAGAGCTCTTCGTGTACACATGTTAAATTTTATGTAGATTCCAATATTTTTGAGGGTTCAGTAGAAAGTGAAATAAACATTTCAGCTCCAAAAAATTGAATTTTCTGTCTTTAATCGTGTTTTCAGGAATAAAAGGGTTAAATTTGGACCCAGATCAAGATCCAAAATGCTCTCCAAACACCTCTGGTTACCTTCATTTTATCAACCTTTATATCTTTTCCAATTAAGTTGTGCAAAATACAACACAGAGAAATTTGTTGTTGATTTATTTTTGTATTAAGTTGGAAAAAGAAATGGCATTAAATATCTTCAGCTCTGAATGTGACCTATAATAAGAGTGATGAGATATTTTTATTATACATCTATTTGTATTTCCATCTGTGTGGGCATTACTCTGAAGATTTTCTTTTCATTTATGAATGCAAAGGAAACTAATCCTTCCCATTGTATTTTTAATAACTCACTTTACGAAAGGTTTGAATCAGCAAATGTGTCTGCTTTTCTGTAAGCAGACGATGTAATGAGTCTTTAGAAGTTTCTGTAAATAAACATTCAGCTCCCTCTCTTTGTCTGGCAGCTGATGCTTTTCACCGTCCCTGAATGGTTTTGGCGTGCCTTGCTCGCCGCTGCCTCCTTCCTTTCATTTAAGTATACTCTGAAATGCGTGGAATACTTTGCTGAGTCAGTCTTGGTGGAAGAAAAAAAAACTCTGCTGCTACATCTATAATGCAGCGGCATCGGCACTCTGACTGAAAGCTTTTGTGTCTGGCTGCGGAGGTCACAGTCCAAACATCGCTGTGATATCAGGAGCTAAAATCCCAAACAGGACTTTAAGTGGAACGTGGCACCGTGCTGCTTTCAGGCCTTGGCTGCTTTTATTTTCAGCCAGGGGTTTGTTTCACTCAAAATACTGCAGAAGAATACAGCCAAAGGCACCAGTCCAGAATTCATGGAATAATTATGATTAAATATTGAGTTTTCAACCTAATTAGCAGGCGAGTGCTATAAAAAGGACAGAGTTTGCATGCTATTTGAGTCATTAGGATGATTTCTTTGGCATGTTTTGTCACTTTTGGACATCCTTATGAGTGCAAAAACAGTTCCTGAATATCTCAGTGCCGTCGACAACAGCCAAACATTCCCCCTGAGGATGTGGAGTAAAAAAAGTGGATCAACACTGATCAAAACTTTGTGCAGTCGCTACAACTGATTCATCGAGGCTTTTGAAGTGCTGCTTATCCAAGAGTTGTTTCCCAGAGGATGTAAAATAAAATCTAAGTCAGTGGGAGGAAAAAAGGGACATGAAAAAGTTCTTTCAAATAAAAGGAGGTATAAGGGACGTACAGGAGACATGAGAATGAGATCATTGGCACAAAGAAGGAGAAACTTCAAGACAACTTTTAGTCTCTTTGATTGCACTGATTCAGATACAGCTTGCCTTCAAGCTATGAAAGTTATTTTACATCCCTTTTATTCTTATACAGGGTTACTTTAGCATAATTTTAATAAACATTTTACCACACTATATTGTGTAGCTATTGCCTTTAAAACTATTCAACGAGGTGCTTGAAACATTCAGATCATGTTCAAGATGATAGAAAGGCAACAACTACTCAAACTAGAAAAGCACTTTGAGAGCTCAGACCTCCGCCAGCGCAACAGTCCTCACCCATATTGTGATTTTCAACATAAATATTAGTCCTACCTTTATTTCATATAAAAATTAAGATTTCTTGACCATGAAAACATACCATTAGCAACTGGATTCATAATGATATCCTATTTAGTTCGCGAAAAATCACAGTTTTTGTCATGGCAGATCCAGATGGTGATCCGGATCACTCCCAAAATCGAATCATTTGTTTCTTGTCCCAATCCAGACATTTCCTTAAATCTATCCATAACTTTGAGTTATCTTGCTAACAGAGAAACAAGCTTACTAACAAAAAAAGCAGATGCCAGCGATCACATGACTTTTGGCGGAGGTAATAACCACTCACTACAAAGAAAGTATGCAGACGACCATTTCCGAACCTAGAGCACGCCAAAAGAGCACGGGGCGGCAGTAGCTCAGTCTGTAAGGGCTTGGGCTGGGGGCCGAAGGGTGGCTGGTTCAAGTCCCGCCGGACCATGTTTGGAAGTTGGTTTGGTAGCTGGAGAGGTGCCAGCTGACTTCCTGGGCACTGCCGAAGTGCCCTTGAGCAAGGCACTAAACCCCCCTCCAAAACACTGCTCGGTAGCGCTTCTTCAGGAGCAGCAAGCCATCACTCTGACATCTCTCCATTGATGCATGATCTTAGGTTGTGTTTGCATGTGCATGTGTACTTCAGCCTGTGTTTGTGCAGCATGTTCAGCAGAGTGTAAAGAACTGAATTTCCCCATGAGGGACGTATAAAGGTAGTAAAAAAAAAAAAAAAAAAACTTCAAGCAGATGATCATAAGCTGCGGAAACCATACCCAGAGCCACTCCTATCTGCTAAGAACAGGAGACTACAGACATCCCCATCCATAGAAAGACATAAAAATGCATAAACTCATGATGAAACACTGTTTGTTACTGTTAAATACTGTTTATCTGCTGACTGTAGGCAAAGGCAGGCTAACGTTACCCATTGACTCCCAGTATTTGAGCTAAGCTAGTTAGCCTCGCCCGTCTCTTTCTTGTTACTTCACGCATAGCAAAGAATAGTGTTTATCTGTGTGTCATGAACTCGAGAGTGAGGCAAGACACAACAAAAAAAAAGATGTTGGTGTATCCCTTTAAAGTAGCTAGAACTCTAACAGAGTACCTTAGGCTGGGTTAACAGCTGATCAGGGGCTGAACTGAAGATTAGTGATTATGAACTTGCTCTAACAGCCTTCAAAACTGAATATATGAATTAAGGCAAAATGTTGGGATTTTTAAAGTAACATTGCAATTTAAAATGCCAGTGATGTACAAAGGCCCCAATATATCATAAACAAAAATGTTTGATTTGATTTGATTTATTCTGGATCCACCATTACTTACAACAAATATGCAGCTATTCTTCCGAGGGTCCAGACATCACATTTTCAACCAAAAATATCATCATCCTTGTGAGGAACAATTTAACTGTTGTATATATTGTATATAGTTTTTTCTTATGCATTTGAACTATCCTGAATTCCTGTAAAATCATTGCTTAGTGACATGACCTTACATAACCCGTACATGACCTTACATAGCCCTCTCCATGCTAGAGACTGCTTTCCCACACATACACTACATGACCGTGCATAGCCCTCTAAGCCCTCTCGTTGCCCTTTCTTCCCAGAAACTCAAGTTATTCCCATGAACTTGCTGAACTTACTGCATCTGCAAGGCCATCTGCCTCACTAAACTCAACCCCATGTGACCACATATAATGTTATAAAAAGGAGAAGACACTGTACTAGTTTTCATTCAACTCTCAGACTGCTTGACACTCTGAATGGTTGTAACTCCTTACCAGGAAAGTACAAGTAAAGCTCCAGTTGATTGCATCCAGCTGCTTCTCATCATCTTTATTCTGAATAAATGTCAGGTGTTGATACAGACCTTGAAACTGAGTTATCTTAGGACTGTAAAGGGAAAAGTCCTGACAATCCTTTTAAGCATGACTTACATGCAGTGCACCCCTAACATTCATATAGTCCTCTCATTCAGCTTCAGCTCTATTATTCACTCCTGATTGCAAAAAGCAAACCAATACATACAAATTTAAAACAAGAAAAAAGGAGAGACAAACCACAGAACTCTCCTTACCTATTGGGGTTACCAGAAATAAATCACATCACTGGGGAGAAGCACTTAACATTCATACTGTATCTTTAAAGTAACCCATAAGTAAACAAATACATCTTTAATTTCTTGTTTAAGCAACTTCTGTTACTGCCTGAGATTAAAAGGCTTGGTAATAAATTCCATTTCACCATTGCTCTGTGGTGAACTGTACCTTAAATCACATTCATAGGATTCTATTTATAATAATGTTCATTATAAAGGGCACAAGTAAAAAGTGTAATTTACCTTGAACATTTAACCATAGTTTATTATGTATCAGTGTGCTACTCGTTCCAGAAGAACAATTCAAAGCTTTACGGGCAGCTTTATTTTGTGCAATGTGCAGCTTGTATAAATTACTTTGTGTTGTATTTGACCAGATGACCGCACAATAATCTAAATACGCAAGACTTAGTGCCTGAATTAGTTGTTTGATCAGGTACCTTGACATAAATTTCGTAGTGTCTTACCACTGCCACGCCTCTGCCTATCTTTATCACTGTCTGATCAATAAAACAATTCCACAACAGTTTATCATCAGTAATTAATCCTAATAACTTTACCTCTGTTTTTTGTTCTTAGTGTTAAAAAATGTTAACCAAATATTGATACATATTATTTTCCTTCGTTCTTGTTCCTTGCAAAACATACTAATGACTTGTGAAGTCTGTCTTCTGTGATTTGGGGTTTATAAATATGTAAAATGTGAATAAAAAGCAAAATTGAATATTTAGAAAGACTCAGTTCCCCCAGACTCGTACTTCCACTCAAAGTCAGTAAATGTAGTTATTTCCAACCTCTGCCAGACGTGATTCAGATACTGAGTGCATGTAGAAGTGATGTGTAAACTGTGAATCAGAGAAGAGGGAGAGCCCGAGACGGAGATAAATGGAGGTTTAAAGAAGGGAAGCAGCCGATTTGGATCAGAACCAAACTCTGACAGAAATGGAAACGGATGAAACATCTTCTTCCAGATGGAGAAGTCGGGTTCTTTCTCACAACATGTCTCTGAAAATCTCAGCACAAAGAACCTGGCAAAGTGATGGACAGGAATTCTGCAGGCAGACAACGTGAGAACATGGATGAAGAAAAAAAGCACTAATTTAGACACTTAGTCACATCAGTGTGAACTGACACTACATTAACAACCCACCCACAGCAAAAGCAGCACCATATGATACACAACTAGAACTTCCACCTGGTGCTTTTATGCTTCCATAACGTGTATGACTGGCAGAAAGGGAAAGCTGAATCTTGCTGAGAGTAAGGGCTGTGGTGGTTTTGTGGTCATGTGATTCACAAAAATAATTTAAGAGAAAGACAAACATGAAACATAGAGACTTAAATCAATTCATTCATTTAATAGGGACAGTGCACATTAACGAACATCTATTAAAAGAAAACAATAGATGTAAATATTCCAGATTATAGCATCAATGCTAATTTACACCTGCAGTCTCTAGGCTGGTGATACACAAACATTATGGCAAAGACACCACATACACAAAAGCAGGACATAGGACAAGACACTAGATCATAAGAGCACATCACAAAACAGTTCATAGATGTTAATGGTTACAGGACTGGTTTGCTTTCAGCCACTGCTTGACGTGCATTTTGAATGATTTCTTTATCAGTACATGCTGGAGTGAAAGTGAAAAACCATGCAACGTTTAAAAGAAATCCCTCAAAATCTTCTGGAAATACCCTGCCCACAAGCAACAGGTCCTCAAGAGACTCAGTGACCTTGACAACTACAATTCAACCTCAAAATCGAATCGTCTTATCCCTGCAACAAAGGGAGAATTTTACAAGTGTGTTCTTGGACGAGACACTTAACCTCAGGTTGCTGCCGCTGCTGCATCAGTGGGGTGCAAATGGGCATGAAAGGGCGAGCATGTGTTAGCTAATACTGATGGACAGCTGACACAGAAACTGAACAACCAGTTAGTGATTGGATAGATGTGATCTGCTGTGTAAAGCTGCTTTGAGTAGTCAAAAACTAGAAAAGGACTTTATAAGCTCAAGTCAGTTTACCATTTACATTAAATTTCTAAGATCTAACCAAAAATCCCTCTACGCTTTACTGAGATCAATTGTTCCCAATTTCGTAGTCCTGCAAACACAACACTTTGTAGCTGCAGAGGGCCCTGGTGTTCATACCAGAAACAAGACAAATTTAGCAAAGGTGCAGACTATTACGTGCCAATACATCCAGGATAAATCTAGGAGAGACCAATCTCCGTGATATCCAGTGAGTCGTATTTACATCAGTTTGTGTTCCAGTGACTCTGACCTGATCTAATGAGGGAAGTTGCTGGCGAAAGGATATGCAGTGCTTTGTTGAATCATAAAATAGTTCTTGGCGCATGGACTTTGTCAAGGAGAAATAAAACACTGTAAAGAATATGAGTGTTGTTGAGGTGACAGTTTTAATCTGTAAGTAGGTTAATTAAAAGGCTTTTGACTCTGTATATCTCCCCCAAAGCTCGCAACTTTCTATAGGCAATTGGCAATCACATTCACTAGTGCCAAAGGCCTATCCCAACCTCACTTAAAATAATGACCTAGCTCTTTAAAGTCCAAAAATGGATCATGGACCAGTTCATCCTTGAGTCAAAGTGGATATTTGTTCAAAGTCAAGGCATTTTCTGTCTGAATCTGCATGGAAGCAAGGGACAATCATGGTTGGTTGATAGGTGGGTTAATAAACAGTCCAAGTCATGTGCCACTGCCTTTAACCAGGCTCTTTTACAGTCTAGTGGTTGTGGGAACAATGCCTTAGTTTTGACATTTGGATTTCAAATTCTGTACAGTGATTTATGTCACAGTAGACATTTCAGCAAATTTTAAAGACCATGTTCAAGTGTTCAAAACATCACACTAAACATAAGGGATAATCTTGAGAGCACTTGACATTTGCCACTGCATTTCTAAAGTATGTTCAGTTCAGTCTTGAATTAGAAAAGAAATTCACACAAATGTGACAAATCTCTTAAAGCCAGGCATCACGACAATGCCCCGTGACCCTGGACTTTGTACTTTAATAATCTAAAAAATTATCCGGTCTTCAATCATTCAGGGAAATATTATAAGGAAAGACTGAACATGAGGAAAAAGTATGAAGGCATTTCAAGCTTAGAATTTAGAAAATGTGTCCTTAAGTAGCAGGATATTTTAGCCAAGTTTAAAGAAAACTCTGAATATTATTTTGAGATATTGTGCTCACAAGCGAAGGATGGATATGATAACCTTGCACAGAAGCTGGACCTGCCTAATTCAGTGTCTGTGATCAGGGAGATCCATCTAGCCAAGCTCCAATCTTTAATGATTGTTAGCAGCCCAAAGAAGCACAGCCAATCAGAGCTCTCATAGAGCAGGATGAGCTACAAGCGAGATGACAGCAGGAAGTCACAGCACATACAGGGATTAGCATAAATGCTAACAGATTCAGCAGCAGTTTTATCTGAATTTGACTGCATTTCTTTATTAAATGAAAAACATAACTCTACAAACTTCTCATTAGTGAGGAAATTTTTCTCCACTTCCAACATGTTTTGACCAGAGTTTGTTCTACTTAAAGGTGCTATGAGGAGAATCTGTTACCGGCGACATAAAGACTCTGCTACCCATGAGCATGCGCGCCGACTGTCCTAATGCTGCGTTCCAGTAACCTCGGAACTGGGAGTGACATCATCTCCAACTTATGGGCATTCCAGTTGAAGTTGGAAAAAAACATGCCGATCCACCAGTTAGTTAGCTGCTGTTAGCATGCCCTGTGTTGTTGTTCACAAATATCACATGAAGAATGTGATTATCACTATGGCAGAATTTTTGTAAATATAAGTCTAACAGTACTACTATGTATACAGCTGATCTCGAGCGACACACCCCAGTCAGAAGTGCAAGTAAATTGATTATTACAGGAGCTAAATAACTGTTCACACTGGGGGCATCCATCTTCGATTGTCAACTCGGGGGTGGCGAGGTTTCACCGAGTTCCCACTAGGAAATTCCGACTTCGGGGGACGTTCCAGTTGCAGTTTCCTACTCGGACCTCGGAAATTCCTACATCTGACTACAACTGGAACGCACCATAAGACGTGACCCAAGCCAAAGAGTGTTTGTTGTGATGCTAATAAAGCATGCAGCTCGGGCATTCCTCAGAACTCTGCATTGCTTTACAACTTTTTTCAACAACTTACAGGATGCGAAGCGAAAAGGTAATGTATCTCTTTCTATTTACGTAGCGGTAGTTTTTGAAAATGAGAAATTTTTGGAAAAGTACTTTTGTAGCCGGCTATACATCACCACTTACAGCCCGGTGCTCTAAGACTTGTCCGAATAATATAAATTTGCTCTAATTTTAATTGTCTTGTTCCCAGAGTTGAGTATCCAGGCCAGTCCAGCCCTGTCCGACCCGACCGCGAAGCTAAGGAATAGCATTTATAGGAAACCTATTTTGATGCTGTAAAACTCATCTTAAAGTGTGTATTTCGATCAGGCATATATCTAAAAGTGAGACTTTTTTGTAATTACTTAGAAACTCCTCATAGCATCTTTAAGTGGCTCATGTTCTGAAGCAATGTCGCTAGAACGAATGTCCAATCACGTGACGGATATGCTTCTTAAAGTCTCTGCCCTTCTCAAACACTTTCGATGGGCTCTTTCCCAGATGGATTAGGGAAATATTTTAAGTGTTCCATCTGGCTTTAGAGATTTGCCTTTTACTCAAATAATCTTGACAGTTCTTTGCAAAGTTTGAAGAAAATCCCTTCAAATGATCTGAAATATTTTGTTTGCAACAACACCTTGAATGGACAGGCATATGGACAGGTGGATGGACAGCAGGAAAATATGTCTCTGATCTTAGATGTCTCAATATAAAAAGGAAAATGTCTTAAGCCCCAGTCACACATTCCCGTTTCTCATGGCGATTGTGCACGATTGTCATAATCCTGATAAAGCGTGCTTTGGTCGTGGTGCATGCGCTACTTGGTCTGGATCACCGTTGTATAGTCGTGGATGAACGGCGGGGAACGTGGAAGCTCCACGACACTTTTGAACTGTTCAAAACTGTCGTGGAGAATCGGCGCTCTCAGTGGAGCGGGATGGAAGCCTAATGCAGTCCTAATGCGAGCGGTATTAGCGGGGCATGTACGGAGCTCAGTCGGGCTGAACGTGGCCCAATCGTGGCTCAATCCTGCAAGCTTTATGAGGACGACTGACAAGGATGTATCCGTATGAGCCCCGTCTGTGTCCCGTTCAAGAGGCAGGCGCAAGCGGCGGGCTCAGTCGGGCTTACGTCACGCGAACTGAGCTCGAGCGGAGCTGACGTCCTGTCAGCGGGATGGAATCCTCCTCATATCGCTGCATTAACCTAACTGGAGCGGGACAAACGCCCCCTGTAGCGCTGAAGCAGCACCACTGACGGTGTATTTACGGGGTGTGTCCAGGGGTGAGACAGTCATTTCATCCCGTATCATAACGATCACACCAGCCTCCTCAATCGTGTACAGTCGCAGTGAGAAACGGGAATGTGTGACTTAGGCATTAGAGTTTGACTTACTCTGAAACATTTCCTTTAGAGATCTTTTTAATTTTTTTCTTTCCAGCAGCACAGAAGCCGAATTATCTCCAGCTTAAATCACATCAGCAGAAACATTTCTGGGTCACATTTAAGACCCGTGGGTGATTTAAAAAAATGTGGATTACCATTATTTATTCTGAGGTTATTTGATATGAGATTATCCCCGTGACCTGAAGATCTCATTTCTCATTTTCATATAAATATTTCAGGGTTTACCATGTGGCTAATGAACAATCCAATCACGCCTTACATCCAGGATTTATATGCACGCCTGCATCCCTGTCCATATTGTGATCTGATCTCATTATGCGAAGTGAGCGAACATGGCGGATCGTGCCAAACACACTCCACTTATTTTCTCTTCTGCTTTGGAGCGAGTTGGAGGATGGCGGGGGGTAGATCTCACATACAAATGAAGCCAACACTTAAAGTGGTGGGATTCAGTTTCTTCTGTGAGAGGTGTAAGTAAGCATGTTGACGAGTGCTGGAGTTTAACTGAGTGGAATTCTTGGCAAAAGGAGCTCTTATCTAATGGAAAAAGAATAAGCATGTTTGGAAGTTGGACTGTTTGACCATTACATTTTATGATCAAGACTTGTCGCTGGAAATGGATGATTCATTTTAGTTAACAAGTTTCAAATTTAATTATTGAACTTATTTAGTCAAAAAAAAAAAAAAAGAAAAATGCTGGATGACACAACTTTCAAGTAAGTTAATCATAAACAACAACAACACAAAAGTAGCTCAGTAAAATTAAGCGTAACTACTTTTGCAGGATCATTTGCATAGGTAATACATAAGTGATAATAATTAAGACAGTGATTGAAAAATAACCCTAAAATAAAATTAATAATACAGTTATTTAAAATGAGAAGACAATTTTAAATTTTTAAATAATTTTTACATTTTTAAACAGGTCTAAAAATGTTTTGTTTTTAAAAAAGGTTTAAAAATGTATTGTTGTAAAAGAAATAAGAAAAAAGGACTGTGAAACAAAAATAACTAATAAAAAATATTGCAGTGGTTGAAAAATCAATTAAACAGATGACTAATAACAATAATAATGAAAAGGTAACAACAATAATAATGAAGCAAAAATAATAGAGACACTTCAGTTTTTGATATTGATATACAACAATCTTAATAATCATAATAAGGTGGTTTGGTTGCAGAGACGGCAGTGCACATGCCTCACAGCAATAAGGTTGCTGGTTCAATTCCCAGGTTGGTCAGGGTCTTTTTGTGTAGAGTTTGCATGTTCTCCCTAGGGGTGGGCGATACGGCAAAAAAATCATATCACGATTTTTTAAAAATAAAATCACGATCACGATTTTATCACGATTCTTTTTTGCGTTGATTTTTCTAGACTAATTTGCATGCTTGACCATTTTTTCCCTATGTTTAACATATAGAATATGTAAAACCCTAAAAGAAAAAAAAAAGACAATTAAAAACAAAGAAACTTTCTGAACAGGTTTTAATTTAAAAAGTGCAGTCTTTATAAAAATGTGCAATAAATGTAAACATAAAAGGTAATGAACAACAATATCAACATTATCTCTTGAAGTGCAACAATTTAAAACAAATGTTATCTAACTGCAATGTCTAGAATCTGAGTGAATAATACAGCTGCTTTAGAACAGATTTTTGCTCAGACATCTTCAAGCTTTTATCTACTTTTTTCTTTCCACCATGGCTTCACGCTACATAACCAAACAGGAGATCCCACCATGCACTGCGTGTAATGTGCTACGATTGGCTAGTCGGGTGTGCTTCAAAGTCTCTGCGTCCACACAGACAATCTGACGATCTTTCTGCTTTACGAGATCATCCCCATGTTATAATCCTTAACGATTTTATATTGTCGTATCGCACACCCCTAGTTCTCCCTGTGCATGTGTGGGTTCTCCCCAGGCACTTCCACAGACCAATGAACATGTTCATTAGTTGGTTGGTGACTCTCGATTGACCATAAGTATGAGTGTAAGCACGAATGGTTGTTCGTCTATGTGGCCCTGTGATTGGCTGGAAACAGGTTCAGGATGTGCCCTGTCTCTCGCCCAAAGTCAGCTGGGAAAGGCTCCAGCCCCCTGCGATCTCAAAAGGCATAAGCTGTACAGATAATGGATGGATTAAAAGAAATTACAGTATGATGCAGCCTTGTTCTACACCATGACAGTGTTACTTTAAGTTTCTCCTACACGACTGGCAGGTAGTGACATTTTGTATTGACCGTGCCTGTCCTTGATGTCCTTCTTAAAAGTGCATACCTGCTCTTTGAATAACTCTCACATTGCATGGACATGACCACGAAAACAAGGCTCATGGGGAGGAATGAACAGCACACCTTACAAATTCTCATCCCTTCTTCTTTTTAGCAGAACATGTCTTTAATGATTCCCTTTGAGAGGGGTTTTGGAGTTGTTATCTACTTGAACAGGAAACGAGTGGAATATAAAGGAGGAAAACAGGTAATGAAATGCAGGGTGGGAGCTGTGGGTAAGACTTGAAGCTGACCGCCCACTTGGAGGACTGAATTTCCTGTCGAGGGCAAGGCCAAGTGGCAACACATTACAATCAGATCTTTGCTGCTAATAATATCTCTTGAACACATGTAGGGAAAAAAAGATATGATGGTGATCATAGAACATAAGGAACACTTCTTGCACCAGCCACACTCTCAACCTCTGTGTCAATGCATTTTATCCTACATTTCCTGTTGCTAGGTTGCAGATGTTGATTTTAGCCTCAATCACAGGAGTTGATCACCTTTCCTACACAACTAAATGAGCAGATTGTGACTTTTTTCCCCTTTCCTGAGATCAAATCTGTGCATGTTTTGAGTCTGTGTCAGAGGTTAAAAGAACAGAGGTAGCGAGACAACTGTCTGAAGAGGACCCGCTGCACTGTTTTGATTAGCTGAAGACCAGCATGCAGAATGTTTAGTTTTGATCTGTGGTATCACTTATGCTGCGTTCACACTGCAAGCAACCCAGCTACCAAAATCACGTCGCCCACTGACGTAGCGTCGCGCGTCCATAAATACCAAATTTTGGTCATCGTTGCCGTCGGCTGTCGCTTGGTGACGTCACGTCCACTCGAGTTTCACCGCAATCATATCATATATAATATAATAGGATGTACAAGTGGATATTATTATTGCTGTATCCTTTTCATTCACTTGTCAACCACAAAACACTGCAGCTGATGCCCTGCAGCAGCATTATCTGTGAGTTTCCTGCAGTTCGTCTAGGTGGAACTAATGTCCTCACTGACTAATGTTTCCCACGCGGACATGGATTGTTACTCTGTAGTCCGGATAAATAACTGTCTGTCTAGGGTACCGTCACACGTGCACACACCTGCTGACTGATCAACTTTTTATTACTTTCACATCTCGTGACAAGCTATGTGGCAGTGGGAAAAGCGGCTGTTGCATCTCAGGAGGGTTAGCCCCGCCTCATCGCGGCTGTACATTGACTTTGCATGGAGAGTGATCGCCAAGGTAGTACAAGTAGTGTGCTGTGTGTACGCACCTTTACTCTGTCTACATATATCTCTGGTCCTAGAATTCCAGGTCAAATATATCCCTGGCAGAGTTGTTTAAATACAACCATTGGTTGCTGTTTTTTTATATATTTTTTTTTATTTTGACTTGGTAGATCAACAGTGACAAATCTACAATTGGTGCTTTTTTAATAATTTTATGAATTTTATTATGGGTGTATACCAACCTTTAGAGAGGGAAAAACTCCCTGACTGTTTATTCATCAATCAAATGGGTCTCTTATTTTCTTATTCTTCAATCAGAAGCAGCGGAAAGTCAACAAGAGACATAATAATTATCCATCAGTTCCCTATAGAATAGAACAGTAAAGCAATTTAATGTGGTCTATTGTGACATCTGAGACTATTGCTTCCCAAAGTTAATCCGACACACCAGACGGACAGTTCTCTATATCCGCCACAGAAATATTTTACTAATCCATCTGTGGAAGAGACTATAGACAATGTTTTATGTATGATGTAGCAGCTAGACCCTGTTGTTAGACATTAGCTTAAACTACATTTCAGTCTTTAGACTATCCTCTCACATTAAATTATACCACACAGATGTATCATTTACTGCTTATATGTGACTTGAACCTCACCAACTACAATCCCTACCAGGTTCTCCAGATAAACTTCTGAGGGGAGTATATTTTATTAGATATCGCTAAGTAACCACGACTCCAGGCTACCGTAGACCAACTGGCATCGTCCGTGGAGGACTTCCGCAAAAAAATAGCAGTGATCCCCAATTTTCAGGCTTTTCTGGTTTTATTGTCTAAATCAAAAAGACGTGATTTCTTGTAAGAAAAGCTGTTAGTGACGTTTTTTGCTCTCTTTGTAAAGAAGAAATTGGGTGAATTTCTGATAAAACTGCAGATATTGCAGCACACACGGAGACCACTTCAGAAGCCGCCATTGTTTTCAAACATGCGGTCACTTCCTGCTGTCAGCACGTCTTTAGTTTCCAGCTCTCTCCCCTGATTAGGCGGTCTAGCCCTTTGAGCTTTGGAAGATGGATCTGTGTGATTTCAGACAGTGAATCAGGCAGGTCCATCTGCACTGCAAGGTTACCCCAAAGTAGCATGAATGACTAAATGGAGCTAAAGCTGCATTTTACATACTCATACTCTTGTATGTTGTTTTTATTTATTTTAATTGAGATTTTAATGCACTATGTTTTCATTATGTATTTTGTAAAGTGTCCTTGGGTGCTAAGAAAGGTGCTTTTAAATAAAATATATTGTTATTATTATTTTAGTCTAATTTTTTCTGTTAACAAAAAGCACGTATAAATACATGCAGGTTTTTAGTTAGGAGATATTTTCAGCTCTCGATTTACCGGTCGATCTTCACCCCGATCCTCATATACAGTCACGAGCTGTTGGTCGTGACCGAGAAAACGAGATCGTGAGTACAAGCGGCCGAAATGAGTTTCCTTCACAAGGTGGCTGGGCTCTCCCTTAGAGATAGGGTGAGAAGTTCGGTCATTCGGGAGGGGCTCAGAGTAGAGCCACTGCTTCTCCGCGTTGAGAGGAGCCATTTGAGGTGGCTCGGGCATCTGGTCCGGATGCCTCCCTGGTGAGGTGTTCCGGGCACGTCCCACCGGTAGGCGACCTCGGGGAAGACCCAGGACACGCTAGAGAGACTATAAGTGTGTTTCCATTACCCCTCGAATTGCGCAAAACCTGAATATCGCAACAAAAAACTGGTAATGGAAACACCTAAATTTTGAAAAAACCCTCAAATATCGCAAAAAGGTTTTTACGCTCTCAAGAGGAGGTTTTTCAGATGTTTCGACATTCAAATATATTGAAAAGCGCTATGGAAACACTTTTTCCGCAATTATACGTCACAGGATGTGACGTACCTGGTCACATGATCACTTCTCTCAGAGTAAACATGGCATGGGAAGTTTGGACAGAGGGGGAGACTGAGACTTTTCTTGCCATTATTCTCAAGAAAAACACGTGCCATAATAATCAGCAAACAACAGAGGTAAGCAGAGTGTTTTAAGGAGATAGAAATGGAAATAAAGGAGAAAGGGTTCGCATCCATCTTCCTGCAGTGAAATCTCGCGGGATGATATTTGACGAGAGTTCCGACGCTACTGCCGAGAACAACCTTCAATGGAAACACGTTCAAAGCGCAAATATACTATGTCGAAATTTTAGAAATATCGCTTTTACTTTGCGAAAAACTGTATTGGAAACCCAGCTTATGTCTCCCAGCTGGCCTGAGAACGAAGAGCTGGACGAGGTGGCCGGGGAGAGGGAAGTCTGGGCTTCCCTGCTTAGGCCGCTGCCCCCGCAACCCGACCACGGATAAGCGGGAGAAGACGATGCACTGACGATATTTTCATTTAGCTGGTTATTCTCTCTTTTCGTCATGGAAAATATGTAGTTGATGAATTCCTCATAGTTTCTGCTGACAAAACAACACTGCTCCTATGTTGTGTTTGAAGTTTGTCATCATTCCACAAAAATCTGATTAAATGCTGAACAAACCGAGCAAAGCGACAACCTGGAATAACTACTAAGCAATTTAATTTGACAACACAGAGGAAGTGTGATACAAGAGGAGAAGCATGTTGAGTTAATTAGAAGGAGACACAACGGAACATTTCAGTTAGAATGAAGACAGTAGCTTCACAACGAACCAGAGATGAGTCTTTTAGAGGAGGGAGTGATGTGTGGGCTCTGTTTGTCTTAAACTGAGACTGATGCTTTCATTTGTTTTTTAATTTGAAAATAAAGTAATAAAATGAAAGTGTAACATTTTAATGATGAATGTTTGTGCTGCCCATCTGTTTAATATTTACTTTACACAGTGAGCACAACAAAACGTTAATCAGCGCCTCATTAAGACACAAGCTCCAACTTTAAGCAGCAGACATCTGGCTGCAGATTTAAAATGAAATTTATTGAGTGATTATTTTAGTGGTATTAGAAGTTTGATGGTACAAATTAAAAGTAATTATTTGTGAATTAGAAAAAGAGTGCTGCCACTAACTGCTGTTGGATTAGAATAAGGGCTGTCACACAGTGTTGCCAACTCCTCAGTAAGGAAAGTAGCTATTGGCTGTCCCAAAAGTCGCTAAATGACGTCATCACCTATTTTGCATAATCTGCAATTTGCATGAATTTTAATGGACGCTGTAGGAGAAAGGAATAACATCATGGGAGTGACAAAAGTGAGTAAAAAACACCCTAAATATGTTTAGAACTACAAATAAACAAAATAACTTCAACATTAACAGCATTAAATGATTTTAATGCTCGTTTTGTCCTGTATTGTTAAATGTTATAGTAGCAAATTTAATCACATGATTGTTATGTGGGGTGGAATTGCTAGCTCTACAACCAACCCTCCTCCTTGTGACCAAAAAAAGACACACACTGGCAGTGAGTGAAATGCTTGCAGCGATAGAGTGATCACGCTCTGCAAGCCAAAAGCAGCTTTGCGCATGCCCATTTCAGTTGCAATCTGATCTCGGAGGGGTGAGGGTCTCCTCTCTGCTCTGCCTGCAGCTGGGACTGCTGCACGAGGCTGTGAGACGTCACCGCCTGTGAGTGCTTGGGACGGGGGAGGGGCTCACGGCAGCGCGCGCCCGTTGCTCGTTGAGGACAGTAACTGCAGAACGATACGTTCACGTAAGTCTCCAAAACAACAGAAAAGTCTCCACTAACACCAGAAAAAGTCGCTAGATTTGTCACTAGTCGCTTTTTTTGAAAAAAAGTCGCTAAATCTAGCGACAAAGTCGCTAAGTTGGCAACACTGCTGTCACAGTATAAATTCGAAGGAATTGTAAAAATCAAAATGATGTCGGTACCATGATGTAGAACTTGTGGAAAATTCATTCATGTAAGAATTGTGATTCTTATTCTCGTAGATTCAGAATCTGTCTATAAAAATAAAAAATCTATATTTCACAAGATGAACACAGTTGTAGTGAGCTTCATGCTGATACAAACTGTTAGCTAGCCCATTAGCTCACTCCATCAGTGATTTTTCTGTACGAACCGCAAAGTAAAATCCAGCCCGTCCCTCCTTCATTAAAAGTAAGTGTAGGGGTGCATTTTGTATTCTACGAAGTCCTCATTATGACAGAGACTAATGTAGTGAACTCATCATTTAGACTCAGCAAAAACAAAGCACATTTTCATTAAAAACTAAAAGAAGTGGGACAGAAGGCAATGACAATGCTGCACAGCTTCATCAAACCTTCAGTGCTTAATCCAGGACTACATCAATTGCTGATTAATTTCTAAAGGCGTTCGCCACAACAGCATTGCAGTTTATGAATCCCATTTTTAGATATAAAAGTTCAATGTTTGAATAAACTTACCCACAATTATAAAGTGCAAATACTATTTCAGGGTCATTGATTCTTAAATATTTTTAAAAAAGCATTAGTTATTTACCAAATGCTACATAACAGCACTGAACAGTAAAGTCTTTTTGCCATTACGTTTAAATAAAAATTAATGTCTTCTAATTAAAATAAAAGAACTGAAACAATAAAAGACTCAATACTATTTTTTCAAATTACAGTTGTTACTTGTTCATTACATCGTTGTATTATGGCCGGCTTTGTGATATTGGTAAATATAGTATTATTGTCCAGAAAACTGATCTTGTATAGTCCTGTGATTAAACTGTTGATCAACACCACAATTGCCAGGCTACCTCAGGTAATTCAAACTTTTGCCTAGGCCAAGTCTTTTCAGAGTGTGGCAATGAATTATCCACTTGAATAAATAAAGTTAAAATGAAGTCAAACTTAAGTTCAAGGTGTAACTAACTCTCTATCAGAAGACCATTATCTCTGAGTTCAATTTTCCAGCACCTCAGGATCTGAACTGACAAACCAGATCTCTGAAGATAATTGTCTATAAATGTCAAACCTCAGTTAAGATCCAAATTGTGACCAGGACCTCAACAGTAAATTTAAATTCTTTTATATCAGTAGGGAAACCTTTGCAAGATAAGTTCTCTATTTAATCTTCTGCCTTATAAAATTCACTTTTCTTCTATTTTTAATTATATGAAGTTTCTCTTGCAACAGAATATCTTTTCTAAAATGCTGAACATCCTTGAAGCAGCAGCTATGTCATGTTTTTTTGCAGCCTTTGCCCGCATAATGCAGCACTCTGAAATGTTTTACTTTTCTCTCCAAAGATGCTCAATGAAGAGAGCAGAAAAGTCTTGGTTTTTCTCCGCACAACTGAGCGACGACTCAGAAAACTCTGCCTTAATTGTCATCGTTTTTTTTTTAATTTCTCTCTCCCTTGCAAACTCTTCAACTTTTTTTTTTTGCGTCTCAGTGCTTCTGCCTCCACTGATGTGTAAAATCACTTTACTTACACATTTTGGGATGTTTATCTATGAGCAAGTTTAATTAAAGCTGAATATTTTATCGCCTACTCATTATGAATTTAACAAGCCTCATCAAATAAGATACAGAGTCATAAACAGCTCCTCTTGTGAAGTTTGAAATGTTGTGATCTTGTGTGCTACCTCCACTTCCTTTAGAGGAATCAGGTGAGCAGTATAATTAACAGCAAAGGGACTTTTTGTTCCCGATCAGACGTAACTAAGACAAACTAATAACCTGTATTATTATAATGACTGTATTTTTGAGACTATAAGTCACATTTTTTTCATAACTTGGCAGGTCCTGCAACTTGAAGTCATATTCGACTTGTATATCAAAATATTTATCATTTAAAGATGCTATGAGGAGTTTCTAAGTAATTACAAAAAAGTCTCACTTTTAGATATATCCCTGATCGAAATACACACTTTAAGATGAGTTTTATAGTATCAAAATTGGTTATCTATAAATGCTATTCTTTAGCCAAGTGGTCGGGTTGGACAGCCGGCTACAAAACTACGATACTAAGTTTTCCAAAAATTGCCTGTTGACACACATCAAAAACTACCGCTATGTAACTAGAAAGAGATACGTTACGTCATTGCTTTGCATCCTGCAAGTTCTTGAAAAAAGAAGTTGTAAAGCAATGCAGAGTTCTGAGGAAGGTCCGAGCTGCTTTTATTAGCATCACAACAAACGCACGCTTTGGCTTGGGTCACGTCTTTTGGTGATTTCCAGTTGTAGTCAGAAGCAGGAATTTCCCGTTCCCCGAACGTTTCCCGAAGTCTGAATTTCCTACTGGGAACTCGGTGAAACCTCGCCACCCCCAAGTTGACAATCAAAGATGGATGCCCCCAGTGTGAACAGTTATTTAGCTCCTGTAATAATCAATTTATTTGCACTTCTGACTGGGGTGTGTCACTCTAGATCAGCTGTATACATAGTATTGTTAGACTTATATTTACAAAAATGCTGCCATAGTGATAATCACATTCTTCATGTGATATTTGTGAACAACAACGCAGGGCGTGCTAACAACAGCTAACAATAGCCTGGTAGATCGGCATGTTTTTTCCAACTTCAACTGGAACACTGATAAGTCAGAGATGATTTCACTCTCAGTTCCGAGGTTACTGGAACGCAGCATTATGACAGTCGCTGCGCATGCTCATGGGTAGCAGAGTCTTTATGTCGCCGGAAGAGATTCTCCTCATAGCACTTTTTACATCCTGACAGACATGAACCAAAGAGTAAGCACTGCCGTCTACAGCCACAAGAGGGCACTCTAGGCTGGACCAGACATACACAAAATGCCCCCAAAATGAAAATCCTATTCTAACAAACTGCAGGTAGTAAATTATGCAGAGGTAATCAAGCAGAAATAAAGTTTGGAGTGAGTGAGAAACGTATGAGGGACTGGCGAAAATCAGAGGCCACTCTTACTCCAATGAAGAAAATGAAGAAAGCTAATCTCGGGCTGAAAGCAAAATGACCAGAGCTGAAAGAACAAGTTCACGGATGGGTGCTTGAACAATGTGCTGCCAGGAGAGACTTGTTACAGGCCCATTTATGCTCAACGTTAAAGACTGGTCTGGACTGAGCCTCCTGTCCATGCTCTGCATTCATTCCACCGTATATCTGCACGTTTCAATAAAGCTCACGGATACGGGCCAAACGGAGAAGTACCCAGGAAACCATTTGGCATCGTTACTGTTACTACACATTAGGTAGCTCTAGTGAGACATGAAGAAGAAATAATAATGACAGAACTTTTTCAAGAGAAACTCTGTACATCTGTATGATATTACTTTGCCGGGGACAAACAAATGCAAAACAAAAAAAAAGAAACAGCTTGAAGGAGACTAGAGATTAATAAATATCAGTAGGTCAGTAGCAAAGAAGAAATGAAGGTCATGCTGCCTTCCAGGCAACCCATAACTCTTGTTTCCCATCTGTAACTCATGAAAATGCACTGGAACGGCATTCGAACTCGTAACTTCCAACCCGTGAACTAGTACCAGATCGATGTACTCCGAGTTACGTCTTGTGACGTCACATCACTCCCTAAACAATATGGCAGCCTCTTCATAATGACAAACACTGTAAAGTATAAGCTTCTGTTACCTTATGCGCCATTTCCCTTCTTCTGTTTCACTCAGATAAGCTAGTTGCTAAAGCATAAATCTTACAATGCCTACCATGTCAGTTAATTTACATACCAGAATTCCTTGCACTCAAACCAAAGTCGTAATTTGCCAGGAACGCTTTCAGGTTGGAACTCGGAGATTTCAACTGGGAAATTACCCAGTTAAGGGTCGCCTGGAACGCAGCATCAGTACAAGACAGATTTGTTTAAGCTCCCCCTGGTGGATGTATTGGTTAACAGCAATGCAAATGGAAAAGGCGTAGTGGGCCTTCTCGGTGTTATCGCTTAATACGAGGCAGCCACCTCTCCATTAGAGCACTAAAGACTAGGGATGGGTACCTTTCACATTTGAATCGATATCGGTACTCAACGGTACCATTTTTCGGTACTTTTGCGTGTGTTTATGGGGTAATAAACATTAATTTGTTTAATATTAAGATCTCAAATTTTTTCAATGTAAATTTATTTCTCAATAAATAAAATTTGACAGATATATATCAAAACAACTTTCAACTGATTGTATTGTAACATTGTAGTTGTTCCAAAAATGTCTTCAACATGAAAACCAGGAACTAAAATGAACCACAACTTAATAAATTAACTGCAGCCCTCATTTTAACTTTAATGCAGTTTAACAATGGGTCCAACAGAGCTGTAAATAAAAAAAGCATTTACATTAACGTTACAAAGTACGAGGAACCAACCAGATAATGATAACTGATTCACATTAAAATGCCAAGCTAATGCCATCTTAAACAAGAGGCTTATTTACCTGGACCAGGTATCCTCCTTGTCGCATTTGCTGCCATCACCAAATGTTAAAGCCATTTCTTTTCCTGGCTGCAGACGACTAGTCACCATTGGACACAGGCGTGCTAACAGTGCCGAATGAATCCTTTGTGGTCGTAGATCTGAGGCTAGCAAAAATTGTGCACTCTTCAGCTTTAAGGAAAATTTTGTGCATCACCAGGTGCTTCCTCAGATTTGAAGTATTTCCGCCGCTGGCCTTACACGTTGCGTCACAAATATTGCAGCGAGCATAATCTGCATCACATTTAATAAAGTAGAGCCATACTTTCCAGCGATTTTGACGTCATTACGCTATTGTGGTGCAAGTCCGGTATGGAAATTCACCTACTCTACCCAATAGTATGCCTGCTTCTTCCACTCCCTCACAGTCACAAGGATGCGTTTAGGTACCTAAACATGGCACCGTTTGATTTTGCGTGAATCGGTACTCAGTAGTACCTACAGAATTCGGTCAGTACCTCTTAAAGAATTCGGTACCCATCCCTACTAAAGACATGCAACTTATAGTTCAGAAAATACCGTTTATTTCCCATAAACAAGCTGAGCATTAAGACACCAAGGAGTAATCTTCAATGCTGTGCACTGAAAAGTGGGTTAAATTCATTTATTATATGTAATGTTTTAATCAATTCAGGCTCAAAACCCTGAACGGTCTTTACTTGTGAAGGCAGCGTTAGCTCTTCTCTATGACCTGGATATTTTAGCATAGTTGTTCTTTTATTGATTGGCTTTTGACTCCCTTAGGATTGATTGGGCGGACCGAGGATTGTTATGTGAGGGTGTTTTGTTTTTTTTTACTCAAACTGTGCTGCTCCTTTTTGAAAATGAAAATCTGGACTAAAACATTTTGGTTACATAATCAAGCATGAGTCCTCAGTGCGTGGTGTGCCTGTAGGGAGCACTGAGGAGAAAAGATCAACCGTGTATTCCATCTATTAAATAACAGCAAAACGAAGAGCAAGGAAAGGAAAAAGGCTCTCATACAGGAGCAGGCTTGCTTTCTCTACATTAAAGAACTGAAATTTAGCAAGCTGGATCATTTTCAGGACATGATCCTCTAGCAAACCCCTCCTCCCCTACAAACTGTTATAAAGTTAGACAAAATCTAATGTTGCTCACTTTGCTTCCTTTTGAAAACTTCAAATAATTAGCTTTTGACTAACTTTTATTTATGATAGTTTTTGAAACAGACAAAAGAAGAGTAAAGAGACAACTACAGAAATGAGTATAAAAAAACCCAAGTTTTAATGCATATGTTTAGATAATTTAAAGTATGGCTGGTAAATGACCTTCATGTGAGTCATCTTCCATTGATTCTTCAAAATGTTTCAAAACTTCAGATAAATATTCCTTGTGCAACAAATACTGTCAGTATTAAAATGTTTTCTCTTACCTTTGAGTGTACATATGTCTCCTTTGTAATTTTACATGTTAAGGTAAAAAATTTAAGATGACAATTTCACCACAATGCACTAAAATGGACTTCGCCAGCACAGGGGTTGCCTAACTTAGGTAACCAGCTGCTTTAGGAGGACTCTTTTGCTCTGATTGATTTAGCCAGCCAACCAAATAGACAGCAAACCCCAAAACATGCTTGTTTATGGATAACACCTATAAGACAAATAATCCACACTGCCACATGAAAACTCAGCACCTAAAGAGAGTATTAATGTCAAATGTCCAACATGAATGAATTGACTCCGGCTCTATTGAGAGTGATATCTGTTAGTCCCTCCACCTCCACTGAATGTCATGGTTCTGCCTCCACATCAGGTGGTGTTATGGTGCATTCACATCAAACGCAACTTGGGTGATCTGGGAGACCACTCTCCATGCAAAGTCAATGTACAAATTTTTTTTTTTTTAATTTGGTCCTCATGGTCTCATTTTAGTAGCAGTGTTCCTGTATTGTCTGGGTTCCTATGACACATGGAGGGGGCCCTTTGAATCATGGGAGTGGAGTCACTGGACATGGCACTTGTGCATGTTAAATAGAACCATCAGGATGCAGTCTACACTTGAGTTTTCAGCCTCTTGTGTGTTGCTGTGTCCTGGTGTGTTGTGACTCCAGCCCCATGGGGTCGGGGCCTCCTCTGTGTCCATCTTTAGTGACTGGGCCTGGATCATTGTGCCTACTTTTGGGGTTTAACTGATTTATGTGTTGCAGAACTTTCTCATCTTCATTTTGCTATTTGTGTATGTCCTAACTGTTCTTTGATTTTAATGAACCTTTTTCAGTTGTTCTTTTTTCCTTGTGTTTAAACTCTTGTGCTTTGTTATCTTATGTTCCCGACTGCTGTCAAAGCACTTTGTAAACTAATGTTTTTAAAGGTGTTATACAAATAAAGTTTGTCATTATTATTACAGTCGTGGTGTGACGGACGTGATCTGGGTGACTCGGCTTCTGGGTTGCTTTGGACGCGCGACCAGGTCATGTCACTCTGTTGCCAAAGAGGAAAAGTTTGAACTTTTTAGGCAACATTGCATGTAGCTGTACCAACACAGCCAAGCAGCTTGGGTGTGTGACAACACCCACAACAATTGTTTTTGTTCCGGATTACAGAGAGACAATCCATGTCCATGTGGAAATGTTAGTGAGACCATTAGTCCTGCCTTATTCAACAGAAGTGGCGGTTCAGCCTTTCATCATCTACTGCAGTGTTTTGTGGTTGGTAGATGAGGGAAAAGGAAACAGTTGGAATAATGTCAGTTACTAAAAACAAATATATGATCTTTGATATATGATTGTCGTGAAACTCAAACTGTGACGTTACTGAGTGATGCAACACTGACAAAAACAAGGCAACTGGACTGTACTGACTTTTGGAAAGATGTTTCACATCTCATTCAAGATACGTCTTCAGTTCCAAATGGCTGGTGAAGGAAGCATTACTTAATACAGTATTAAGTAATACTTGATCTAATAACGCTTCATGAAAGAGATTTAGAGACACTGATACAGCAAAGTGCTTCAAAAATCATCAAGTAATGCAGAATTATTTCTGGTTGGTATCTAGGTTTTCTTCATATTTGTTGATTTTCGAATATAACTGGCGGGCCACATTTAGTGAGATGGGGAGTCACATGTGGCCCCCGAGCCGCTAGTTGCCCACCCCTGCCATAGACAATGATGAGATGACTTCCTTCACTAATCAGATCAGCAGTGGAAGCAGCTGCTGGGATTCTTATGGTACATTTCCTTCGTCCTTCACTGTTTTCATGCCCAGAGGCCCTGCACAGATGCATCAATCCACCCCGTGATTCCTCACTGACTCCATCCTGATTGTTTCCTCACGCCCCTGAAAGTAAGACCTCAATAAACACCCGTACAGACGTTGCTGATTCCCTGGGACGTTACCTCCAATCTCTCTCTAATCGCAGCTTCACCTCTCCTCCAGCCTCTACAGTATCACAGCATCTCTTTATTTCTCCCCCACGTACTGATCCTAAGTCTCTCTCCAGGGCAAGCAATACTTTTATCCCTCATCAGGCGGCGTTGTCTCTGCCCCTGTCTGCCAAAAGATTACCCAGACCCCTCTCTCTTCTTTTCTCCACATGTCCTGCCCCCCAGTAAGCGTCTGACACTAATATTAGTTTCATAATCCACTTTGGAGCGAGCTGCTGTGAGATCGGAGACATTGCACCCCTAAAGCTTCACTATCTAATCCTCTCTGTTTGGATCACCTGGCCCACAGTACACAGGGCTTTGTTATCTGAGCTCATACTTTGTCTGCAGGCTGCTGGGAGGTTCAGATGCACAAAACGTGGCACACTTTGCTTCTTTGGCACTGTCTTACTTCTTTGCATAATCTCTGAATTTGCATCGTAATTACATGCTGTTGATGGATGTGGTATTGTAAATTACATGTTAATGATCATTTTAAGAGGTGGCTGTGCACAGGCTTGAGGACAGACATGGAGTGTTGAGTGTCATTTTAACAAAGGCTCATGGGGACATCTAGTGGTGACTATCGGAAGGATATAAAAATGATAACTATTTTCTCTGCATGAATAAAATATGCTTCTTTCCAGCTGCTATAATTACTGCTAATGTGGAAGTGCTAAATCTCCATTTAAAACCCATAAAACACACACTTTCAGCCAATATTAAGGAATAAATTAAGAGATCATTGAGCACAGATAACATTTAGTATATTATTAGTACTTCATAATGAAAATGGAGAATTAAGGTGTGATTAAGAATGAATAAAAGTCTCATAAGAAATTACATTTTATTTCTGTCCTTTCTTAGAACAGTATATAGTATGATATACAGTTTTAGTGTTTACACCATTAAGTTATGTCCTGCACTCTTCAAGAAAGTCTGAGAGTTATCCAACAGAGGAGGTAGATAAAAGAGAACTTTCCGGAGTGATATAATTTTGAATAGTTTGCATAATTCGTATAATATATTTAGCATCCCCATTCCAATGAAGCCAGGGTGTTGGGAAAAACATAAATAAAAAAATACAATGATTTGCAAATCCCCTTTGACCTATATTAATTTAAAGACAACATATTTAATGTACAATATTCACTTATTGAATTAAATATGCTATCTACAACATCTTCCAGTTAAGCTGGGACAGGGGCATGTTTCAGTTGCTACATCATCTTTCCTTTTAACACTCAAAAACAGTTTCAGGAACTAATGACATCAGTTACTTCTGTCAAGGAGACCATCTTTTTTATCAACACAATTCTGAGTGCTAGGTCTGGGTTTTCAGGGTCAAGGAATTGTGGTAACTTTGTCATTGAACTATTGATTATAGATGTATCACCAGTATGTGAGCTACCTTGGCAGAGGCTCGCGCTCTCTGATTGCTTTCTTGTTGTTGAAGCTTTGTAGGTTGACTTCTTTTCCATTCTTGCTTGATGTATTAGTGTCAGGTCCTCAAAGGTCTGGGGTCTCCATTGTCACATTTTGTGCTTTATAATGTGCCACATATGTTCAGCAAGATACAGATCTGGAATGCAGGCAGTCCATTGTAATGCCTGCACTTTTTTACCATGAAAAAACACTGTTGCAGCACATGTAAACATGCTTGGATGGTAGCTTGTTACTCCAAAACGTGCATTTCAGCATTAATGGTGCTTTCACAGGTGTGCAAGTTACCCATGCCATGGGCACCTACACAACCCTGTACCATCATGGATGCTGGCAAACAATCTGGATGGTCCTTCTCTTTAGCCAGGAGGACACCACGTCCATGATTTCTAAAATCAACTTGAAATGCGGACTTGTCAGACCACAGCACACTTTTACACTTTGTCCTAGTCCATCACAGATGAGCTCAGAACTAGAGAAGCCAGCAGCTTTTCTGGTTGTTAATGATTTAAAGGAGACATATCATGCTGATGCAGGATTTAATACTTACATATAATATAATAAATTTGAAAACAAGACCTTACACCCCCTTAATTTTCAAAAAATGAGATATTGTATTTTTTCTGATATCCTAGAACGAGATTTGATGCCTCTGAAAATAGGTCATGGCGAGATGTCCGCGAGATTTAAATCGTCGTGACGACACGAGGTACCTTTCTTTTTATTGGAGTAATCTGATGAAACACTTCCTCCTCTGTGATGTCTGTTAGCCACAAAACCATCACCGAGGAACACATCCACCAGCAGCAGTATATAGATCCCTAGCTCACACTCACTCATTACCAGCTCTGACTTGTAGGGGGACTCAATACGCGGTCACTGCTTTGAGCCTGCTGGAAAATACAGTAGAAGAAGAAGGACAGGCTGGCTCTACCCCCGATAGAACTGACCAATCAGAGCACAAAGGGCTGTGACTTTGTAAGGTAACTTTAGGTCATCCTCAGATCCGAGTGTTTCAACGAGAGCTTGATAATGGCCTAAAATGAGGATTTTGAGAACGCTATTGTGGGGCAATGAAGGAACTAAATGACTTGTACTGAGGGTAGAAATGCTTTACAGGCATCCTAGTCTGGCATAGTGAAAAGGAGAAACAAGCATGATATGTCTCCTTTAAGGCTTGAGCTTTGCATACTATAAGTTTAGCTTGCCCTTGTAGATGTAGCAACAAACTGTGTTAACTGACAATGGTTTTTCCAGAGTGTTTTGAGCCCATGTGGTAGTATTCTTTACAAAATTATGTCAGTTTTCGATGTAGTGCTGCCTAAGGAATAGAATGTCATAGGCATTCAATGTTAGCTTCAGACCTTATTGTTCATGTGCAGAGATTACTCCAGATTCTCAGAATCTTCTGATGATATTATGGACCGTAAATGATGAAATCCCTAACTTTAGTAAAATATCACAATGAGGAACATTGTTCTTTAACAGTTAGACTACTTGCTCATGCAGTTGTTCACAAAGTGGTGAGCCTCACCCTACCCCTGCTTGTGAACAAATTAGCTTTTCGGGGATGATTCAATTTACCAATCATGACACTCAACTGTTTCTCAATTAACATGCTCGCCTGTAAAATGTTCCAAACAAGTTATTTCGGAGCATTCTTCAACTTTTCCAGTCTACTGTGGTCTCTGTCCCAGTTTTTGTTTCTTATTTTAAAGTTGTTGCAGGCATCAAATTCAAAATGAGTGAACATTTGCAAAAAAAAACAAATGAATAAACAAATAAGGAGGGATGGACTACATTTTCAAAACATTGCTAACACAGCAAGCTAACAGGCTAACTTTTAGAGGGACTTGAAATACAATGAAAAAATGTCTTTTTAAATGTGAATTTGAAATATGTTATATTAATTCAGAAATTGTAAGAACTGTGATAGCACGATTTGCTTTTCCCACTCTTAGGTATCAGGTTAACAAGCAGGTGATCCAAAGCTTCAAATCTAAGTTACACTATGAACAAGTGTGCCAAGTCAGAAAAAATGACAATATTTTTTGGGATAGTTTTTTATAAGTAAAGTCTGGATGGCTTAATGGCTCTAGTCCAGGCTATATCCTGGCAAAGAGGTACAAAAACACAATAGTACAGTCTCCATAAAGTCTGGATACGATGCATTGGACTGTTGCAAATATACAGGTATTAAACCTAATAAACCAGTGTTCATTTGTGTATCTCAGTTGAAGAACCATTCAGCTCCCACTTCATCTTGCTCCTGTTATCTGTCTCTTTCCTCCCCCACCGCTCCCTGCATCCCTTAGCTTTGATTAGCTCCCATTAAGAAATCACTCCAACTGCTCAGCTACCCTGCACATTTACAAGTCATAAAGCAGCGCAATCAACAAACTCACACCAGGCTCCAGCTCTCCAAACGCCCATTTGTGTGGCTGCCACAATGAGACGGAAGGATTCAAATGGCAACAAAGTGGTGCTTGACACAGCTCGGGGATGAATGAAAAATGCTGCTGAGGATTTATGTGTCAAAAAAATCAAAGTCCATGAAAGAAACGAAAGAGAGAGACCTCGGGGAAGAGATGGAGCTCTGTCCTCTCTGTCAGGATTGAGGGAATCAGTCCAAACAGTTTGGTTTGATGGTGCTGGCAGCCACATCCAGAAACGTGAGCCACCACTAACCTTTGTCAGTTTCAAATAAGGAAGCAGCAGCAAACTGATTTCACATGGTTTTATCTTCAAATAACAGGAAGAAAGGCCAACGAATCCTTGATCAAAATCCATCCACCTTGGAGCTGCAGTTTTCTGATACAGCAGTGTTTGGCACGCCGAAACAGGTTTCCAGGCGGGAGGCTGAAGTAACAAATGTTTTTATTTTTGTTCAGTTAGCTAGGACTTTTCAGAGCAAATTACAAATTATATTAGTGTCTTAACACAACTATGACAAACAAAATATGAGAATGTAAAAGGCTGTATCAGAAGAATCAGGCAGTGGACAAATCTGCAATCAGAGTTTTCTACAAATATTTGAAGGTTTTTTTTTACAGTGAACTTCTATGACAAAAGTGGGAGTTGTCGTCAACAAACACTGTTGTAAGCTGTTTTCCGTGTTCTCTTGTTGGTGCAGTCCATGGTGGTTGTAGAGCAGGGGTGGGCAACTGGCGGCCCAGGGGCCATACGTGGCCCTTCACCTCGCTCAATGCGGCCCACCCACAACAGATGCTAAATATGATTCATCATGAGTAACCAGTACCATATAATGGATAAATCTGGATAGGTGATGAAATATTTTTACTAACCTTAGAATGTTGGTGCGGAAAAAATAAGGAAAAGAAAGAGAAAGAGAAAAACTATTATAAAAATTGTCTTTTGTGGTGCTGGAGTGGCGGATCTGCGGATGTGCTTGGGGGTGGCCTTGTTGCTGGGGGCGGGGCGGGGTTTGGCCGCCGTTTGCGGGGCGCCGTTGTTGAGCTACGGGTGTGGGTGGTTGCAATGAATAAGTTGATAGGGCATGGGAGGGAAAAATAAAAATAATAAAAATTGATAGAAAAAAGGGGGAGCTGACAAAAAATGTCTTTCTGGTTAAAAAAAAACACACACACACCACTTACGCACACATGCAGACACATATCATTCACACAAAAACAGCTCACTCCTTTTTTGTATTTTGTATTTTTGTACTTCACTTCTTTTCTGGTATGTAACTTGTCCTTTTATATGTCTTAGTCTCTGTCTGTATTATTTGTTTGTTTTTGCAAGATAAAAAAAGATAGTTGGTACGTGCTTTATTTTTTTACAAGTCATTTAAGTTCCTATACTCAGCTATGATTGGGTCTCCAAAAATATCTTATCATGCATTAAGATATATCTTATAGTATTGGTAAAAACCATATTTGGAAACAATGGTAATATATTTGAGCTTTAAAAATTGGTAAACATTCGTTCTTTTATTGCATTAAAAGAAGCTTAAATTAGCTTTCAGTGTGTGTCATGGTCATTTAGATCATTCCGATTTTTAATTGTGTTTGAGTTAGAATATTAAAGTGTTGGTGTAATCCTTGGTTAAGCTTTATCTTTGTAATTTTTTGTTTATTTATATATTTTTCTTTATTGAGGTGCGAACAAAATGTAACAGTGTGGCCTTCGGGCACTTAAGAAAAATGAATGTGGCCCTTTTGGTATTGATAGTTGCCCACCCCTGTTGTAGAGGAACAGCAGATTTAGCTGTAAAAGGCAAAACAAGCTAAGTAATTTCTGCGACACGAACGCACAAACATTGTGTTCTTCTATTGATTATGTCGTTGGGATTCACTTATGTGGTTTAAGGGAGAAGTGGGCCTATGTCGTCATCGTTTATGAAACTATCCATATATGTGTCCACATGGAAACGCTAAGCTGGAGTTTTCAGATTTATTCACTCTAGGACCTGTTTTCAAAACTGTGTGTATTCTGGCATGAAACAACTAACCTTGCAGTGCTGATGAACCTGCCTGATTCACTGCAGATGTGACCACAACAAGATGTGAAGGCATGTTTGAAAACAATGGCATCTTCTGGGTGGTCTCTGTGGATGTGGCAATAGCTATGGGTTTTATCAGAAATAGACTCAATTTCTTATTTAAAAGATGAGCAAAGAACATCACTTCAAGCTTTTCTTACAGGAAATCATGTCTTTGCTCTTCTCCCAACTGGGGATCACTGCTGGGGAACTGGGAAAGAGCACACCCCAGATCACTGGGAAATTCTCAGTGGATGATGCTGGTTAGTTATTGGTAGTCATGGTTACTAAGCGATACCTGGAGAAATATGCTCTCTGGGAAAACTTTGTGAGTATTTTTGTTGACGAGGTTCATGTCACATATAAGGGATAAATGATACATCTGTGTGGTATCATGTAATGAAAGATGATAGTGAAAGGACTGAAACACAGCTTAAGCTAACAGCTAACAACAGATCCTAGCTGCTACGTCTTACTGTGGCTTAATATAAATGGTCTGTGATGAGTGTGAGAACCATCATCCAGTTACCAGCTGCAATTGTTTTTGAAGGTTCTGCCTCTAAAAACATTTTCTCTGGGCTCTAGTCCATGGGCTCTAGTCCATCTGGGCTCTTCCCCAGATGGACTAGTGAAATATTTCTGTGGCAGAAATAAAAGGAACTGTCCGTCTGGTGTGTCAGGTTATGAAATGCCTGCATGGTTAAACACTGTTGTGGATATGCCTGAAATTGTCTCCATGTTGATGATCCCTAACTTTTATTTAAAATCAATCATCTGCTCTGCAATCATGTTACTCAATGCTTCTTTGATTTCATAGACTCCAGTACATATACACTGCCATTGCACTTTTTTTTATTCATATCTTTGCAGTCTTTGATTTAGTCTGTTATTTATGAATCACTTCAAAAATACCAGGGTGTGGTTTGGACCTTGTCTGTCGCAACTTCATCTCTGTTTCTGTTTTCTGTTAATTATGTTCAAGCTGCTCCAGACAAATGTTGCCCAGGTCATGGCCACAAACTGGTCAAGGAACCAAATCTGTCACTTTTTTAGGTGTTTTCCATGATAAACTTGACTCATGATAAAAACTGGAAAATATAATAAAGAGGTACAGTAGTTAAAACATTTGCACATTTTCTTACCAACTACATTAAACAAATGTTTTGATTTTCAGGTTTGCAAACTGTAATCAAACTAGGGGAGTAACAAATATCAGATTTTTATAAGATCTGCAAACAGAATCACATCCCAAGCGTCTGCTCTGCTACAAAGACGTGTCTGCATGCATTATTTAATCTTCTTACATATATCAGCAACAAGAAATTTTCCACGGCTGAGCTGATTTACATTTTTATTTGCTGCTGGAAAAGCTAGAAAGTCTTGTCTCACTTCATCTTTTTGAACTTATCAATCCAATATCTCACCTGTAGATGTACAAAATGCAATTTGAATTCAGTGACTGTGGACTTAAACATCCATGTTATGACAAATAACACTGTGATATCAAATAACTAAATACCTGACCTCTTTGAGAATGCAAAGGAAAAGACTGGTCTGATTTTTAGACAATAAGAACCACATCTGTTAGACAACGGGAATAATTCAAGGGTAATGTATGCATTAAAATGTCTGGGTATCTATAGTGATTGTATAGCATTTTTTCCTCCCTCCTAAAGGCTAAAAAATGTAGAGAACACCTTTAAAAGAACAACTACACTGAGCCACTCTCAAATACAGCCATAATTATGGATTTCATGGGTCATTTCAGAAACAAATAAAGTGCTGCACAACAGAGATAAATGCTCTTAATCAACATGACTCAACAAAGTGAGAGGACTTAGACAAATGTTAAAAGAACTCTCATTATGTTTATGGGTGGGGGTTAAAAGAAGCAGCCGAGTGGAATAATGCAAGAAAATGAAATATAAATTACTCCACAAAGAGCAGACATGCAGAATCAGTCTCTGGAAATTGCCTAAAAGCCTGCAAGAATATGTTTAAAGGTTAAGTGTGACGTTTTTGTCTTCATCAGTCTGAAGTTCAGGTCCTGTGCTGAGTTTGCGGGAGGTGGGGTGGGGGTTGCGGGGTTGGGATCATGTTGGTCATGAAATGTGAAGAGATAAAAGCTGAGACAGAGGTGAATTGATGTCGGTCATGTTGGGAGCGTTGAGGGCTTCTCAGCTTTTCTTTGCTTTATAAAAAATAAATTCTACATATAAATCTGTTAGTGCTGTACATTTACAGCAAAAGGGTCACTGGTTTAAATCCTTGTTGGTCGGGTGCCATCCTGGGTGGAGCCTGTGTGTCTCTCCACATGCATGCCTGAGTTGTGGTCTGACTTCCTCCCAACAAAACATTAGTTATTCATTCATGCAGTGAAAAAATATTTTGCGGCTTTTATCAACAACAGTCTAATTTTTCTATAAAGCATGTTTTTGATGCAGTTATTGAAGGGACAGCTCAGCAGAACAGAAAATCACAGCCAATTTCCACAAGATCTAACAACTTTTAAAAAAACAGACTTGTTAGATTAGTTGGCAACCGTGAGTGGTTTTCTGTCTCTCTGTGTCAGCCTTGTGATTGCCTGGACATTGGTTTGTGTTGTACCATAACCTGACACTTCAGATAGACTGTTCATTGTATTTAATTCATCTGGGAAAGATCCCAAGACAGCATTTAAGAATGTGCAGAACCTTTCAAAAGCATACTGGTGACTGGACGATTGTTCCATCAATCAAGTTCATTACCAGCCAAATCAGAAAATGTAGGCAGGCACCACTGCCATGGTTTCAAGGACAGAGCCCAAACCACTTTGCGAAACAGACGCTCTGCAAAAGATGTGGAAAGCGTAGCAAAAACATTTTTCTATATCGTTTATAGTGTTGTCATTTGTTCTTAATTTATAAAAGAAATGTGGTCTAGATCTGATAAAACTGCTACTAAAGCTGTTAGCTTGTATGCTAATCTCTGTACAAGCAATCACTTCCTGTCATCGTAACTCTCACCTGTTCCTACTCTATGGTACGCTGATTGTGCCATCTTGCTCAGGTTGCTCACTTGTTGTACATTGGAGCTTGGCAAAATGGATCAGTTGGATTACAGACATTAAGGGGCCGTTAACATGGAAACTCCTGACTTGAAGACGCAAAGATTCTTCCTTTGCATTTTCAAATTCTTCTGCGTTTAGATGACAACGCTCAGAGACGAGTTATTCCCCTGTAAATCCGCTGTAGTGTGCATGCCGGTTCAGTAGATGGCGGTGTAGGTCTGCAGAGAGGCAGCGCTGCTACAACACACGAACAAAGAAGAAAACCTTTCACACACAACAATGGCGAAGAGACGCACAGAGAAGCAGGAGTTTCTTTTCTGGACAACAAATCAGTTCGGACAATAAATCTGTCCGGATAGTTTTTTCTGGATAACAAACCGAGCACGGTAAGACGCTCACATGTTACTCGGCGGACGGCTGAAGCTGTTGTTGTTCCTGGTATGCGCACGCAGCCTCCATGTGAAAGAGTACTGCGCATGCGGTGATGTCAGCGTTTAACCCTGAAACGCTCTGATATGGGTTTACACCGAGCTGGATAGAGAGCGGAATCAAATCTTTCCACCCTGGAGCGCGTTTTGAAAAGTTTGCGTTTTCAGTGTAAACGCAAACTTTTGAAAACGGGCTCCATCTAAACGCAAGGCCAAAACGCAATGAAATCTTGTCCGATTGGAGCGTTTTCGGCGTCATGAAAACGGCCCTTAAATCAAGCAGATCTAGCTGTACTACAAGGCTTTACCCTGCCTTTAGCCCAAAGACAGCCTAGATGGGCTGCAGCCTAGATCTGCTACTAAAGCTGTTAGCATGTATGCTAATCTCTGTACGAGCGGTCATTTTGATCTCTAAAGTGTAAAGTGGTATTGATGGGTGGATGGATGAAAACCATGTGTCCTTGTCCTCCAATGGCTTTTCTAATGTGGGCTTTAAACATCATTGTCTTGTTTTTGGTTAAAGTGTGATTTTTGTTCCATCTAATTTCCAAACAGCAACTTTTTTCATTATATAGGAGTTTCTGTTTTTGCCAGCGTATGTTTGTTTGTTTGTCTGTGTGTGTTAGCAAGAGTTTTCAAAAACTGATGGACAGATTTTGCTTAAATTTTCAGGAGATGTTGGTTATGGCCCAACATAAAGTGATTACATTTTGGTGACCCAGATGACCGCCAGTAGTGAACAATCATTTTTGCTCAATAACTGTCTGACTAATAATGATATCAACATGATTACAAGTGCTCGGTGTGGGATTTCAGGGTCAAGGAATCAAATTATGATTATCGTGGAACCATTGATTATAGATATAACAGCAATATTTGAGCTACCTGGGCAGAAGTTTGATCTCTCCGAGTGCTTCTTTGTATACACTTGAGCTTATTTGAGTTGTAATGTCTCATTAAGTAGGTGTCAGTGGTTCAAAGGACTATAGGACAGGTGAGAACCTTTGCCAATATCACTGACAAACTTTATATTTATGTATGTCTGGATCCTCTTAAGATTGAAAAGAAAGACATAAAAAATAAAATGCTGTTTAGATGAAGCTGAGGAATATAGGGGAAACACTGTGGGAAAAAAAGGAATCAAAGGTTAGAGCTTTCCGCTGAATCCAGGATATGTAACAGGTGCTTAGGTTTTTGATCTAGGCGGTGAAACTGACAGCTGTAGTCCAGACATCATGTCTGAAAATCAAACTTGAGACCTGATCTAAAGGATAAAAGAGGACAGAGGAGATACTTACACCTGTCACACTTTTAAACCTCCTCAATCACGGTGAATAGCAAGAGAAATCCAGACTCCCTGCAGATACCTCGTTGCCATGTTACCATTTTACAACTTAAATCCAGCATCTTTACAAGTGTTTGGAACAAGGCAGTGATTTTGGCAGAAAAGACCTCACATGGGTAAATTTTACATGTACAATCTCACCACGTCTACATATTGTTTTCATTTTCAGGAAACAAACTGTAAAACACTAATAGTTTTCTAAACACAGCGATCAATAGTACCCTACATTGCACATGCATCCATTCAAACATTCTCTAGATGATGGCAGGCAATGTGGACCAAATCATCAAACCTTTTCTCTCATATAAATCCATGCAACACTGTCCTTAACAAGCAGGGTGACATTTACATGATATTAAAAAAAACAACTCATCAGGTAAACAAACATACAAGCAAACATGCTAGTGTGCCTTAAATTAAAATTTTTGAGGTCAAACAAACATGAGGAGGTGAATTTAAAATTCACTTTTGCTTGTGTTCACAAACGTGACACAATCAATCAATCAACCAACCTAAGTTTATTAATAAAGTACTTAAAGGGACTGTGAGGAGAATCTGTTTCCGGCGACATTAAGACTCTGCTACCCATGAGCACACGTGGCGACTGTCGTAATGCTGCATTCCAGTAACCTCGGAACTGGGAGTGACATCACCTCTGACTTATCGGCATTCCGGTTGAAGTCGGGAAAAAAACATGCCGATCTACCAGGCTATTGTTAGCTGTTGTTAGCACGCCCTGCGTTGTTGTATGAGGAATGTGATTATCACTATGGCAGCATTTTTGTAAATATAAGTCTAACAATACTATGTATACAGCTGATCTAGAGCGACACACCCCAGTCAGAAGTGCAAATAAATTGATTATTATAGGAGCTAAATAACTGTTCACACTGTGGGCATCCATCTTCAATTGTCAACTCGGGAGTTGCGAGGTTTCACCGAGTCCCCAGTAGGAAATTCCTACTTCCGACTACAACTGGAACGCATCACAAGCCAAAAGCATGCGTTTGTTGATGCTAAATGAGTGAAACTCAGACCTTCCTCAGAACTCTTCCAACTTCTTATTTCAACAATTTACAGGATGCAAAGCAACGAGGTAATGTATCTCTTTCTAGTTACCTGGCTGTAGTTTTTGATGTGTGACAACAAGCAATTTTTCAAAAACTTAGTATCGTAGTTTTGTAGCCGGCTATATCGCTACTTACAGCCTGGTTCTCTAAGGCGTGTCCAATAATATAAATTTGCTCTAGTTTTAATTGTCTTGTTCCCGAAGTTGAGTATCCAGGCCAGTCCAGCTCTGACCGACCTGACCGGAAGGCTAAGGAATAGCATTTATAGATAACCTATTTTGATGCTATGAAACTCATCTTAAAGTGTGTATTTCGATCAGGCATATATCTAAAAGTGAGACTTTTTTGTAATTTAGAATCTCCTCACAGTCCCTTTAAAAAAAATGTATGATAAAAATGTAGCACAAAATACTGAACATCCAAGTAGAAAATTAATGATTAAATACTGCAAACGGGCAAGACAAATACAGTTCAATATACAGGATATGTTCCCATTGTCCACAAAAGCCAGACAGTGTTGGGAACAAAGAGCCTTTTGAAAACATATTCAAAAGGTGATATCAAAAAACTTCTGTCAATAACATTCATGAGTCTGCCCGAGTACAGACGTTGAATAAGGCAAATCCAGCTGTGCTTCATGGTTATACACCTCAGTGTGATCCAAACCTGCATGTGTATGCGAACTGTGAACACTCCACTCTCTCCTTTGGGCTTTGGCCCTGAAGCTGAGTGTGAGCACACTGCTTTGTTTTCTTTCTTCATGCATTTCTACATTGTCTAAAGCTCATGGGACGGCCTGTGTCTGATTTATATCAAAAGTTTGCTTGAGAACACTGAACTTTGTAAAGCTGTGCTGACACTTTTCAAGAGGCAAACTTTAAAACCTCTGTGGGTGGAACTGGAGTGAAACACTAAAATTCACTGTCAGACATGACTTTTCTTTATTCTTAATTTCTCTGCTAGTTTTATAAACTGCATGTGAAGCTCAGGCGTCTGTTAAACTGACATAACAGATGGACTGTTAATGTATATTTCACCAGTCCATCTGGGACAGAGCACAAAGAAAGTATTTGGGAATAGGCAGAACCTTTAAAAGCTAACCTGCAGGTGATTGGATGATTGTCCTGTCAATCACAATTATTATGAGCCAATGAGATAGTGTAGTAGGGTATGCTAGTACAAAACTCGAACCACTTTGCAGAATAATCTCTAACCAAAACATATCCAAAGTGGAGCATACATGTCCTTTCTATTGAGAAGTTCATTCAGTGTTGTTGTTTGTTTTTCTACCTGGATCTAATAAAACTGCCACTAAAGCTGTTAGCATCTATGCTTATGTATGTGTAAGCCATCACTCACTTCTGTTGTTCACTCATTGCTCTCACTTCTTCCTGCTTTAAAGGACACTGATAGTTTTTAATGTATTTTTTTTACAAACAAAAATGTGTATCCAAGGCATATCAACCCTCCACATAAGGAAAAATCCCTCAATGCTCAGCACTTTGAAATAACATGCAATAATGTCTAAAGGAGATAAACCAGCTCCGTCAGACGAGAGACACTTCTTGAACCATTTATTCAGCTTACATCCAGCTTTAGTGGCAGGCACAGTAAACATTAGAGTTAAGCTTAAATTACATTATCTTCTTGAGGCATGGTCAGATACGGCTGTGGAGTAATTACACTAAAGATTTATCATTTTCAGATCAATTTCAGACGACAAAATCATGTGATCACCAAAGCTCTTTTGCAGTGCCCCTGACTGACCCGGGATCTGTTGTGTCAACTATTTTACACATACTACTAGAGGTGTAACGAAATGGTCAACTCACGAAACAAAACGAAATACGAAACAGGGCTCACGATACTAAATACTCACGATACAAAATAAAGATTATAGAAAATCCCCAACAGTAGGAAGTTGTGCAAAAATCTCATTTTCTTTATTTTCTTCCTAATGCAGACATACAAAAAATATTGCTGCATCAGTACAAAATAAATGCACTTAGAAAAAAAAACAAAATTGTAGTTTTTTCCCCTTATTTAGACTGCAGTACAAATACAAACATAAAATCTCAATAAAAAGTGTTTGTTGTTGTAACAATCAGGATAACTACATTCTTGAATGAAAAGGTAAGTGGTAAGTGGAACATCATGGTACTTGTACTCGCCGCAGTATATGCCGAACTGTAGCAACATATTTTGCCCACTGTTGTTGTTTTGTTCGCGATCTTCTCACTGTTCTTTCTTCTTTTACATGGGAAGCCAAAATAGGTCCACACAACCGATTTATTTGACGTAGGAGCGTCAGCTAATTCCTCGACCTCGTTTTTGTCCATTTTGAAGCAAGTGTATTACTACAGTAGGCGAGGAGGGTAAAAAATCACTCGTCTCAGTGGTGCGCCCTTCGCGTTTTTAATTTCATGCTTTTATTTTGTGTCTTTGAATTTTGTTTCGCTAAATTTCGTAGCATGAAATTTCGTTACACCCCTTCATACTACGTTTCAAAATGTAGGCAGTTTGCATGTATATAAGTGCTGATAAGCAGGTCAACAGCACAAAACCTCTGTTAAGGAGTAAAAGTTGGAGTATCCCTTAAATAATGATAACAGATTATTTATTATCAATATTTGATGGTGAATAATGTGTTATGTGCTTTTGATCAGCGATTTCCTTACTGTTGTATGAACAGTAATTATAGTGGATTTTGGGCTGAAGCTTGATTTGAAGAAATTCGTGACTTGAATTGAAATCACAATATCTACCAAAAACATTGCACTTAGATGTGTTCCTTAAAGAGGACATATCATGCTTGTTTCTCCTTTTCACTATGCCAGACTAGGATGCCTGTAAAGCATTTCTGCCCTCAGTACAAGTCATTTAGTTCCTTCATTGCCCCACAATAGCGTTCTCAAAATCCTCATTTTAGGCCATTATCAAGCCCTCGTTGAAACACTTGGATCTGAGGATGACCTAAAGTTACCTCGCAACGTCACAGCCCTTTGTGGTCTGATTGGTCAATTCTATCAGGGGCTGAGCCAGCCTGTCCTTCTTCTTCTACTGTATTTTCCAGCGTGCTCGAAGCAGCGACCGCGTATTGAGTCCCCCTACAGGCCAGAGCTGGTTATGAGTGAGTGTGAGCTAGGGACCTATATACCCCTGCTGGTGGATGTGTTCCTCGGTGACGGTTTTGTGGCTAACGGACATCACAGAGGAGGAAGTGTTTTATCAGATTACTCCAATAAAAAGAAAGGTACCTCGTGTTGTCACGACGTTTGAAATCTCGCGGACATCTCGCAATGACCTATTTTCAGAGGCATCAAATCTCGTTCTAGGATATCAGAAAAAATACAATATCTCATGTTTTGAAAATTAAGGGGTAGTAAGGTCTTGTTTTCAAATTTATTATATTATATGTAAGTATTAAATCATGCATCAGCATGATAAGTCTCCTTTAAACGTTCAGCCCTAATTTACACTACAATAGCCTATTCTGAGCAGGGCAGAAACAGTGGGGTTTATGGGCATGCTTTAATCAAATACATGAGTGGATTTTGGGGTTAACCTTCAAATATACATTGTGGGGACATCTGGTACCGGTGTAATATTGTTAGCTCAAGTCAGATTTGAGATTTATGAGCTATATTTGGAGCTTAATACATAGACTATTGCAAATTTGAATATTTTCAGCTAAATTACAAAAGCTGGGACTTTTTATTCCCTCTCCTGCATTCAAACCAGCAGCCTTTCTGTTGAATCTCTTAGCAACAGTCTCCTCTAAAACTACTACTTGTATAACCAACGCTAAAGTCATTATTGTGCCCACTTCATGCAGAGAGACACCGAGCGGCTGACAGATACTCGACCTGGCACAGATTGCTGCGGCGTTCTCATAACTCTGTGTTTGTCAACTGTCAGCGACTCGCACAACGTCTCCTCCAAGTGTGAACCAGACAGCGAGACATAATTATTGTGAGTTCCTCGGGACGTCACCCATCTCCCGAGGAGAAATGAGCTCGGTCAGCCTCAACAGCCCCCATCGCCCCATGCAGCTCCCTCTCATCTCACACTCCGAAAATATGTGTTTGTGTCCCTGCGTTTTATACAAGAGATAAAAATGCAGGCAGGAGAGGGTGGGACAATACTTTGTTTACAGCACTGGAAGTAGTATAAGTGTGCATTGGTCTCCCCAACACTCTATTTCTACGTGTATGTGTGTGTGTATGTGTGTGTGTGTGGATGTCAACTAGACAAACTGAACATTTATTCCCTGCACCAGGAGTGTGTGTCATATCCAGGTGAGTGTGACAGATCGGGGGCTTCTCTACAGCGACAGGGGAGCCGAGGCCATCGCGCTTGTATTATTCATGAGGATGTTTGGTTGGCACAGCACAGATAGCACAGCAGCAGAATAATGGGAAGCTGGAAATCTCTGCTGTGTCATCAGCATCACAGTCTTATAGCAGCACCTAGTGCTCGCCGTATGGAAAATGAATCATTTAATATACAACCTTGAATTCATGTTTTCTACTCTTTATCTGAACTATGCATTCAGTCTCTGTACCAGGTACAAGCAGAAAACAAACCCCTGTTTCAACAAGATACTTTATTCTCTACTCACAAAAACACACTGCAAAGGCAGATAATGTTCCTTTCTGAGACCATCTTTAACATTCGGTCTGCACAGTTTGCATGCTAACATCAGGGTTGGCTGATAAAAGGCTTTCACCAAAATGTAACAGTGGTATTGAAATTACTTGAGTGGTAGATGGGAATGTGTTAAGAGGTCCCATATTTTACTTATTCCAGAGAAGTTTTATGAGTCCAAGATGTCCTCAGAACATATTTTTGCTCTGATTCCAATGAACTTGGAAACAGTTTGGACAGAAATAAAATCTCTGAAATAACAGCAATGAAACTTACAAAATAAAAAAGCAAATGATATGTGAATACAAAAAAAGACATAATACATAACTTTGGTATAGAAATAAACATGCATCAGAGTGCTGGTTTGGCTGAGTGATTAGCAACCATGCACATCCCATACACATACAAACCTGATCAAAATGTTAAGACCAGTTGAAAAATTGCAAGAATATGCATTTTGCACATTTGGACCTTAAAGGACAACTCCAGTTTTTTGACACCTGGACCTTATTTTTAGGTTTGTGCATGCTCATATACTCACTCAGACAAACATTGTGCAGCTCGGAGTCCTTCAGAAGTTATTTAGATCCAACTGATTTAGCCGCACTTAGCGGGGGCCACGGCAACGGAGCTTCAGCGCGGGACGTAATCTCTGCAAAATCGCTCATCTCTACCACAGCCCGGTTTGTCATTGCAGAGAAATCCTCCAGAGTAGTCAGACATATATTCCTGGATAGATCCATACGCTTGTCAGCCGGTTTCAAGTCCCACTCTGAGCAGCAAACACACTCCTCTTCTGTTGCTATAGGCGAACACTGTCCACAAGCGCACACCAGTTCGCATTGAGTCGTGGACGTGCTCCTGTGTGTTGTTCTCGAGCCAGCTGTTCGTCTCTCTCCCTCCGCATTCTTCTTTCATGGAGCTCCTCGTCCGTGTACTCAGACTCAAACCGGTCGTCGTAGTCTGACTCTTCGGCATCAGATAAATATTCTGCCATGTTGCTCAGCAATGCCGGCAAAAAGTAAATCAGCTGTACCTTTGTGTCGCGCGGCTATGACGTCATCAAAAGTTTGTTTACCAGGTCAGCTGACCCACCTGAAGACGGTAGACGAGCTGACTTTATGATAACACTGGCGATGGATGAAAAAATATAGCCGAAATGAGCGATTTTGCAGAGATTATGTCCCACGCTGAAGCTCCCTTGCCGTGGCCCCCGCTAAGTGCGGCTAAATCAGTTGGATCTAAATAACTTCTGAAGGACTCCGAGCTGCACAATGTTTGTCTGAGTGAGTATATGAGCATGCACAAACCTAAAAATAAGGTCCAGGTGTCAAAAAACCGGAGTTGCCCTTTAATGAGGTTTTAAATAGAGCTATAATATGCAAAAGCAAGAAGGGGGAGTGTGACAAAAGCACTTTGAAAAAGGAATTTATTGAAAACAAGTAAACTGAAATAGGCTGTTTATCAGCTGATCAAAAGTTAAAGACTATCGCTCAAAAAATTACAAAAAACTCTCCAAAACAGAACAAAATTTTTCTCAGTAGGACTCAGTAATGAGTCGCTCCACCATTCTTGCTAATCACTTAAAAAATTCGCTTGGACATGCTTGATGCGAGTGTTTCCTTATAGGAACATTGCTCCAGGTGGTGAAGATGGCTTCACGAAGGGCATCAACTGTCTGGAACTGATGGCCATTTTTATAAACTTCCCTTAACCTCCATCCCAAAATGTTCTCTATGGGATTTAAATCAGGGGAACATGCAGGATGGTCCAGAAGAGGGATGTTGTTCTCCCTGAAGAAGTCCTTGGTCAGCATTGTGAACTGCAGCGTTGTCCTGTTGAAAAACCCAGCTGTTGCCACACAGACGAGGGCCCTCAGTCATGAGGGATGCCCGCTGCAACATCTGCACGTAACCAGCTGCCGTTTGACGACCCTGCACCACCTGAAGCTCCAGTGTCCCCCCTCCACTGTGCCGGGTAGAAAACATCTCAGGTGGGATCTCCTTGTCATGCCAGTAACGTTGAAGCCATCTGGACCGTCAAGGTTACATTTTTTCTCATCAGAGAATAAAACTTTTTTCCACCTTTCAATGCCCCATGTTTGATGCTCCCTGGCAAAGTCTAAACGGGCAGTTTTGTGGCGTTGAAGGAGACGAGGTCTTTGAATTTGTTTCGTGTTTTTGAAACTCTTTTCCCGTAGATGCCGTCTGATGGTTATTGCTCTGCAGTCGGCACAAGTAAGGGCCTTTATTTGGGTCGAGGACCGCCCTGTGTCTTGACGGACAGCCAATCAGATTCTCCAGCTCAGCGCTGGTGTAATTTTTTTGGGGTCTACCACTTGACTTTTTTGTTCCATAATGCTCAGGATCTTTCAAAAAATGTAGAATGACTGTCTTACTGCGTCCAACCTCAGCAGCAATGGCACGCTGCGAGAGGCCTTGCTCATGCAGCTCGACGATCCGACCACGTTCAAGAAGAGAAAGCTTCTTAGCTTTAGCCATCAGGAGGGCATGACCGTTTCAATACCTGACAGAAAATGAACATTTTGAGCAGATTATGGCTTTAATAGCCTGCGGTCTCAAACTTTTGATCAGCTGATAAACAGCCTATTTCAGTTCACTTGTTTTCAATAAATTCCTTTTTCAAAGTGCTTTTTGTCACACTCCCCCTTCTTGCTTTTGCATATTGTAGCTCTATTTAAAACCTCATTAAGGTCCAAATGTGCAAAATGCATATTCTAACAATTTTTTCAACTGGTCTTAAGATTTTGATTAGGTCAGTACTTCTGCCGGTCCGGGTTCAAATCCAGCTCATGACCAGTTTGCAGTCTTCCCCTACTCTCTCACCGCCTTTCACAAGCCTATCTACTGTCATTCTCTCCTGTAAACAAAGGCACAAAATGCCCAAAAATACATTTAAAAAATAAGAAATGAACATGCATCTACCCATTACTTGTTTACAGCATTTAACTTCACTTTAAAGGATTTTCGAGTTTCCAAGGCTGTTGTTTAATAACATTTTTCTTTCTATAACTTTAACTATAACTTTACTTAAATAATATCCATCATTTTCAGAAATATATAATTTTCACCATGCATGTAGACTTGTTGAATTGAAGTTAGCAGCTCAACCACATAATCCAAGCTGTTGCAAACTCCTACCCACATTCAAGCCTCAGTTCTGATGAAGTTGGGACACTGTGTAAGACATAAAGAAAAACAGAATACAATAATTTGCAAATCCTTCAGACCAATTCCAAATTGAATGCACTACAAAGACAAAATATTAGAACTTCAAATTGATACACCTGTTGAATTTTATTCCTGTCACATGTCTCAGAAATGGGGCAATAATAGACTGGGAAAGTTGAGTTGAGTGCCCAAGGACACTAGATTTGAACATCTCACTGATGAACAGGTTAATTGTAAACAGGCCAGTGCCATGATTAGGTCAAAGAAGGAGGAACCCTGAAAAATTCATTCACATGCAAAGATGGGGTGAGGTTCGCTACTTCGTAAACAAGTGCATGTGGGAAAGAATGGCAATAAAGAAAAAAACATTTCTCAGTGTACAATAGCAAAGACATTTTGGGAATTCATCATCTACAAGAAATCTCTGGAAGAAAACCAGCATTTAATGTCACTGACCTTCGACTGCACCCAAAAGCATTCTAATGTGAAACACTCCTGTAAACCATTGTTAGTTGACACCGTTTGTTGGTACATCTTCAAGGGCGAGTTGAAACTTTACTGTGCAAGGCCAAAGCCATATGTCAACAACACCCACCACAGCATTGTGTGGATGGCTGACTGGGATTCAGATTCAAGATTTCCTACTGCTTAACAGAGGCTTTTCTTCCTTAACAGAGGCTTTTCTTGCTGCTATGATGGATTCATGCTGGGTTTATGGTGTATGTATGTGTATATGTAAATGTGTATTTTATGTATGTACACCCAACAAAGATATAAATGCACAAACAATGTAAATGAATAAACTGAATTAAAATGTGCTGCAATTGAAAACTGACATTCCAGCACTTGTCTTGCCAATGGCACGCTCCCTCATGTTTTGCGTCATTTTTGGCATGTTGACAAGTGATAAAAGTCCACAATTTGGGGTGGCCTTTTATTGTGCCAACTGTAAGGAAAGACTGTGTACTGGTCACGCTGACTGACCACCACGCTGTCACGAGACATTAGATTAATGGATGGATTGTACTCACTGGGAGCGATTCAACTCATACTATGGCACTTGATTTGAGCAAAGCAAAGCAATCTGTACACAAATGAGTAGGGGTGGGCGTATCGATCTTAATATCAATAGTATCGATACCAAGTTGAGTATTGGTATCAGATCAATACTAGCGTGATGAGATCGATACTGTAGTTACTCTTATGTCGTCTTTACTTAACTTTCCTCCACTCTGACCGCCGCTTCTAAATGGTGCACCTCTCTCCCTCTATGTCAACATGTTACTGTTCCTGAACAAAAACCTATAAATCTGTTGTCAATATGGAAACAGAGCCAAAAGGGCAACCCAAGAGAGGGCTTTGTGAGCAGAAAGCCAAAGGTTAAGGTTAACTGTAGTTTACACTTTATTTGTGCAATGGAAGGTATTTTTTGTTGTGATGTTGACATTGTTATAGTTATATACTTTTTTACATTACTGCTTTTTTTGTTATTTTGCACTTGTGATTTTTTTTTTCTTAAACGTGGAATAATTTATTACTTTATACAGTTAAAATTTTGTTCTATTGTTGTGGTTCATTAATAGAAAGCATTTTTTTTGCCTAAAATCTTTGTGCTGTGTTTTACCATAATAATAATCAACCAACTCAAGGCAAAATTACAAAATTATTCAATGATCATTACTGTAGCGACTAAGTCATCCTACACGTTAGCCGCCACCGGCCGCCAATTGGTCCAAGCAAAAGCCGACGTGCACTCGGAAAAATCAGTGTCCAGGCTACCATCACTTGCAGTCATCATATTCTTTTATTCTGTTTAGTCTATATCCATTTTAGTCTTTAAACAACTTAAAACGTACATAATAACGAACAATATAATTCCCCCGAGCACAGTCAAAAACTGTTTGCTTCATCAAAACAATCAGCAGCACCTGTTGCTGATGCCAGTGCCTTAAGACTCTTCCTCAACAGAAAGCCCAATACCCCCCCTAGTGTTTGGAGGAGTCAATATAAAAAATGAAACCAAATACATGGCTCCTACAATTACATTTCGTGTAAAAAGTATCGGTGTCGGTATCGGTATCGGTATTGGTATCGGCGATGCTAGCCCTGCATTTACTTGGTATCGGATGGATACCAAAATTCCCAGTATCGCCCACCCCTACAAATTAGTCATATTTTTGGGCATGTTAAGGAAAAGTTCTTTTTAATTTAGCCTTAGGAGTTTGTGGGTTTATATTTTGTTGAGTATATATATGCATCTATGCATAAATATATGTATCTATTTATTGAAGAGTTTGTTGTAGAGTTACACTCTATTGTAAAGTGTCTTGAGATAGCACTTGCTATGAATTTGAGCTATACAAATAAAGACAGATTGATTGATATGTCAGCAACACCCAGAAATGCTGCCAGCGTCTGTTGGCCGAGTTAATAAAAGATGTGTTTTATGCAAAGAGGAAAAGTGTACTGCAGTCTGACAAGCCCACTTTTTAAATTGATTTTTAAAATCACAGATGTTGTGTCCTTTGGGCTAAAGAGGAAAAGGACCATCCAGATTGTGAACAAAGCAAGTCAATAAAACAGCATCTATGATGGTATAGGCAACTTACACATCTGTGGAGGTGCCATTTTTCCGCACTGGGTCCCATTTTCTTCATCATCGAAGTCATGTGGAAATGTTCCTCATGCTATGACTAATATTCCTAAATAAGTCAGATCAAAAAACCCTCCTCATGAGCAATGCTGTTTGTGATTTGCTCATGAACAAAACTCAACTAGCAGGTTTCAGTACAGCCTCATAACTTTTTTTGCCACCTCCTTTTTGGACCCCATCCACTGTTATACCTTCTGTCAAAAAAAATCAGGAAAAGGAAAAAAATACTTACAACTAGAAGTTCTCAGAGAGCAAAAAACTCCACTAGGGCAATTCTGACATCTTAGCCAAGTTATTATCCAAAATCCGTCCCTTGCCAGGAGCAACATGTCCTGAATTTTTTTTTTAAGTTTTTGAAATATCATGCTCAGAAACAGACAGAAAGACAGACAGACAAATGGACAAATGCTGGCAAAAACAACCTCCTTGACAGGGTGAGCAAAAATGATGAAACACATTTGCTTCCTGGTTTCTTCAAACTTTTTTTCAGTTGGGAACTTGTGTGTGTAGTCATCTACTTTGATTCTATGGATGAAAACAATTCAGACTGAGTTAAAGGGATAGTTCAGTATTTTTGATGTTGCATCAGACACTTTATAACAATCACGGAGAGCTTAGACCACCTTAAAGGTACACAGTTGTTAATGGGTACAGTGATTTTGCATAACTTTGTTAGTTTTACTTCAAAAACAAGCCACAAAACTATGTTGAATCTATAGTGCGATTGAGTGAGAATTTATGAGTGCTTTATTTTTCCTCAACATGAGTCAATATGAGTGATGAATGATGATGACGCTCCTTTTGCTGTTGATGCACGGGCTTCCCATTATCTGCCTATACCAATTAATCTTTCTCACACAATTAACTCACACAACTACACAAATTACTGTACCAATGAACAGCAGTGTACCTTACTGCACATCTGTGTTGTTCTTCTTAAGGTGCAGCGCCCTTTCAGCCACTTCACATACTGTTGTCAAGTATTTGATCCAACCCAACTTCAAAAACATTGAACTGGTCCTTTAAACTTGGATGGCATTGCATCATTTTTTGTGTGGGTCCTTAAAGGGCTTGAATGTTCATGGGCATAGTCGGGTAGATGGGCCATACTATAGAGGCTTTCACCATTAAGTTCCTCATTTGATATCCAGTTGAACCAAAGGACACACAGAGGAGCAAAACACTATGTATTGAAGTTGTCAGTGTTTCATTAAGTTCTGAGATGCTGGGTGTGGGGGTGTGAATTACTTTTGAGGCTATAAAATCACACACATAGCCTCAAAAATAATTCACACCCCCACACCCATCATCTTAGAACTTTATGAAAGAGCATTAGCACGCCTCGGTAAAACAATAGCCACGGACATAGAGCACCCTCTCAACATCCACTTTAAACTTCTACCCTCTGGCCGCAGGTACAGAACACTGAAATGGAGAGGGGCTCGCTTTAACAAGAGCTTTGTACCATCTGCCATCACCATCCTGAACAATACAACCCACTGACCAATGGGTTGTAATGTAAAATGTGTGCTCTATGGTTTTCTATGGTTTTTACATGGTTTTACATGTAGTATCTAAATAAAGTTATCTATCTATCTATCTATCTATCTATCTATCTATCTATCTATCTATCTATCTATCTATGTTTCAGTAAAATCTCTCAGCTGTTGTCAACTTTGATAAAGCAACAAATGCAACTTAAATCTCACAAGTGCAAAGAAAAATGATTGCTTTGAATGATTTTCAGCTTTTCTTCAAACAGTGTCACTTAGATTATTCTAATTTTGCAACACATATTGATCTCCTCCATGATTAACTCTGACAACATAAATAATGACAAGCCCATGATGTTCTGACTACTACAACACTCTGGCTTCTCCCCAAACTAACACAAGGAGGCAGCATGGTAAAATGTCTCTCAGACACACAATCACCAAGAGTTTTTTCAAGCTGTTACTTCAACCCCTCCTATACAGAACCAAACTTTAGGTGCTTTTTTGTCAGCAGGCAAACAGCAGAAAGAATCAAGTGCAAGACTCTGAAATCAAAGAATGTACATATAGGAAAACATGTGGCTTACTTTGTGTCAGGAAGGTGATGGTCAATGCTGGGAGAGAAGTCTAATAAGACTTAAAAAAAACATAAGAATACTTAAATATTGGGAAATTAAGTAGAATTTAAAGGACAAACTGGTGCTGAGACAGGAGGGGGAAGTCTGTAGTCACAAGGCAGGTGTGGCGGACAAACAGGTGGAGACAATTTGGACAGGAAATAAAGCCTCTGAAAGGAAAACAATGGAAGTTTCAAAATAAAACAGCAAGTGACATCACAGAAAAACTAAAAAAGATAACTTTAGTATAGAAATGAACATGCATTTAGTCATTGAAACAAAAAGAAGAGACTTCAAGGCACTTTCCTTATAATATTAAAATGCCTTTATTTTAATGGAATGTCATGTAGACCTTAAAGGAGACATATCATGCTGATGCATGATTTAATACTTACATATAATAAATTTGAAAACAAGACCTTACTACCCCTTAATTTTCAAAAAATGAGATATTGTATTTTTTCTGATATCCTAGAACGAGATTTGATGCCTCTGAAAATAGGTCATTGTAAGATGTCCGCGAGATTTCAAACGTCGTGACGACACGAGGTACCTTTCCTTTTATTGGAGTAATCTGATAAAACACTTCCTCCTCTGTGATGTCCGTTAGCCACAAAACCGTCACCAAGGAACACATCCACCAGCAGGGGTATATAGATCCCTAGCTCACATACAGTCATTACCAGCTCTGGCCTGTAGGGGGACTCAATACGCGGTTGCTGCTTTGAGCCTGCCAGAAAATACAGTAGAAGAAGAAGGACAGGCTGGCTCTACCCCCGATAAAATTGACCAATCAGACCACAAAGGGCTGTGACGTTGCGAGGTAACTTTAGGTCATCCTCAGATCCGAGTGTTTCAACGAGGGCTTGATAATGGCCTAAAATGAGGATTTTTAGAACGCTATTGTGGGGCAATGAAGGAACTAAATGACTTGTACTGAGGGCAGAAATGCTTTACAGGCATCCTAGTCTGGCATAGTGAAAAGGAGAAACAAGCATGATATGTCCTCTTTAAAAACAAACTAGACATGTTCCGGCATCAAGCCTTCATCGGGAAGTCATACAAACAGATGTTAGGCTGCAATAGGCCCATTTAAAGGGGTGCTCAACCAATAGGAAACTGCCACATGGACTTGGAGGGATGGTGACAACCAGCAGACCAACCAGCAGATGGTGTTATTCAGGCCAATAGGCTTCAACAAAGCTTTCATCCCCAGAAAACATGCATGGTATCACACAAAGCAGATAAAATTAGTTGAAAACACATCAGAATTCTGGTTAAAAACATTTTTACAAAGTGGCCTGTACATTTAGAGACTGTAACTCAGTGTTTAGACAACATCTTTCCTCTACAAGAACACAGTATAATCTTGTTCTTAATTTAGTCCAGGATATTTTGTGCCTTGTAGTTTGTCAATCCAGAATGCCTCCTTTTGGTTCAGTTATCTTTGTCTGTCACCTTTTCTGGTGGTCGGTGGGATGTGGTCAATGCTAGTGGTTTGTAATGAAGCTGGGTTGCTGTTATGGAATTGCAGGTAATGTTTGGCCATGGGGTAGTTAATCTTACCATGCATTTAGTCATTATTGCATACACCATTTAAGTTTATTATAAAGCATATTTAAGTTTCCATGACTACTGTTTAATAACTTTTTTTTACTTTCTATACCTGTAAATATTAAAAAATGTCCCTTATTTTCAGAAATATCTTTTTCACCATGCATATAGACTTGTTCAATTACAGTTAGCACTTCACATCACAGTAACTCTGCACTGTAAAAAATTACCAGGATTTCACAATATTCAACTGTACTTTCTCACAGTAAATTGCTGTATTAAAACTTTACAGGACTAAACTTTAATGTTCACAATATAAGACTGTAATTTCAAAATTTGCTATTAAAACAGTGTTACTACAGTCAACTGCCGTGATATTTGCCATTTCAATTATTACCAGGATTTTACAGCATTTTATTGCATTATTTCACCACGAAATACTGTATTAAGACTATCCACCGCAAATTCCATGAACCGCACTGAATTGTAGGACCTGCCGCGGATATTAACATTTTCACGGTTTATGCCACCAAGAAAAAGAAGTTAGTTCTACATACTCTGTCAAGGTAATTTACCCTTGTTTTCCACTTTTGCTTTCACTACATATTGTCATTTTGAACGAGTGTGATGTTCACCATATTAATTCCTCTTTTCTCTGACACTTTTTATTTCAACACAGTCAGTGCTCTTCCTGTGGATAGCCTTGTGACGCCCATCTCACCAAAGGCTGCGAGTAATGCCAACCACACCGAGTGATTTGAATTACGGATGCTTCTTGAGTATCAAACCAGAAACGGGCTCCAAGGTAAATATATTATATTATTATTTTTATTATTATTTTAATACAAAATTAGATGTTACTATAGCACATTTTAGCCTTTTTTAAGGACTAACTTCCCCACAGGCTTCTTCACTGAAAACTTAGTCTTCATATAAAGACTATGTCTCTCCAGCATGTCCTGGGAAAGCCTCGGGATCCCCCGGGAAGAGCTGGACAAGGTGGCCGGGGAGAGAGAAGTCTGGGCTTCCCTGCTTAGGCTGCTGCCCCCACGACTGAATTTTACAATATCTTACAGTGTGAGTTAAATTTTAAATTTACAGTAAATTATTGGTTAATTGCATAACTTTTCCAGTAATTCATCATGAATATCTTCACAGCAATTTACTGTTTATTTCACAGTAATTTACAGCAAGTCCACAGCTAAACACTGCTGTATTACAGTAATTCCTTGGGCATGGCAACTGTGAATTTGCCATAAAGTGCTGTTGTTTCAATGTAAACTACTTTGAAACTATCACAGTAAATTACTGTGAATTAATTACAGTAAATTGCTGTGAAAATATTTACAGCGACTTGCTGTGAAAGTAATGCTATTATTAACTAGTAACACCGTAATTTTAGAGTGAAATTTTTTTATAGTGTACCCTCTGAAAAGGGCTCTCATCCACCTTGTTGACCAGGAGCAAATTCACATGGAGGACAACTTGGCAGGTAGCTGAGATTGCACTTGACCGGATGGTGCAGTCCTGGAATGCACACAGGATCCAAGGTTAGCATACCACTTTTTAAAATTCTCTTTGAGCCTGCTATGTACCTCTATGCATTATGTATTCATTGTGAATATGTCTGTTGCTAATTTTATCCACTTTTTTCAACACAGGGTAGATTGAAATGTTTAAATGTGGTATGTTCAGATAGATGCCTCCAGATTATTGTGTGAAGTTACAAGGCAGAGATGTACATTATCATATTGCTGTTGATATGACACTACAATAAAACCTGTGTTGCACTGTCATGCTTCACATACGGTAACTATTATGGCAGAGCTTGCAATGTATCACCAGGATGAGAATGAGCTCAGCAGCTAACTCTTGCACATTTACATTGATGTCTCTGATATATTAATTGATCTATCTCGCTCCAACAGTGTTTGACACCCCTAGGCCTTATTTTTAAACCATACCTTGCCATTATTAAGAAGAGCAGACATAACCTAATATTTGGTAAAGATGTAAGGTCCGATATAGTCCATCTTATCCACAAGATGCTATGTTAAACATGATGGAGTACTATCTCAAAGAAGCAAATATATGAACAGTAATTTATAGGCTACTCTATAAAAGAGTTAGCACAACTACAAGCCAAGTAGTAGCGATCAATCATTTGAAATATTTTGACCTAGATATATTAAACTAATTAAGTTTTTTCCATGTACTGAACATTGAAGCCAAATATACTTAGACTTTATACTTTTCTGTATAACTAAGTATAATTAAGTGTAATATATAAGAATAACATAAAAGTTAACTGAATACTTTAATATATAGATATTTTTGAAGTGTACTAACAGCTCACTTGAAAAAGATTCCAAGGACTCCTGAGGATTACAGGACAAGGTGGATTGATACGCATGATGGTGATAAGTTAATTACCCAAGCCTTTGCCCCTGATTTGTGTTTTGATTTGCTTATTTTAGGCAAGGGTGTCCCAAATCAACTGAGTCTGGGTGGATGCCCAAAGAAGCGACCGGCAGAGTGTTTGCCAGAGGCTGCAGAAGCTGCACACTCTTACCACCAGGAAGGGGGGTCCCCTTCCTGGTGGTAGAAACCCATTCTCCACAGTTTAAAAATGCAAATGCAAATGCGCGCGGATGAGATGGAGTGCAGTGGATCGTCAGCGATCTGTTTCTTATAAAAAAGCTCAGGAACATGTCTGTATAAACCTTCAGTGTGAGTTATTTGTCTTATTCTTATATAAAGCTGTTAAAAGCCGCCTTCATTAATTTTCCTCAATACTGCAATCGCCAAAATTCACAAAAAGAAAGAATATAAACAAAATATTTTTATTTTTTTATTTTTCGTTTATCCATTTTTAAAACCAGAACAGAAAAACGTCGTTTTTCTGTTATTCCCTTTTTCTGTTTTAGTTTTAAAACAGAAAAACAAAAAAACAAGTCAGTTTTTTCGTTTTTTTTTTATTTTGTTTTGAAACAGAATAACGAAAGAACGAACCATACACGGACTCTTGGTCAAGAGGTAATACGATTTTTTAATTTCAATTTCATACATTTTCTTCGCTCAATAGAACATATCTTTATAATTCTGATGTTTCCGCGGGTCCTTGAAAGCAGCACCAGCTCCACCACTTGTTGCTCATGGCTCGGAGGAACGCCCCCTCCTGCTGCTGTCAGTCCCCGTGTATTTGAGCTGAAGCCCGGCTAAAGCCTCCCACACTCTGCTCGCTGCTCACAGGACCGCGGACATGGCTGCCAACCGGGTCATCGTGTACGGAGGGAAAGGCGCTCTGGGCTCGAAGTGTGTCCAGCACTTTAAATCTAACGGCTGGGTGAGTTAGCCGTTAGCACTGATGCTAACAGTGTGTTATGCTAGCTGAATGCTAAGCTAACTGACATAGTTTGTGTTGTGTGTGGCTGCAGTGGGTCGCCAGCATCGACATGGTTGTAAACGAGGAGGCGAACGAAAACGTGATTGTGAAGATGAGCGAGTCGTTTAATGAACAAGCTGGGCAGGTGAGTTATTATTTCTGTTATAAAGGTATATCCTAAATCTTATAAATGTGTTGCTAACAGCTAAAAGGACGCAAAGCTCTGGATACACTGTACGTACTGACAAATATAATAAACTGTGCATAAATTAAATTATATACTTTTTATTGTAATGTTGATAGGCATACTATGTAGTTTGGGTTAGTGTGCAATATGTCTGATTCACTTTTTCACTTTTTTCTGATTAAATGCAAATTAAATCAGTATCTTTAAAAGGGAAGTGAGTAGGGATTAGGGCTGAACGATTTGAGACAATAATCTAATTGTGATATTTTTCCCCAATATTGCAATTTACTCTGCGATTGTTTTAATGTTTCTCATCTTTGTGTTCTTAAACAAACGAGCAGCAGGTCGTTTTATAGTATAACCAATATGACATTAAATCAATGTAAGGATAAAAGATTTGAGAAAAAGTGGAGAAGTGAAGAACAGAAGCAAAATAGGTATGACATTGTAAAAACTGGCTAAAAAAGAAATGGTACGAAGGTGGGAAAAAAGTTAATAGGTGCAAAATGGGTATGAATTTGCAAAAAAAAAAAAAAAAAAGGCTAAAATTTTTTTAAAGTGTCAAAGGAAAATTGATTATAGCAGCAAAATTGGGATTAAATTTCAAAAACCATGTAAAAAATCCAAACATGGTCAGACATAGGGGTGGGCGATATGGCAAAAATATCATATCATGATTTTTTAAAAATAAAATCACAATCACAATTTTATCACAATTCTTTTTTACTTTGATTTTTCTAGACTAATTTGCATGTTTGACCATTTTTTCCCTATGTTTAACATATAAAACATGTAAAACCCTAAAAGAAAAAAAGACAATTAAAGCCAAAGAAACTTTCTGAACAGGTTTTAATTTAAATAGTGCAGTTTTTATAAAAATGTGCAATAAATGTAAACATAAAAGGTAATGAACAACAATATCAAAATTATCTCTTAAAGTACAACAATTCAAAACAAATGTTATCTAACTGCAATGTCTATAATCTGAGTGAATAATACAGCTGCTTTAGAACAGAGTTTTGTTCAGACATCTTCAAGCTTTTATCTCCTTTTTTCTTTCCACCATGGCTTCACGCTACATAACCAAACAGGAGATTCTACCATGCACTGCGCGTAATGTGCTATGATTGGTTAGTCGGACGTGCGTCAAAGTCTCTGTGCCCACACAGATGATCTTACGATCTTTCTGCTTTATGACGATATTAAATCGTTGTAATCCTTAACGATTTAAAATCGTCATATCGCACACCCCTAGTCTGACAGTGGCCAAAAAAAGATGAATGGGAGCAAGATAGGCATGAAGTTGTAAAAATTGGGTTAAAAATGTTAAAATAGGCATGAAATTGCAAGAAACTACACCATAATGCCAAAATGTTCAACACATTTTGGGTTAAAAAAATTGAAAATTGCAACAAGCCATGTTGCGATTTAATCTAATTTGCAATTAATTGTTCAGCCCTTGTAGGGATGCACATATGGATTTGCTATTGGCGTTGGCCGATGTTGAAATTGTTGCAGATATTTACAGCCGATATTTTGACCACCCATATTTTCCATATAGGCTGGGATGTTGACAAATTACACAAATGTACTGTATTAATGCACCTTCTCATCACTGCATGGGTACTTTAATAATCCAAGGGTTTCGTTTTTGCAAGAGTTAGATGCTGTTTTTCTTGTCTGTTACTCTCAAAAATTAACTGTAACACTGAAAGAAACAACACCAGTTTTTAAGTACAAAGCTTGTGCTCTTGAACAGAAATATAGGTATAGGTATTGGCAATAAAAAATGTAGAAAATGTGAGATATCAGCAAAACTCCAATGTCATGCTTCCCTAAATGAAATCAATGCATTTTCTAAACGGAAGTGAGAACTTTTTTGGCCTGTAGCTGTTTTATTTAAAGTTTTGTGTTTTAGTATTTACAATTTTCTGCCTAATAGAAAGGAGGCAGATCATATAAGATTGTTTCTTTTCTCTGTTCCTTTTCATTTATAAATTTGCTTTTTGTTTGAAAATGAAAAATATTAGTTCAATCAGGAGAGACCAAATTTGAACGAACAAGTGTTAATTATATAAGTTGATACGACTGAAAATGTGCGATGTCTCTGTGATTAGAGTCTCTTTGGCGAGTAGACTCCATCGTGCTGTCTTGGTGTACTTGAGGGGTACTGAGGGCAAATGAGAGATAGGATACCCCCTAAAGTCTAGACACTGGTGGGGGTGAGGAATGCAGGAAGGATGAGTGGTAGACTTCTGCTGGGACCCTGATGCAATAGTTTCAGGTGCTTCTGAGGTGAAGGAGCCAGGACTCTGAGTAGGGATGGGTACCTTTCCCATTTGAACTGATACCCTACCGATGCCCGGTACCTGGGAATTGGAATCGGTACTCAACGGTCCCAATTTTCGGTACTTTTGCGTGTGTTTACGGGGTAATAAATATTAATTTAATATTAAGATCTCAAATTTTTTCAATGTAAATTTATTTCTCAATATATAAAATTTGACAGATATCAAAACAACATTCAACTGTTTGTAGTGTAACATTGTAGTTGTTCCAAAAATTTCTTCAACATGAAAACCAGTAACTAAAATGAACCTCAACTTAATAAATAAACTGCAGCCAGCACTTTAACTTTAGAGCTGGTTAACAATGGGTCCGACAGAGCTGTAAATAAAAAAAGCATTTACATTAACGTTACAAAGTACGAGGAACCGACCTGATAATGATAACTGACGCGCATTAAAATGCCAAGCTCATACCATCTTAAACACGAGGCTTATTTACCTGGACCAGGTATCCTCCTTGTCACATTTGCTGCCATCACCAAATGTTAAAGCCATTTTCTTTTCTTGTGTTTCTGGCTGCAGACGACCAGTCGCCATTGGACACAGGCGTGCTAACAGTGCCGAATGAGTCCTTTGTGGTTGTAGATCTGAGGCTATCAAAAATTGTGCACTCTTCAGCTTTAAGGAAAATTTTGTGCGTCACCAGGTGCTTCCTCAGATTTGAAGTATTTCCGCCGCTGGCCTTACACTTGGCGTCACAAATATTGCAGTGAGCATAATCTCCATCACATTTAATACAGTAGAGCCATACTTTCGAGCTGTTTCTCTCAGCCATGCTTGCTTTGTTGACTAAACCCGCGGCTGCTGACGTCATTACGCTATTGCTGTGCTGCGTTCCAGTCCGGTATGGAAATTCACCTACTCTACCCAACAGTATGCCTGCTCCTTCCACTCCCTCACAGTCACAAGGATGCGTTTAGGTACCTAAACATGGCACCATTTGATTTCACATGAATCGGTACTCGGTAGTACCTACAGAATTCGGTCAGTACCTCTTAAAGTACTGCATTCGGTACCCATCCCTAACTCTGAGGAGTTGGACCATGAGACGACTGGAGGTGCCTGGGGTGGAGGAGGGTTGCTGAGATCGCCAGCAAGACACCACCGCACTGACTGTGGAGGAGCAAGGACATGATGTAAAATGAGGCTGTGCCATGATGATTAGCCAGGCAGTTGTGTGTGGCAGGATCTGTTTGGCTCAGTGCTTAAGTGAGAGCACGCCCATCATCAGCAAAGATTTGAATCAGAGTGAGGCATGAAAGAGGAGACTGAATGAGCATACAGGTCTTCCTGTCTGAACTTTCGCTAAGCTTCATAACTGTGTAGTCTAATTGTAAGTGTTAAAGGTGTTGCCATTTAGCAAGATGGTTCTTGGTTCAGGTTCCAGCCTGTCAATGTGGAGCATGTATGATCTCCCTCTACATGTGTGGATTCCCATTTCCCGCTCCAGCTTCCTCCCACTGACTATCGAGTTATCTCAGGTAAATAAGGACCCTGAAGTGCCCATGAGGGTGAGTGTACCTGGTGTTTGTCCCTACATGTTAGCCCTGTGACTGACTAGTGACCAGTCCAGTATATGGGTTTAAATGTTGCTGCATTGTATAAACTAATTATCATTAGTTATCAGGAGGTATTTCTCTTTTTTTGAAAAGGGTTTTCAAAAGTAAGAACGTTCTCCATAAGATGTAAGTGCTCTCTCAGCATCCTGATTCTGTTCACAGGTCTGAACGCGACATCAAACACGTCCACAGCATTTCCAGCTGGCTGACATTTAAATGCGCTGACGCCAGCACTGTGTCTTTATTAAAAGGCGTAAACGGTTATCTCTTCCTCTTTGTTCAGGTGACGGCAGATGTGGCCCAGTTGCTAGGGGAACAGAAGGTGGATGCCATCCTTTGCGTGGCTGGAGGATGGGCAGGAGGAAGCTGTGGCTCGAAAGGTCAGAGTTCCGCCTGATGTTTGTTGCAACAATGATAATCACACAGTTACTGTTGTAATGCATTTTTAACATGTGGCTAATCTGGTTGATACCCTAATTTTTCTTTATTTTTAAAAAGGTTTTATTGCCAGCATATGCAAAGTATTGAATACTGTATAGATTTATCAGCTCATTGTTACACCCCTTTTAAGTCTCTTAGATAATGACAGAAACAAAACAGTTTTACAGTTTAAAGTCCATGAAAATAGTGATTTTATCTTTTTTTTGTTTTGTTTAGCGATTTTAAATGTAAATATGTAAGCTATTTCCTTTATTTTTAGCTTTAAGAAAATGTGACTATTTTTAAATATTGTATAATGATACCTTTAGTCACTATTTGGATCCATCTTTCTATCTATTTATTTATTTTATTGTTTTATGTAATGATACCTTTAGCTACAATGATCTATCCTATATGTCTGTTTGTCTGTCTGTCTGTCTGTCTGTCTTTCTTTCTTTAAAATATTCTATAATGGTACATTTACTCTCTATCTTTCTATTTTTATATCTTATATAATGATAACTTCAGTCTCTACTATCTATCTATGTATGTATGTATGTATCTATGTATCTGTCTATGTATGTATCTATCTATGTATCTATCTATCTATCTATGTATGTATCTATGTATCGATCTATCTATCTATCGATCTATCGATCTATCTATCTATCTATCTATCTATCTGCTTTATAGTATAGCAGATGTTAAAAATGAATAAATGAATGAATAAACACGCCTTTGTTACTTATTTCATGCTTTGTTTTAGATTTATTTAAGAACACAGATCTGATGTGGAAGCAGAGCGTCTGGACCTCCACTATCTCTGGACGCCTCGCGGCTCTGCACCTCAAACCCGGAGGCCTGTTGACTTTGGCCGGAGCTAAAGCAGCTCTGTCGGGCACCGGAGGTAAAGACACACATTAGTGTTTACCGTTCTCATCACGATGACCAGGTTTGGCCTCATGTCACGTCAGAGGTGTGGACAGACTCTAATGTGTATTGGAGAGCTCATTGTGCAGATGTCTTTGTTGTCAGAGCTGCCAATTCAAATAGTGCAGGTAATGGAAAACGCTGCACGTGTTTGACGAGGGAATTGACAGACTGATCAGGGACTGGGGGAGTCCGAGGGGAAAGGTGTCAATAAAATAGATCCAAGAGAGGGGAAAAAAAAGGGGGGGGAATAATTGATGAGTTCTTCTGGATGCTGTGATGATTATTGGCTTAAGGGTTGTATAGACAGTAAGTCTGTGGTTCAAATCCTGGAATGACTTTATGTCCACCATCACCACTCTCTGCTTTTGTTATGCTCTTATGCAATCAGCTCAACCCTGACCTTGTCTCTGCTGTCAACCTTCAGCACGAGTTTGTAGTTAAAATGTAACGGACTGAGGTTTTTGAAAGTAGAGGAAAATTGGCAAACAAAAACATTTGGGTTTTTTGTTCGTCTTCTGCTTATCTGTGGTCGGGTCGTGGGAGCAGCAGCCCAAGCAGAAAAGCCCAGACATCCCTCTTCCCGACCACTTTACCAAGCTTTTCCCGGGGATCCCATGGCGTTCCCAGGCCAGCTAAGAGGCATAGAACATTTCTGACAATGGAAGAAAAATCAGTGTTGTGTTAGGTAATAAGAAAAACTACCCTTTTTTTGATGTAGAAGAAGATTTATTGGACACAAGTAAGTACAAATGATAGTGTTCCCAGCATTCCCATTAAAAAACAAGATGATAAGAATAAACTTCTACAGCATCCATAAGTATTGTAACAACATAATAAACAACAAGGCTAACAACAGGGTAAAATAGGTTTACACAGTTATATATAAACTTAATTTACATACCTGATAAATATGACACTTTTTTAACAGCGCTGGTGCTTGAACAGCTCCTGAAGCAATGCTTTCGAGAGAAAAAAATAAAGAAATGTTACCTTTTATCACTGCCAATGGGATTTAGCTTTTTTTGTTTCATTTTTAAGCTGGGATGTCCCCTAATTTAGGTACTTAATGTGGGAATTTAGCCAGTGGTGCTGGAATAAAGCCCAGGGAAGTCAGCTCAACTTAATTTAAAAACAACCACACCCGAAGCAAAGACCTGTACATCAATAGATAATAGACAAAATAATGCATACATAACCATTAAAACAATAGATAAAGCTGGTATAAACACTGAAATAGTTGTTTCACTGTGTGTGGGAAGTGTGTTTGAAAGGCAATAGTTGTTTTAGCCCCAGAACCTAATTGGCTCAAGGTTTAATAACCCATCTCTATGTTGACTTCAGTTAGAATCAGTCCATCCTGAGCTGCTTGCGTTGAGCAGTCACGTGACCATAGAAGTGCTACATTTGTTCAAGTTTTTACCATAATTCACATATTTATGCTCAAACAAATATGATCATCTGCATAGAGATTTTATTTAGTCAATTAGAATGTCTAAAACTCCACGGATATGTTTGTATAAGGTGATGATGATGTGCGACTAAGTTATTTTTTCAACTTTGTCCACAGCAAAGATTCTTTAGAAGTGATGAACTTCATTGTTAGAATGAGGAAAGTAAGATTACATGTTAAAAAAACACTTTCGACCTGTGCTGAAGCAATAAAGCAAATTTGTAAGAATGTTTGCACAATCTTAGTTTGTCACTAGAGCGTCTTTGTAAAGTTCTTTAAAGAGACTGTGAGGAGTTTCTTAGTAGTTACAAAAAAGTCTCACTTTTAGATATATGCCTGATTGAAATACACACTTTAAGATGAGTTTTATAGCATCAAAATAGGTTATCTCTAAATGCTATTCCTTAGCCTTCCGGTCGGGTCGGACAGGGCTGGACTGGCCTGGATACTCAACTTCAGGAACAAGACAATTAAAATTAGAGCAAATTTTTATAATTTGGACACGTCTTAGAGCACCGGGCTGTAAGTAGCGATATATAGCCAGCTACAAAACTACAATACTAAGTTTTCCAAAAATTGCTTGTTGTCACACATCAAAAACTACCGCTATGTAACTAGAAAGAGATACATTACCTCGTCGCTTTGCATCCTGTAAGTTGTTGAAAAATGAAGTTGTAAATCAATGCAGAGTTCTGAGGAAGGTCCGAGCTGCATTCATTAGCATCACAACAAACACACACTTTGGCTTGGGTCCTTTGGTATGTTCCAGTTGTAGTCAGAAGTAGGAATTTCTGAGTTCCGAGTAAGAAACTGCAACTGGAACGTCCCCCAAAGTCGGAATCTCCTACTGGGAACTCGAGGTTACTGGAACACAGCATTAGACAGTCGCCGCATGTGCTCATGGGTAGCAAAGTCTTTATGTCGCCAATAACAGATTCTCCTCATAGCACCTTTAACTTTATTTATCTCTAAGATTGAAATAACATTGACAAGTTGTTTTTTCTCTATTTTTATTACTTTATTGTTGTTTTCATTGTTGTTTAAGACAGTAGTTGGACTGTTTTCATGTTGATAAACTTGTGATTTGACCTCTAGCAAACTGCAGATTTATTTTGTGGACGGAAAAGTTTTAAGGGATTAATTTAATGCTCTGACTGTTGTTAATATATCATAGAAAATACTAAAAGGCTCTGGAAATTAAGATGTGACTAGAATTCCTTGGTTGAAATCTCATTAAACAGTTAACTTTTTTACAGTGACCTAAAGGATAAAGAACTAACTTATTGGTAATTCATTAACTATAGTGGCAGTTGTGTTGATTGAAAAACTGTAAATCTTTCGTCCATCACTTTCTGAGTGTTTACTGGTCAATTTACTCTATCTTGGAACTTGAGTCAAACATAATGAAAACCTGATGTGAATCAAACCAGCTGCAGCACAAATAAACTTAAAATCTGTTAAGACAGTTCCAGTATCCGACAGAATAATTGATAAACCTTACTTAAACTGAGGTGTATTTAAAATCTAATCGCCATTTTTTTTGGAGGGGGTTGGGAATGGTTGGTCAGATATAATTTATGCAAAACCAGCTATTCAAGGGCCCCTGTGGCATCAGAAAGACCCTGGCCTGGATCCATTCGATACCCCCCTCTCCCCTGTTTCCAGACTGACCATGTGATGGCCTGAGATCGAGCGACAGCAATACAAAGTCCTGCCTCAGCAGAGAGCTCATTGGCTGCTGGATTAGGAGGAGAATGACTCAGCGTTTCTGGCTCCCCTCCCTTTTATTCACAGTGAATGAATCTGCTCTCTGCTCCGATACCAGATTAGAGCTGAAATATTTGTGCCTCTTTCCAGACCGACCTTGTTTGAACAAAATAATGTCACTTTGAGGTCATGCTGTGTTCACAAAAGCACTGTGAAATTTTGAGGTTTTGACATGTTGAACTTTTCTTTTATAAACTTCAATCTTAGAAAATGTTCAAACGTGAACATCCAGTTAAATCGTCTAATTACCCACATTGTTTGCAAGAAAAAGTCTTAACACATTTTCTTTTTTCATTTTTTCCTTTTGTATCTCAAGTACATTGTCAAAAACATCTTCTTGCCCTGATTGGTCATTTTATTTCAATTAAATTCCATAGATGGTGTCTGACCATGAGAAAGGTTTTCACCATGTATTAGCTTTCAGATAATCCTGGTCTTCGATTTTAAACAAAGGGATAAGCCAAGAGGTCTTCTTTGTGATCCCCATGTGACTTGCATTGTTTTCTTTTTCATAATCCCTATTCTCATGATTCTTCAAGAAAAGGGACTTTCAGAGTCTTGTAAACCTGATTAATGCAACTCAAAAAATGAGATCAAATTACATTTACTGATGCTGTTTTTCAATGAAGGTTTTCTGAAGAAATTCACCTCTCCTGAGCTGGGATTTGTTGCCCTTGCTGTTAATAAAATATCTGTTTTGTCAGTTATAATGTTAGCATTTGCTTCCTGGAGATAATTGTCCTACCCTGAAAAGCCAGATGGACAGCTCCATATATCTGCCACAGAAATATTTCACTAGTCCATCTGGGTAGGAGCCCTTTGAATTTGTTTTCAGGGGCAGAACGTTAAAAAAAAACACAAGCTTGTGATTGGACAGTCGTTTGGCTCGTCACATTCATCACAGACCAATCCACATCAAGCAGGGTTGCCTCTTATAATGTAGCATACATAGCGGCTAATGTAACGGCTAATGGCTAACAACCGTTAACAACAGTTCATGGATGTTAGCCATAGCGGTTAACTTAGCCGCTAACAGCTAACAACAGTTAATGACTGTTAGCTGCTAGCCGCTAACTTAGCTGCTAACAGCTAACGGCCTAATACTGTCGTCTTACACTATACTGTTCCACACAGACGATTCATTTAACACTTATATGCAACATGAACCTCGTCAAAGACAATCCCTACAAGTAAACTTCTTAGGAGGGCAGATTTCTCCAAGTTTCACTAGGTAGCCATGAGGACAATAGGCTAATCAGCATGTCCGTTCTCGTCTTCCGGTTGTCAACTTCCGGTTGTCGTCACGTCCGCATTCTGCTGCTCCCACCTCTCTTCCCTGATTGGGCCGTTAAGAATTCAGCCGAATGAATTCGTTGGAAAATGGAGTCTGGCAAGATGGACCTGCAGGATTTCAGAATCAGGCAGGTCCGTCTGCTCTGCAAGGCTATAATTGTCCAGCATGTTACAATATTAACTAGTGATAGTGATTTCTGTCACTTAACTGCTCAAACATGTGTGCCACCTGCAGCATGTACTGTTATGGACTTAATATGACCACATTATCGCTGCATCTTCTTTCTGCTATAGATTTACCCAGATTTAGAGCTTCTATCAAATATTTAGGAAGAACCACAATAGATATTCCCCACAAGTGACCTAATGCACTAAAAACTGACTTGGGTTAACTTGAGAATAAAAGCATTTTTTACAAGATTGCAGATTTACTCCATTTGAAAGAACTGGATGAAGCCAAGAGATGTCAGCCACTTGATTATCAAAGAAAACTTTTAAAGGTTTTGGTTGTCTTCTCAGCTAAACTTTACGTCAACCTTCTCAAGGACATAGAGAATGTGTTTTAGCAGAACCCAAGACGGATTGTTTTCGTGTCTTGCCTCACTCCCAAGTCCATGACAAGCAGGATGACACCATTCTTTTGTCTGTGCGTGCATCAACAAGAAAGAGTTGGCCAAAGCTCACCCACCGATTGCTTAGCTTAGCTAAAATTGCATGCAATTTGCATTTAATAATGGCTCACTCAGAAATCAGTTTTCATTGTTCACTTGAGAGAGCTGTTCAAAAGACTCGACATGTTCGATAATGTCACATCTCTCACGAAAACTACAGCGGAAGTAGACCAACAAAAAAAGCCCCTGTTTACAAGAAGAAGAAGAAGATAATATGAAGAAAATACGACGATAACGTAACAGAAAAGGGTAAAAAAATGGGTCATAACGAGAACACAGGACCGTTTAGAGTTGCTAAAGAGTTTATTTGATGACTGTAGGCAGAGGCAGACTAACACTTCCCATTGACTTTCAGTGTTTGAGCTGAGATAATCAGCAGTCGTTACTTCTTGCAGAGCCAAAAGTATGGTGTCTATCTGCTTGTCATGAACTCAGGAGTGAGGCAAAACACGAAAACAGCAAAAATGTAAGCGCCACCCTAATTTTTAAAACCAAAAATCTTGATTTATAAAGGGGCACACGCTTTTCATTTACTGTCTAATTTGGCCCAAATACTTGCACAGCTCAAAGTAATTCTAAATTATCCTACAATTCTCATTTTTGGCGTGAAAGATGCTTGTGATATGCAGCTCATGCAGGCTGTCTGAAAGCTGACGAAATGCTGGTCGAAGGGAAAACACACATGCTAGCTGCTACCATCCCATAGCCAAAACATCCAATGTGAAACTGCTGTGAGACTTTCACTTCAGATTTAGCCAACACTTCTATGCATATAAAAAAATTTAGGTTTGATTTAAGTGCTCATTTTTTCATGTATTTAATCAGTTATTTGAGAACTGATTTTACTTGTCTCTTTTATTGTCATGTTGACCATAAGGGTTTACTTTATCAAAAAATCTGACTGAAGCCTCCTTGTTTCATCTGAATCTAACCAAATATCAAAACTTTTGACTGCATAGAGGATTACCCTAAATGCTTTTGGTCAAAAAAGTCGCAAAGTCACTCTAATTCTGAGATATTTGGCTGTTTTTATCAATGCAGTTCAGCTCTATGTGGGAGTGAGCATGTGACCGATCAGCCTTAACTCATGCTTCGCTGTATTAATGGAAAACAAAAGCTTGACATGAAAGCCGTGTCACCACCCCTCGTTCTTATTGGTCAGTTGTTCGTAAGCCTATCATAAGGTTGGTTAAGTGTGGTGAGCAGATGCTTAGCATTCTTTGAAGAGCACATTTGGATGTTTTGCGGGAAATGTTTCCAGATGTCTGAGCTACAAAACATCACCGGGACTTATACGCACCAGAATTATGTGCAAATCTTTTTTACGAACAGAGCCTGAGTCTTATCGAATGATGCATGACAAAAACAGAATAAAAAGACATGTGGCTGCAGTTTTTCTGCTTATTGAATTCTTCCAATCTCTTCTTAAATGCTCTTTCCTCCTTCAGTGTTTTCCTCTTGACTGGTCTTTTCTAAATCACTGTCCTGCTCTCCTGAGCTCAGTGTGTGATACATTGGAAGTGCTCGGTGTTCTCTTTGCAGTTGTTTTTTTCCTCCAGGACACTAACAGATATTTTCTGTCTGTGCTCCTCAGGCATGGTCGGATACGGCATGGCCAAAGCCGCCGTCCACCAGCTGTGTCAGAGTCTGGCAGTGAAGAACAGCGGGATGCCTTCAGGAGCTGCCGCTGTGGCCATACTGCCGTGAGTTCTGCAGCGAAATGCTGTTTGCACGGGGGGTCGGTGGGGTGGATGAACAGCAGCCACAGGTCAGGGCTCTTTGAAATTGTTTGTGCTCCTCACATCTCTCCAGGGTATACAGTAACCTCTGCCTGTGGGCCTGAAGGAGGAACCTTGAAATGTTTTTTTTTAGCTTTTGTCAGAAAAGGTAACCAAGAAATACTTTTAATATCAAACTTAATCAAAACAAACATGCAGCAAATTCATTTGCTTATTGATATTACCTCTGTTTAGGTAGAGGCTATATTAACCGAGGGCTACATCTTTATTTTAGTTTTTTAGATGAGTGGCAATATATGAGTTATATCAACACAAGTTCTTTGTCTTATTAGTAGCAGAATGTCACGTAGGCAACTACCAGCCAGGTGAACTTTGTGAATGTGCACTAACAATGAAAATAAATTCAATGTTAGTTTAGAAAAGCTCCTAAAAGGTATTTAAAATCAACTGATAACTCTCCTTTACCCAAGACCTTGGAAAAATGACTAGTTTTAAGATGCAAAATATCATTGGAACAATGTTTATATCAACAGAAATGAAACATTTTGCAGATACTTACAGCTAAAATTTTTGCTGAAAATATTGGTAATATATATTTGCAGATTGCCGTAATGGTTTAGGTCATCATCGCTGAAGGTCAGCTGTTTTATCATATTAAGAGAACATGTTTTTCATCTCGCTTTCCATCTGTTTAGAATACAAGCAGACTGTTACCGTAGAGTGAAGTAGTGAGTTAACCAAAAAATGGAGACTTTGTCCTTTTGACAAAAGTAAAGGTATCTGTGACAATGAGTTAAGAAATATTGGCATATTGAATATAGGCATGAAGCCAATTTTGAGCATCTCTAAGTTTTCACAAGCAATATTGTTATTAGTGGTTCTTCTTATAAACAGTCTCTCAACGAACATTAGACTTAGCTTTTCTGTGGAATTTTAAAAATCGAACTAGAGATATAAGTAACATTGTCTTACCCCTTAGCTTGTTTGAAAAAAATGCCAGCATATTAAAACACAATAATGCCCTACACAAGTGTATAATTATAATGAGTGTTGTGTAATCTCCCGACAAAAAGAAAATACCAGTTAGTTGGAAAATTCTGATAGAAATAAGTGAAATACGTTTTTTTAAATTACAGTTGCTATGCAAATATCTTTCCACAGTGACCGTCTAACCATGCAGTAACTGCCCTTTTAAGAGCTACAGGCAGTGATTTACCAAGATGACATATGATCTGCCTTTTCTGGGCAACTTTTAGTGGTAGTTTAAGAATATGCAAAAACTTGCTAAACCTAATGCTACTGAGTTAGGCTAAATTATCAGCGGGTATTTACATATCTGCAGATACCTATATACTATTTACATTTTGCATCCCGAAAACAAACAAGCACAGATCACATTTAGTATTAAAGATAATAGACTGTATGGTGCAGTTTTACGTTCAGCAACAAGCCTCAAAAAGATCTGACCACTGTGCTTTGCTTTCCACCCTTTCAGCTGTTGGATGGGTTGTTCATTATGCACAAGCTGCAGGAAATATAGATGATCACGGCTGGTTGTAGATCTGGTTTTGCACAGGATCTGATGGAGATAAATGACAAACACAGCCCCCATTTCATGTTCCCCTCCCACAGCCGCTTATTGAACACAAGCCTGTTTCTGCACAGTCATCCTGAGAGGCTAGAAAGACGTTTTTTGGGGGGTGTATCTCCCTCCTGCTCTCTGTTTGGTTGTATTTTCCATAAAAATGAAGCTGCACTGAGTCTGCCTCTCCAGCGCGCTGTCACATCTGTTCAGCATTAGCCCCATGACTTGCATTTCTGTTCCAGTCTGCATCCCCCAACCCCCCCTCTGTGCTGCTGTAACATTATTTACCAACACCACACTGGAGCTGCAGACTTTCAGAACATACACTGCCTTCAGCCAGGGGAAGGTGCGGTTTGAACAACAGCTTTGTTTGCTTTGAAATGGAAATATAAAAGTTTTTAATCATGCACAACCAGAAAACACCTCGTTATCTTTTACATTTAAATACTTCTCTTTCATACTGTTGTGATTTTTCAACACTGCTTGTCTTAAAATGGATTAATTTCTGTTATATTGATGACTGATTGTATCAAAAAGCACCATAATGTTGATTCATACCAAAAAACAAATATAATAAATTCATGATTTAATTATTTAAAAACATGAAATATTTTTTTTCTATACATAAGTTGGTATTTTAATAAATTAATGACACATTTAATAACACATTTATTTATCCAATTCCCATCGTAATTAATTTGATGACACATTTAAGTAATTGTTTAATTATTTTCTTTATTTTTTGTATTAATTTTGGCACTTTCAGTCCTCCATAGAGGAAAAGCTGTGAGCTTTTCCATTGCTAGATATACTGTCCATAATATATTAAATATATTCTGGACTTTTAACCATTTTGTCATAGTTTTTATTTGAGTTTTTCTTTCTATAAGCTGCTGCTGCAAGTAAAATCCCGAGATTTTTATTTTTTTTTGCAAATTTTACAGTTTGTAGCCAGTGCTTCTCCTTTTTTGTTATTTGATAAATAACACCCTGTATCGTTAAAGCCTGAATATTATATTTTCTTTTGTTTACTCTGTCTGTGAGGTGACCCTGAGTTCTGAAAAGGCAGCTATAAATAAAATTTACTAATGTGCTCTTGGTCCGTTTTCTCTGGTCCCAGATGTTTCCAGGACACATTTACAAATTTCCTGCCTAAAAATCCTCTCAAAAATTTGAGTTATCCCCATGTGCTTTTTGATTTAATGATGTAACTAACTGCCAGTTGGACTCGAAGAAATGTAGACAGTTAATTATCATAACATACTTTTTACTAACAAAAATGTTTACTCCTCCGATGGAAATGAATCACCTCCAACATTCAACATGGTCTTGACTCTTACATCCCAATGCCTTCCTTTAGAAAAAAATACACTTTGATAGGCATAACTGGGGTCATCGACCTTTGGCATTTATAATATGCTCAACTGGAAAAACAACTCTTTTGACATGTCTCTGTTGATGCATTGACATTTAGATGTCTGGGTTTGTTTGTGCATTTGTATTTTGATGTGTTCATTGTTTTGTTTTCATTTTGTTTTGTCTGTATGTTTCACTTAACTTGTGTCTTATCTCTGCCTGTTTCTATTTAACTTGTTTCTCTTTGTATGTGTGCCAGAGGGAGGAAGGACAGGGGTTGGTGTGGGACTGAACACTTGTGAAACCAAGTGAAAATAAAAATAAGTTAAAACAAATAAAAACCCTCTCACATATTGGAGTTTGGTATACCTATAAACCCCTCTGTTTTAGCCCTGCTCAGATCAGACTGTTTCAGTGTGAGTCTTCATGGGCTGTGTTCAACCACAAACAGTGGTGGACAAAGTACTCAATGCCAGTTCTCAAGTCAAAGTATAGATACTCATGTTCAAATACTACTCCAATACAAGTGAAAGTTGCTCAGTCAAATTTTTACTTAAGTTAAAGTACTGGGGTACCTGCTTTTGAAAATACTAGAGTATTAAAAGTACATTTTCCCATTGACCTTACAGAACGTAATGACTGAAACAATCTACAGAATGCACTGACCTGCTTATAGATCATGTAGAATAAAGAGTTTGAAAATTTGCTTCAAAGCCCATGGAAATGCAGACTGAAACACTAATGAATCAACAAAAGGACAACCATTGACATTTTCTTTTTTTTTTATTTAACTTGGCCGTGGGTGCTCTGGTGTGGAATTGTTGTCTTTATCTGCCATAGTAGCCATCATTACTGCCAAGACGAACCGTAACCACCAACATTAGCTTAACCTTTACCTGCCCGATCGCAGTAGCGCATGCGCGTCTTCTTCTTCTTCTTTGTTGTTTAATGGCGGTTGGCAAACCAACTCAAAAGTGCATTACCGCCACCAACTGGACTGGAGTGTGGAACAGGATGCACGAAGTATAGATAACACCACTTGAACAAATCACATTTAAGAAGAGAAAATAAATTTCATCTGCTGACTTCATACCTGTACCTAAAAGTAACAAGGCCATTTATAGAAATGTAGTGGAGTTAAAAGTAGAATATTTGTCTTTTAAATGTAGTGAAGTAAAAGTCATAAGTTCCAAGAAGAAAAAAAAACTCAAGTAAAGTACAGATACTCAAAAAATGTACTTAAGTACAGTACTCAAGTAAATCTACTTCGTTACTGTCCACTCCGACCACAACACTTTAGAAAATTAGTTGTGGCCTGAAATTTCCATTGCTGTGCTCTAGTGTTTACTGTGGCTGCACAGCTATGCCTAGATTTCTTTGTTTCTCAAACACCTGGTTTAGGAAATGTCACTTTATTGGAAGAAGTGCATTTTCCCTAATGATGACATATTGGGGACTTTTTCTAATAAACTGTTTCGGCATATTTCTGAAGAAGAGATGGGATTTTTTTCACATCATAGGGGCCTACAGGCAGGCCATGGACATATTTTTGTTTGACTAACAGGAGTATTCTGTATGATATTTGTCTTCAAAACACAAACTCTGTTCAACCCTCATTCCCTCTGAGTCTCCTGCTCCTGTTCTCCTCTCTGTCTCTGCTTTACGCTGCAGCTCACTCTGATTGTCATCTGGTTTAATTTGACAGCGTTACCTTGGATACGCCAATGAACAGGAAGTTCATGCCTGACGCAGACTTCGGCACATGGACGCCGCTCGAGTACATAGCAGAGTGAGTGCTGAGGAGAATGTTGATTACATTTTCTAATTTCCAGGAACAAAAGATGACTCTTAATCATATTAAAAGAGTTCTTCCTGTCTGTTTTTTAAACAATATCAGATTCATAAACCAGCATCATTTTTCTGTTTTTCAGACACATTTAGCACGACTGCCTCTGGTGCTTTTAGTGACTATCAAAAATATTTACTGATTTTTGCCAAAATGTATGCATGAAATACATCACTTTATATATTAAAAACAAGCCATTCCATGTGTTTTTACTATCAACCTTTTTAGATCCAATAAAAAAAGTTTTCTTATTATGAGGATTAACTTTAACTTGTTTGTTGGCTCATAACCAACAGACATTACATCACAAATTTTTAATATTCTTTATCTTCATTATTTTTTTATTTAATAAGAAGCTGCAATTGGTGCAGCTTCTTTTAAATTGTGTGAAACTACAAAATGCACCTGATAAGTGTCTTGATTTGTAAATTCACTCATCAACCATCTAAATATTATTGATGTAAGCAGGTGACACAAATTCAATTTAATCTATTTAAACTTTCACATACTTTTAAACATTCAAAAGCCCCCAAATCCCTTTACCCTGGACCACGTTCCTTATTAAATAAAAATGTAATCAGTTTGGTGGTAAGTAAATTGAATGTGGTGATTAGTCATTTGGAAAGATGTGTTTTGTCGATGAATTGGACTCCCCCTCCTGTGTTCACCCTGTCAGCAGGCTGAGGTAGATTAGATTTGATCCAGTTTGATAATCCCTGAGGAAACAGATGAGGGTCTGAGGACTGAAATAGAAATAATCTGGCTGGCAGGAAATGAAGAGAGGCTGGCATTCAACCCCTTATTGTCTCTTTTGTGATTTTTTTGTAACTCGCTTTGATTATTTTGTATAATGGTGTTTTTGATTTAAACAAGTCCAAACTATAAGTTAAAGACTGAATTTCTCTGCTCTTTATAATCCTAATTGTGCCTAAATCATTACTCAATGACAGAAACAGAGTTTTGTATAACTTTAAAAGTGTGATTTCTAAGATGAAGTCAGAATCTGTCATAGTGCTGCTGATGCAGTACCAGGGTTTTTATGCATGAGTATGCTACACAAACTATCATGTATTATTTTGTCTTTGAAAAAGAATGCTTTTTATTTGTTTTTCTGTCTGTTTTTACACAAGGCATACAATATTAAAGAACGGCAGAGCAATTTAATCTCCATTTTTGTTAAAAAGTATTAAGACAAATTACGGAAGATGAACCTATTTCCATCGAGCGTTGAGTTTATCCAGGATCAGGTTGTGTCAATCATCATTGAATCATACAATTACCAGTATTTTCTTGTGCCTAAATAATATCAGAATAAATCTAATGTTGACTAACTTTGTCAAACATTGAGAAAATGAAGTGTGACAAATAAACAGACAGAATCCATGTTAGCTTTTGTAATTTGCAACAGGTTTGTCTGAAATCATAAAGCAGATTTTGCTGACCTCAGTTTGGACCAATAACTAAAAACGTTGCTAATCACTAGCTTAAGTTTCATCCGACTGCATCAAGAGATGTGAAACATGGCCATTATCTGTAGGACCACAGTAGCAGTCGAGTTTTACATATGGAGAATCAACCCCTTAATTCCTGAAAGCACAAATTATATTAATACAAATTTTCAAGGCAAGTTGCATTTAAGAATGGCCTTGAAATGAACACTTTACTTACAACTGTGAATTGGCCTTCATTGTTCACTTCTAAAGCCATTCTAAAGAGTCAAATCTTTTGCAATAACACATCATCCAACGCAGAAGTGCTGGTAAGCAGGTCAACAAAACAAAGCCTCTGTTTAGAAAAAGAAGATATTTAGACAACAGAAGAAGATAACAAAACAACGTGGGAAAAATGGGTCGCAACATGCACACAGGACCATTTAGTTGCTGAAGAGTTTGTCTGATGACTATAGGCAAAGGCAGGCTAACACTTCCCATTGAGTCCCAGGCATGTGAGCTAAACTACTTAGCAGTGGAAAATATTTCTTCTGTCTCTTACTCATCACTAGACGCACAGTTGATAGAATGGTGTCTCTCTGGTTGTCATTGACTTAGGAGTGATGCAAGACACAAAAAAATGGAGTAGCCTTTTAATAATGACAACAGATAATTTATCATCAGTTTTAGATGATGAATTATGTGTTATATGCTTTTGATCATTGATTTTCTTACTATTGTCTACACTTTAAAGGGACTCTGAGGAGTTTCTAAGTAATTCCAAAAAGTCTCACTTTTAGATATATGCCTGATCATAATACACACTTTAAGATGAGTTTTATAGCATCAAAATAGGTTATCTATAAATGCTATTCCTCAGCTAAGTGGTCGGGTCGGACAGGGCTGGACTAGCCTGGATACTTAACTTCAGGAACAAGACAATTAAAACTAGAGCAAATTTATATTATTCGGACACGTCTCAGAGCACCTGGCTCCAAGTAGCGATATATAGCTGGCTACAAAACTACGTTAATAAGTTTTCCAAAAATTGTTTGTTGTCACACATCAAAAACTACTGCTACGTAACTAGAAAGAGATACATTACATCGTCTCTTTGCATCCTGTAAGTTGTTGAAAAACGAAGTTGTAAAGCAATGCAGAGTTCTGAGGAAGGTCCGGGTTTCATTCATTAGCATCCCAACAAACACACGCTTTAGTTTGGGTCACGTCTTTTGGTGCATTCCCTTTGTAGTCAGAAGTAGGAATTTCCGAGTTCCGAGTAGGAAACTGCAACTGGAACGTCCCCCGAAGTCAGAATTTCCTACTGGGAACTCGGTGATACCTCGCCACCCCTGAGTTGACAATCGAAGATGGATGCACCCAGTGTGAACAGTTATTTAGCTCCTGTAGTAATCAATTTATTTGCACTTCTGACTGGGGTGTGTCGCTCGAGATCAGCTGTATACATAGTATTGTTAGACTTTTATTTACAAAAATGCTGCCATAGTGATAATCACATTATTCATGTGATATTTGTGAACAATTACGCAGGGCGTGCTAACAACAGCTAACAATAGCCTGGTAGATGGGCAAGTTTTTTTCTGACTTCAACTGGAACGCCGATAAGTCGGAGATGATGTCACTCCCAGTTCCGAGGTTACTGGAACGCAGCATTAGGACAGTCGCTGCGCATGCTTATGGGTAGCAGAGTCTTAATGTCACCGGTAATGGATTCTCCTCATAGCACCTTTAAACATAGTGAATATTGCACTGAAGCTTGATTTGAAGGAAATCTGCCAGATCAAGCACATTAGATCTTTTCCTAAAATCATCCAGCCCTACTTAAGGGGCTTGATGTGAAGCTTTGGAGGGCCAGAACTGGTGATCACTGCACTATACCACAGTGACCTTTCTCCTCTGTTGAAATGGGATGTTGTTATTATAACAGATCATCCAAGTCAGTGGAAGGCTCATGGTTGAAATGCATTCCTAATGTGTTTGTAAAATGATGGTGCTGAAGAGTAGACAGCACTATAAGCAGTCCCAGTGCTTTAATATGTGATAAATGTGCATTACAGTGAGGATTTTGCTGCCTAACAATTACTTCTACCTCTTGTACCCCCCAGAATGTTCTTTAATTGGGCCACTGGAGTGAACCGGCCAGCCTCAGGAAGCCTGGTGCAGCTGATGACCTCTGGAGGGGAGACCCAGGCTGTGCCCACCGAGTAGAGGATGTAGAAGAACTGAGGGGACGGTGAAGGAAAGAGAGGCGAGGGAGAGAGAGACGGATAAAAGCCGAGAGATGGAGAAGAACAAAGATAAACCGAAGAGGGAGGAGGAGGAGGATGTGGGAAGGTGAGCTCAGAGATAGGAGGAATGATGAAGAGGGTTTCAGGTGCAGAGGAGAGATGATGACAGAGAGGAACTGAATAAAAAGGGGAGTTGGGGTGGGGTTGTTTTGGAAGAGAAGGGGGAGTTTTCATTGCTAATGCAGCCTCACAGCACCATCTAGCTGTGAATTGCTGCAATCATCCCAAATCAAAGTGTTAAAATCTGCAAACATGATCAGGTAAAGACATGTTTAAGGAAGCTCTGAGCTCTTCAACCAAAATATAGATGACTTTAAAAATTAAAAATCAGCTCTTTTACATGCCATGAGTCTGCAGAAGTGTTCAGTGCGGATGAGGTTTGAACTGAAATGATGAAATTATGTGCAGTGGCAGTGTGAGTACTATTAGAATAATCGTATAAGAGTGAAAACAAAATGGTGTCCTATCCTTTACCCATATTCTCCTCACTAGGATCCTACACGGTAGTCTCAAACATTAGTGTTAGTCATTTTCAGTGTAAGTGCAGTGTCACATCAGAGGTCAGTGGAGCTTCCACTTAGCTTCACTCCTAGAGGAACCTTTCGAGACAAACGGTACAATCAAGCCGCTGTCATTTCTCAAACGGACAACGCAGTGTAAAGTGAAGTGGCCTTATTTCATGTCTGTCACTGTCCAGTCAAAGTGTCCTTGTTGTCTGCGGTGTGAATAAGGTGCTCTGTGAGTTTTATAAGTCGTGTGTTGTAACTGTGTCCAGTTCACAATAAAAACAAATATCAAACCCAGTGTGAGCTGTAAAGTCTGTTCTCGACCTTGGAAATACTACCAACTAATAAAATCCCCACTGTCTCCCCAACCCTCTCTACTAACAAAGTATCTGCAGCATTCTCTTCTCTCTTTTTTAATTGACAGCTGTCTGTGATGCCACAAAGGCTGAAGGGCAAAAACAGATGATATTGACCGTCATGTGGAACTGCAGTTCAGGCTTTTATAGCCATATGTATGTCCAATCAAATTGCAGGAAAAGTAAGATCAATGTAAACTATAACTTTTTAGTATTCTGGACCCTTGTACAGCATCCCAGACATTGTTTGAATCATTAAAAATACACAAAGTCTTTACTTGGGCTTACTTTAGGAATACTTACATACTGTCGTTTTGGAGAATACTTCCCCTCTCACAACTGTCAGGATATATATACACAAATATTAGGGATTTCTTTTTTATGCTTCCTCGAATTTCTCGAGTCATGTTTTACACTTGGACAACATTACATGTACAGTAACTCCTTTAGTAGTAAAGTTTGAATGTCCGAAATAACAAGTCTAACTTTTGTGTGAAATGCAGTCAGTTTTATCTCATTTACAATACCAGAATTGACTACAAGCAGTGAACCTGCTCTTTGTGAATATATGAATTCATAGAGAGAGCAGCTCTGATTGGATCGTACCCCAACATATCCCACAACCACAAAGCTAAAGCAGTTGAGATTGATGCCCCTCCTAACTTGTCCGTACTTTCTACTTTCCAATCAACCACACAGTCTTTTTTTTTTTAAATCCGTTACAGCTCAATTGAGTGGTAGTGGGCTTTCGTCATCATAGTGTTGTATTTATACATATATATTTTTTCTCTGATGAAGGTAAGGGATCAGAATTTTTTTTGGTACAAGATAAATTCAAAAGACACATTTATCAAAAATGTCTAAAGGGAAATTTCAATAAAAAAATATACCAAAAAAAATAAATGTGTGTATATATATATTTCCTATGCATATTGTTGTAGGATTAACACCAATATAAACCCTTTAACTCCCAGCTCAAAACTGTTTGGCAGAAGTCCATATATATTCAAGAATATTTAATGTGTTAAAAAATGTCATGTTTTTTTTCTGCCAATATTTCAGGATACAGAAAAAACTGCAAACAAACCAAAATAATGTATATTTTCTTTATGTGGGATTTAAAAAGCTAAAGAAATATTATTATTACCATTAATATTATTTTTTATACTTCACCAATTACCAATGATATATTCATTAAAAATGTAAATTTATGTTATTTTTTAAAGATATTTTTGCTATTTTGCTTTACTAACATTTCTTCCTTTTGTAATTGATTTTGTCCCAAACATTGTGCATTTTTTTGTCATCACATAATTGAATTGTAAATGTAAATATCCTTTATTTATAAAGCCCTTTACAACAACTCCTTCGATGAACCAAAGTGCATTACAGTAGGTAGTAAGTAACAAGCAATAAATAAAACAATTAAAAATGAATAATAGCAATAAAAGCAGTGAAAACAATAAAAGCAATAAGAGCAATAAAATAAAGTAATACAGAGTAAAAGTGTCAGCACACTACTGGGTATTAAAAGCCATCCTTAATAAATATGTCTTCAGTCTGGATTTGAATATTAACTGTTGGCTTTTAAAACCTTCAAATCCCACATCAAGAAAATGTCTGGTTTTTTGGTTTGTTTGTAGTTTTCTCTGTTTCCTGGTATCAAATGATGATTTGATTTGTTCTGCTTTTTAAAACATACCATTAAATTTATTGATGATCTCTGCCAAAATGTTGAGCTGGTAGTTAAAGGGTAAATGAAGATGTGAAATAGAAAGGATAGGCGAGGGAAAATGACAGTATTAAATAGACAAGGTGTCCTAGTGCAGAGGGCTATGATTTTTTTGTTATATTCAGGATACTGAGCATCATCAGCCTTCTCTGTCTAACAACCACCAGATGGCGCTCCCACATAAGAATGTCACTGCTACCCGGGCAGTTTGTGTTCACCACTGAGAATCATAATAATCTGAATGCCCACTGCCGGCTGTTTACTTGACAACAATAACTTACAGGATAACTCTTTAGCATTAACTCATCCCCGAAGTGATTGCTGAGTGTCCGGGCCTTTCACCTTGGAAAATGCAAATCTCTACACGTAGGGAGACATCAATTTAAAAGCCGGGATTATGATGAATAGATTATTTTACGGCCCCGTTCCTCCTTGCACAAAGTGTTGTTGCTGCTCTTCTGAACCATATATCCCCTTCAGCGTGGACCAGAATACACATAAACAGAGTATATGGGCCTGCTGTAGGGCCTCGGTCTTAAACCCCACTATTTCTCCAGGCCTGACCGTGGCTCCTGGGACTATATGGCTGTTGACAAGCACACTGCAATAAATCACCATGCTGAGGATTAATAGGAAAGAGCAAAGCGGCCTAGCTCACTGTAGCTGATATGTATTTATTCTATGTGGCGTTGCAATTCATCTCACTGTGTGTATCCATTGTGTGTGTCCGTGTGTGTGTGTGCAGGGCCCGAGGCGAATGCAACACGTCTATGCATACATTACCTCCCACGATGCCAGCACTATAGAGTGATTGCCCATGGGGATGGAGTCAATGTTTATCACGGAGAGCGTTTCAGCTGATCAAAGATTACCGCTGAGACGGAGCGTGTTGTTCCTGTTTCAGCACGGTCAGATAAGTTGTCACCCGGCGACACAGACGCTCCTGTTCTGTGCAGCGAGAGTCTATGAGAGGCAAATTATTTGTGTGTCACAGGTGCAGCGGCGTGTGCTCAGGAGAATTTATCCACGGGGCTGTTCGGCAGCGTGTTTCCCATCCCCACAGTCTGACTGAGTATGTAAATACAAGGTGACTTATGTAATTTAAGAACGTCTGTCTGTTGTCTCGTTCCCACAGCGGAACAAGGAGAAGAGTCACATTAGGTCAACGGGAACATATCGCTGATGGAGCTGTTTCTCCAACCTCACTCTGGAGTCCTCTTTTCCTCACTACCAGGAAGGGTAACCCAACAGCCTGGCCATTTTACTTTATTCCAAAAAACAAACATCTTGCATCCATTTCCTGTTAATGTTGATTTTTGCTAAACAATTCATAATTCATCCACCCATTCTCCAAGCTCCCTGCACTGCAAAAAATTCAGATCAGATTCATCCAATTCAACTCTAAAAATCTTACGGTGCAAGTACACAATTATTTCAGAACTTAAAAGCAAATAATAAGCTGATAGGGGATGGGAGGGGGAGAAAAAAGGGTTGACAAAAACAATGATTTTCTGATAAAAAACAAAACACACACGCACAAACACATATCATACACACGATAACAGCTCTTCTACTTTATTTCTTTTCCGTTTTATGTTATGTAACCTACACTGTTATATGTCTAATGGTCCTTTTCCACTAGCACGCCTTGGCCCTACTCTACTCGGCCCTACTCAATTTCCAGCGTGTTTCCACTAGCCTGGTACCTCCAAAAACAAGCTAGTTTTAGTGCCTACTCCACTCTGGTTCCAAGCGAGCTGAGTCAATACCAAAAGATGACATCACTGACTGCCGGCTACCGATTGGTCAGACAATGTCATCATCGATGAGTCATGAGCACGACGACCTAGCATGCTAGCGGTAGCTACCATTAGCTTACCCTCATACGTCTTTTCTTTGCAGCTCGATTGCTCTCGTCCTGGGCTTCATTCTGTTGTATAGCTTCCAAAGCTCTCCTGTGCTTCTCAAGGGATATTTCTTCTTGACACCTGCAGCCTTCTTCTGCTTTCCTCTTTTACTCGGTTTGTGACAAAAAGCCACAGATTGTTGTGTCGCACTCAAAATGACATCACTGCAGTGCCGCTCAGCTGTTTACAGCGACACTGCACCCCGTTGGGCAGGCGACTGGGGCTAATGGAAAAGCAGCACAAGGCGAGTAGAGTAGAGCCGGGTAGAGTAGAGTAGGGCTAATTGAAAAGGGCCATTAGTCTCTGTCGTAATGTTTGTTTTTGCAATAAAAAAAAGCAAAAAAAAAACGTGGATTGCTTGTAATGAGTTAAATACATGCCAGTGTGGCAAGACAAATTTTACTTGGAGGATGTCTTGGAAGGAAGGAGTGCTATCTTAAATAGTTTCGGTGCCAAATTTAAAAGTTTTGCTCTTGTCATTGGCAGATATTTTCTGATCATACAAGTCATTCAGTGCTCTATATTTTTTTATTTCTTGTAATAAGCTATCAATCTGGACTCGTCAAAATTTTGTTATTATTTTGGATTTTTTTTTTTACTTGAAATTAGATAAATAAGCCTACTAGGTAAGAGTTTTTGCAGTGTGGAGCCTATTCCAGCTGACCTTAATAAAGAGGTGGGATATACCAGTTGTCAGCCAATTACAAAGCCTTCATAGGGAGATAATAATAATGCTATATTAACTCTACTCGTACATCACTTGTGAAAACAGAGGTGTACAAGGGGATTTCACACACAGGGAGGAATATGCAGACCACAAAGCACAAGAGCTTCAGCACAAAAGGGAATAAAAACCAGACAGGTCAGTTTAAATCAAAGAACTCTTACAGACAAACACAAAAGGCATGATAAACACGAGCATGAAAGAACCTAATAGGAGAGCATCGGTACTTCTGGTGTCTTTTAGATCAGAAGTGCTTATGAAATGGAGAAAATTTCTAATCCGACACTCCAGGCAGACAGTTCCAGATACTCGTTATGTAAATATTTCACTAGTCCATCTAGAGATGAGCCCATAGAAAAAGTTTTCACAGGGCAGAATCTTTAAAAACAACAGCAGCTGGTGATTGGATCGTTCTGCCAGTCTCACTCCCACAGACCAATCATACCATGCCACTGTATGACGTAGCAGCTAGCCCCTTTTGTTAGCTGTTAGTTAGGTGTGGATTGTTGTTACCTTGTCAACGACAATCCACACCAAGTTCTTCCGGTACTTCTGAGGAGTTGCCAGGTAGTACTGAGTAACCATGGTGAATGTAGCCCAACTAGCGTTGTCCAAGGGTTTCCACATTTCTCCCAGTTTCTCGCAGTGATCCCCGGTCGGGAGAAGAGCAAAAACATGATTTCCCATCAATAAACTTTATGTGGCGTTCTTTCCTCTTCTTTTGAAGAAGAATTTGAGTCTATTTTGGATAAAACCACAGATATTACTGCATCCACAGAGACTGCTTTAGAAGCCACCATTGTCTTCAAACATGCAATCACTTACCGCTGTCCTCCATTGTCAGTTTCCACCTCTTTTCATTGATTGGGCCATCCGTTTTTTTGCTGTGAAGTCATAAGTGCCTGGAGCTTGGCGAAATGGATCTATGTGATTTCAGACAATGACTCAGACAGGCCCATCTGCACTGCAAGGTTAGAAAATTTCTAGTTTTTATCTCTTGATGAAAATATTACTTCATTGAATTTTAGTTTTTGTCCATTTGCACATGTTTTTATTTGTTACATTTTAGTTTTCGTCAGGAGAAAAAAGGTTGTCCATGAAAGCTGTGACAAAAATAATTAGTTGACTAATTAACACTGGTGTTGACAGAAAAAATGGGCCTAAAATGTCATACGCGAGGTCAGGCTCTCTTCAGAATGATGTCACATTATGGGAAATTATCTCTCTTGTGTTGCAATGGACGTTGCTACACTGTTAGAGTTGGCAATGTGTGTCTGTGCAGTGGCTCTTTGTCCATTAGTTTGGTGTTTTATTGTGTGGTTGTTCATCAAGTTTTGTCTCATCAAGAGATTATGTTTCATTACATGTATTTGTAACTGCACCAGGGCAGTAAAGGCAGTCTTGAATCCTGATCTACTTACATTACAGCACATACTTTCTGTCATTCCTTCACTATGATGCTGCTTTAAAAACATTTATTAATGCATTTTAAAGGGATCTGGTTGATCACAATGGATGTTGAAACAAACAAGAGTACCCATGAAACTTTTTTAATAATAGAGTTTGAGCAAGATTATCAGATATGTCCTGAAGTGAAAGACAAAAAAATAAATATTAACTTAATCTGCCTGCCATCACTACTTAACGTAGCCACAAGTTAAAGTATAACACCAGCAATCTTGTGGTTGAAATAATAAAACTGCTCTTGCATAGAAATTGAAAACCCAAATAAAGCATATCACAGACGTCATTACAAGAAAATAGCCCTTTAAGTGCATTTCTGCATTTTTTTTGTTTTTCTGTGTGGACATGGATGTTTCAAAAAGAGGCAGAAAATTTCAGTTTTTGATTCAACATACTTTTGGACTCACCAATTAACCATGGTAGTTATAAATGTACTTCCTTTTTGACAAATTTACTAAAGATTACTATTTCTGCCGCAAATTATCCTAGTCATGGCTACATGTGCACATTATCTGTATCCATGCTACGAGCCTGTTTGGATGAATATGAGTACATAAAATCAGGGGATATGTCTCAGCAAAAACATTCTCAAATGTCTTTAAACAAACAATATTTTTGGTAGTCATTTTGACTAAAACAATTGAAGAAAAATAATTTATTTTAACTTAAAGGAGACATATCATGCTGATGCATGATTTAATACTTACATATAATATAATAAATTTGAAAACAAGACCTTACACCCCCTTAATTTTCAAAAAATGAGATGTTGTATTTTTTCTGATATCCTAGAACGAGATTTGATGCCTCTGAAAATAGGTCATTGCGAGATGTCCGCGAGATTTCAAACGTTGTGACGACACGTTGTTTCTTCTTATTGGAGTAATCTGATAAAACACTTCCTCCTCTGTGATGTCCGTTAGCCACAAAACCGTCACCGAGGAACACATCCACCAGCGGGGGTATATAGGTCCCTAGCTCACATTCACTCATTACCAGCTCAGGCCTGTAGGGGGACTCAATACGTGGTCGCTGCATTGAGCCTGCCGGAAAATACAGTAGAAGAAGAAGGACAGGCTGGCTCTACCCCCGATAGAACTGACCAATCAGAGCACAAAGGGCTGTGACGTTGCGAGGTAGCTTTAGGTCAGCCTTGAGACCGAGTGTTTCAACGTGGGCTTCATAATGGCCTAAAATGAGGATTTTGAGAACGCTATTGTGGGGCAATGAAGGAACTAAATGACTTGTACTGAGGGCAGAAATGCTTTACAGGCATCCTAGTCTGGCATAGTGAAAAGGAGAAACAAGCATGATATGTCTCCTTTAAGTAGTTGCATATATACATTGAAAAAAAACTCTTCACTCTTACAGCAGTACCAATTTTTGAGACCAAAGATGGATTTTGTGATTTCAACTTTGAAAGACAAACTTTAGAAAAGCACTAACAAGTTAAACAAATGGTGTTACAGAACAATGACATGTCATAGACTTAAAGATTCACCCTGTTTTGAAACAACAGACACTGACCACAAATTAATGTTATCAAGGATCAGCTCTGCATAATTGAATAATCTATTTCTTACATAACTTGAATTTCCTCACTCATGTGTTTCCTATTTTCAGAGGTTCTAATTTCAAAACAGAACATCCTCCTCTTTTCCCACCGAAAATGATGCAACTACATAGAAATCTTAAACTAACTTGAAACAGAAATACTAAAAAGTGACCTTTAAGTTTTTCAGTTAAATTTAGACACGATGATAAAACCACAAAATAATGCAATATACATACAGATACAGAGAAAAGAAAATCCTGTTTGCTCTAATTAAAGTATGCTCCTAAAAAAGAAAGCACTACCTGCATGTGTTTAACACAACAGAGAAACATGTCTCACTTTGGTGAACTACAAGGAGACCAAAGTGATATTAGTTTAAATCTTAAAATATAGTAAGATGTAGTCCCTCAGTTATCAGGGACATCATTCATAAACTGCACACAAACTCACCTCTTAAGGTAGAGTTGAGTAAGCAGAACTTTGAGCATCTAATCTACAACACTGTCACAGTTTGTGATCTCAATGTGGCAGGAGAAACGTCTCGTCAGATCATATGGTGCATTTAAAACAGCTTGAGGTCAACAGGGTAGAAGATTCGGTTTAAAACTAAATATGATACCTGCTGATGACAAAAAAAAAAGCTAGAGTAATACTAAAGCAATATTGGGTAATCAATAACTAACCTGTTTGTTTGAGCTTAAAGTACTTCAATCTATAAAACTTTAAAAATTTTCAAAATCATTGTGATAGAAATGGTAAGAATTCTTTTACATATAAAATAGTAACTGCCTGATTATCATTTTTCATTATTAGTCTTTAGTGTTATACTTCTCTGCCATTATCAGTCTGTTAAATATTAAATATCATACGATTAAATAAATGAAAAATAAATGAGGAGATCCTAAAAAGTAACCTCAAGAAATACAGTAAAAACAAAAGCATTTATTTTTAAATTGCAAAATAACAACTGTGTTTAACTTGAACATTAGCATATTCTACAACTAAATTAAATAAACAAAAAATAACTTAGAATGGACTGCTTGTATAGGATATTTTAGATGCAGGCCGATATAATGCAATACTTGTTTTTTGCTGATACCGGACTGATATCCAATATCAATATCTGATTGGGACACCCCTACAAATAATTACGTTTTTTTTTAACTCATCTGATTTCTTTGCTTATTTTCATGCTGTTTCAAGGTCTTAAACTGCATGATTTTTGTACTTTAGATTTATTTTAACCTTGCAGTCCAGCTGGATCCACCTGATTCTGTCAGTGGAATCAAGCAGAGGTGGGAGCTGCGAGCAAGATGACAGCAGAAAGTATCTGCTCCAGATTAGCATAGATGCTAACAGCTTCAATAGCAGTTTATCAACATTCTCTTCTTTCTTTTAACATTTTTAAGTTAATGATCATTTCATGATGACCGTAGTACAGAAGCATGAATGATGTAAGAGAAAGTTATGGTTTAATAATAAATAATAACTGGTGTTGATGATAATGTTTTTTTTTTTTTTTTTAAATGGATATTTTTGGGCATTTTGTGCCTTTATTGATAGGGGAGAGACAGTGGATAGGCTTGTGAAAGGGGGTGAGAGAGCAGGGGAAGACACTCTGCAAACTGGTCACAGGTGGGATTTGAACCTGGACCGGCAGAAGCAAGTACATGGGGTGCTAACCACTACGCCAAACCAGCACCCCATGATGATAATGGTTTTGATTGTAATTTCTTTTGTTATTGATGTGGTATCAAAGTAATATTTAACAGACTGACAATGGCAAAACAGTAAAACATACAAGATTAATAATGAAAATAATGATAATCAGGCAGTTATTATTTTATATATTTAAGAAAATATTATCTTTTATGTCACAATGATTTTGAAATTTTTTAAAGTTTTATATATTGAAGTACTTTGAGCTCAAACAATCTGATCACGACCTTTCGTCCTGTTGCTTTCAGAGTCTTTCTTTACATATAGATTCATAAAAAAACTTTCTCATATTCATGATATACAAAATGCATGCACCAGCACGCTGCCTGAGAAAAACTCCAACCTGTTATTTATGTTGATTCTGTATAATTAGAGCTGCTAGTTTTCATCTGCGTCTCTGCTGGATGTTCCTGCGTGCTGCATATAAGCCCGTATAACAGATTACAGTGCACGCGGAGCGCCGTGATAGCATTTGTTTTATTGACAGTGGATTGAGGCTTTCAAGCGCAGCCTGTCTCAGTGATTCATTGTGTGAAGCAGGGAGAAGAGCAGCGTCCAGTCCTGCTTACATGAAACCCCTGGAGGTGAATTTCCTGATTAAAGCCCCCCCCCTTCCTCCCTCAATCCCCCCCCTCCTCCTCTGCCCGCTTGAAAACCCCCTCCAGTTCAGTCGTGGATGAGTGTGAGCGCTTGTGAGTGTCTTTGTGTGTTTTTATGCTGCTTTTTGTGTGCGTGTGAGTACTCTGGTTCACTGTGTTGTGCAGGGTGCATGTACATAAACTGAGCAGCAGTTGTATTTTGTTCAAAATCTGTGTTTTTAACCTTATTTGAAATTCTTTAAAGATCTTAAAGTTCATTTTTTGTTGTTTAAGTCTGAATTATATGCTCTTTTGTGTGATTTATTTGCTTCTTTCTTTTCCCATCCTGTAAAATACCTTGACCTTGAAACCACAGACTCGAGGAACACGATGTAAACAAACCTTACGGCCTTGTTTTCCATCTTTTGTGCTGCCTTTTTTGTGGTTTGTGCACATGCTGATGAACATCCATGTGTGCAGTTGAGCATGCATGTGTTTGTATAAATGCATTGTGTGTGGCATATACCAAGTCAATACATGTATTGACTTATTAGGGGTGTCCTGATACAACTTTTTCACCTCTGATAGGATACCGATATTGCAGCCTTGAGTATTGGCTAATACCGATATAGATCCGATACAACATCAGCAGTATTCAAACATACTTTTATTACTTATTTTGTAGAATGGATTGTAAGAAAAGGCTTGATCAAGTGAGATTACTCAGACAGAGAACAGTAGTCAGGAATAGTAGGTATGAGAAAAACTGACCGATTTGTTATTAACCAATGAGTTTGACAAATTTTAACCTTAAACATATGAATATAGTACAATTAAATAAAATAAATGAAAATGAATGAGGAGATCCTGAAAAGTAACCTCGAGAAATCCAGTAAAAACAAAAGCATGTATGTTTAAATTGCAAAATAACAACTGTGTTTAACTTGAATATAAGCATATTCTACAACTGAAATAAATAAATAAGAAATAGAATGGACTGCTTGTACCTAGGGGTGTGCGATATGACGATTTTAAATCGTTTAGGATTATGAGGTGGGGATGATCTCATAAAGCAGAAAGATCGTCAGATCGTCTGTGTGGGCGCAGAGACTTTGACGCGCACCCGACTAACCAATCGTAGCACATTACGTGCAGTGCACGGTGGGATCTCCTGTTTGATTATGTAGTGTGAAGCCATGGTGGAAAGAGAAAAGGAGATTAAAGCTTGAAGATGTCTGAACAAAAATCTGTTCTAAAGCAGCTGTATAATTCACTCAGATGCTAGACATTGCAGTTAGATAACATTTGTTTTAAATTGTTGCACTTTAAGAGATAATGTTGATAATTGTTGCTCATTACCTTTTAAGTTTACATTTATTGCACAGTTTTATAAAAACTGCACTATTTAAATTAAAACCTGTTCAGAAAGTTTCTTTGGCTTTGATTGTCTTTTTTTTTTCTTTTAGGGTTTTACATGTTTTATATGTTAAACATTGGGAAAAAATGGTCAAACATGCAAATTAGTTAAGAAAAATCAATGCAAAAAAAGGATCGTGATAAAATTGTGATTGTGATTTTATTTTTAAAAAATCGTGATATGATATTTTTGCCATATCGCCCACCCATACTTGTACCGGAGTGCTTCTATCGGATATTTTAGATGCAGGCCGATATAATGCAATATTTGTTTTTTTGCTGATATCGGACCAATATCCGATATCAATATTGGATTGGGACACCCTTACAAATAATTTTATTTTTTAACTCATCTGATTTCTTTGCTTATTTTTATGCTGTTTCAAGGTCTTAAACTGCGTGATTTTATACATTAGATTTATTTTAACCTTGCAGTGCAGCTGGATCCACCTAATTCTGCCAGTGGACTCAAGCAAATCCATCTTGACAAGCTCCAATGTACAATGTCTGCTCTCAGCTCAAAGCGGCCCAATCAGAGTCCTTTAAGGCAGGAAGAGTTGGGAGCTGCGAGCAAGATGACAGCAGAAAGTATCTGCTCCAGATTAGCATACACGCTAACAGCTTCAATAGCAGTTTTATCATCATTTTCTTCTTTCTTTTAACATTATTAAAGCATTTTGAAACCAAACGCATAAAACACCGTGCAATCAAGCCTTACAGCTAAATATGACATCATTTGTGCTGCTATATCTGCACATTTGGATGAGGGAGCAATAGGGCTTTCATTTTTTTACAAAATCAGTAAAGTGTAAGGCATTTTTTTGTTTTGTTGAATTTCCGAAGTCATGTTTTACACTTGGATGAAATGAAACATCTAGTAACTCTTTATTAAATGATAGAAATGTTTGAATGCATTAATTAACAGAAACAAATGTAACTTTTGTGTGAAGTGCAGTCACCTTTATTTAGGCTACCTGCAGAGCATCTCAGTTACAATACCAGCATTGACAACAAACAGTGAACCTGCTCTGCTCTGCTACATAAACATATCAATTCATGAAGACAGCAGCTGATTGGATCGCTCCACATCTTAACCCACCACCATGAAGCTAAGGCAGCTGTGATTGGATGTCCCTTGTAACTCATCCAACCTTTCCACACAACCAAAGTAGCTGTGATTGGATATATTCTTAACTTGTTCTACTTTCTAAGTTACCAAATTTGGTCTAATTGGATTAAGTCTCTGTCTTTGTCTAGTTTTTATTTGTTAAGGAAAATGTCAGTTGGCTTAGTTTTTGTCTTTTTTGATTTGTTTTTATTACTTACAGTCTAGTTTTCATCTGAAACAAATGTGATCAATTACAAGCAAGCTACACAAAACCCGAGTGAGACTAGAACAGAGCCGCAGTTTCTAGTAGCAGTTCATGCCTCTTTTTTAAACACATTTGACAGAACATGAAGCATTTCCATCACATGTTTTTTTTGGCAGATAGCTACCATAATGAGAAATTCCCAGTTCTAATCCTGAACAGTTAGTGTCTTACTCTGGCATTATTTAAAGATATCACATGACCAAAAACAGTCACGTGTCTTAGTATAAATCATCTTTAAGAATTAATTTAGACATTTCTGAGCAAAAATCCACACTTATTACCCTGACACACCAGATGGACAGTCTCACATGTCTGTTGGATGCTTACATTTCACATCCATCTTGGCACCATCACATTTAGGAGAGCAGAAATCTTTAAGAAAATCTGAAGGTGACAGAACAAATATTTCATGCATCCTATTCCCTACAGGTCAGTCAGAAGCTGATATTCACCACTAACTTACAGCACCGCTAAAGCACAGAGCGCTGCCTTTTTGTCCTTAAAAGAATGCTGAAAATTCCAGTCATTTTCTGACTGGGAACAATCAGCCAGCTTGAGCTTTACAAAGTGTTTCTGCCTGATGACGGACATTAAGTCAGAAAAGTCTTACTGCTTTGCAAAGTTACCTTCGAAGTTTAATTTGTTCACATTTTTCTGTTTCCTTAGAATTTTTATTTCCTCTCGCTATTGCAGTAAAAAGGAACCAAACTGTTAACCCTGATATTTTACACTTAGAATAATTTGTGTAAATATGAACCTGGGCTTGCATGGGTGCACAGTGTGTGTCCTTAAGGCGTATTTACGTGTATTTCTATGTTTTGTAGAGGTTATGTGGAGATGGGGGGGCACCATGTGGAAGCCATTGAGAGCCCGAGCGTCACTGAAACATGGAAGGTGAGGCCAGATGGTAGTGGTTAGCCCTTGGCTGCTCCGGGTAACCCGACCTGCAGGGGAGGACCCCTCTGCCTCCCGAGGAGCAGCCGCCACATGTGTTGCGTGAGAGTAAGTCACCCAAAACCCAAAGTACCGCCTCTCAGCTTCCTGACTGCCTGCTCTCAGAGCCCCGGCTGTTTTTTTAAGCGAGGATCTAAAACAACAAACTAGAAAACGGGATCAGTGGGAACAGTTCAGAGACAGGATCATGGAGGATCCTGAGGTCTCAGAAGGTGTTTTAACCTGCATGATTCATGTTCTGATCCTGCAGCAGTGGTTTGTAATATCAGTGCCAGCTTCAGAGGATGTACCTCAAACATAGTCCTGCAGCAAAGCTTTTGAAAGCACTTTTACTGCACGCTTCAACCACAACATAGTCCAAAGAATATTTATAACTACTTTGCACGTGAAGTTATTTTATGCATAAAATACAGTTCAGTTGATTTTTATACTTAAAGAGACTGTGAGGAGTTTCTAAATAATTACAAAAAAGTCTCCCTTTTAGATATATGCCTGATGGAAATACACACTTTAAGATGAGTTTTATAGCATCAAAATAGGTTATCTATAAATGCTATTCCTTAGCCTTCCGGTCAGGTCGGACAGGGCTGGACTGGCCTGGATAATCAACTTCTGGAACAAGACAATTAAATTAGAGCAAATTTTTTATTATTTTATTATTTATATTACACGTCTTAGAGCACCGGGCTGTAAGTAGCGATAAATAGCCAGCTACAACTACGATGACAAGTTTTCCAAAAAATGCTTGTTGTCACACATCAAAAACTACTGCTACGTAACTAGAAAGAGATACATTACCTCGTCACTTTGCATCCTGTAAGTTGTTGAAAAAACGAAGTTGTAAAGCAATGCAGAGTTCTGAGGAAGGTCCTTATTGCATCCATAGCCTCAAAACAAACACACGCTGTGGATTGTAAACGTCTGTGATGCGTTCCAGTTGTAGTCAGAAGTAGGAATTTTGAGCTCCGAGTAGGAAACTGCAACTGGAACGTCCCTCAAAGTTAGAATTTCCTCCTGGGAACGCGGTGAAACCTCGCCATCCTCGGGTTGACAATCAAAGATGGATGCCTCCAGTGTGAACAGTTATTTAGCTCCTGTAATAATCAATTTATTTGCACTTCTGACTGGGGTGTGTCGCTCTAGATCAGCTGTTTACATAGTATTGTTAGACTTATATTTACAAAAATGCTCCCATAGTAATAATCACATTCTTCATGTGATATTTGTGAACAACAACGCAGGGTGTGCTAACAACAGCTAACACTAGCCTGGTAGATCGCCTTGTTTTTTCAGATTTTAACTGGAACGCTGATAACTCTGAAATGATGTCACTCCCATTTCTGAGGTGACTGGAACGCAGCATTACGACAGTCGCCGCGCGGGCTCATGGGTAGCAGAGTCTTTTACGTTGCCGGTAACAGATTCTCCTCACAGTCCCTTTAAGGTCAAAGACATTGGTAAGCATGAGGGCAACATGTTTATTATTGAAGTGGGACAAAACTGTTTAAAATATAGATACTATTAATAAGGCAAACCAAAATATTGTTTTCTGACAACATAATAATAATGGAATTTTATACCTTTGCTGAGATTCCTTTAACACTGTATGTATATGGGACATGCATGGTTGCTAACCACTCCTCCTAACCAGCACCCCAACTGACACTTTTCAATGTTATAATATTGCAGAAGATTTAAAAAATTAAAATCGAGATTTTTTTATCTTGCCTTAGTCCAATTGTAAGTAGTTGAAATTTTTGAAAAAAAATGCAATTTTCATGATGGTCGGCCTTGTAGGGTTTGCACAAGCACTTTCATAGGATTGTATTTTTTATTTAAGTAGATTAAATATTGATCAAAGAGTGTCATGCTAGTACTGTAAAAATATCTCAGCCTGTTAGTGTTAATGTAGACAAACCTGCCTACGTTTATACCACATAATCAACCTTTTATGACACAGACTTTGACTTTAAGAGGGAAACATTTAGACAACATAAAGGCAAAACTTGATTTTTTTCATTTTTATGTCACTCGGAGATTTTTATCTTTTAGGGAGGGAAAAATCAATTAAAATCGTAAATCGGGTGTTGTGGAAAAAAAATCAGGGATTTTATTTCTAGGCCATATCGCCCAGCCCTAATATACACACAAACACATATCTATATATATATCTCTCTCTATATCTCTCTCTCTCTCTCTCTCTCTCTCTCTCTCTCTCTCTCTATATATATATATATATATATATATATATATATATATATATATATATGTGTGTGTGTGTGTGTGTGTGTGTGTGTATATATATATATACATATATATATATTTATATATTTATATATACATATATATATATTTATATATTTATATTTATATATATATATATATATATATATATATGTATATATATATATATATATGTAGATAGAAAGATTGATAGAATTGTAGATAGATAGATAGATAGATAGATAAATAGATAGATAAATAGATAGATAGATAGATAGATAGATAGATAGATAGATAAATAGATAGATAGATAGATAGATAGATAGATGGATGGATGGATGGATGGATGGATGTCCCTGTAGGGTTACAGATTGATCCCCTTGATTTGTAAAAGACCAGCCACTTGTTGCTCTATGGAGAGCGGTGCATTCAATTCTCCGATCTCTCCACTTCGAGCAGTCACTGCCTGAGGTTTGGTGACAGTCGAACGTCATTCATCCAGGTTCTGATATGAGGCGAGAGGTGGGCTGCAGCCACATTGGGCTGATGTACAGAGACGGACAATTCATGTGTTTGGCTCAGAGGTTAAAGGTTTGATGATAATCAAGACGCCAAAAATAACCTGTAAAGATGTTCATTTTGATACCTAGGGTACTTAGTACATCATCTCCTGTTTCTATATCAGTAATGGGCAACTCCAGCCGCCTTAGTGGCCATGTTAACGTTGCCCATATAGTTTGAGGGCCAGGCGTCAAACTGAAAGATACTCATTATTAACACATATGATAATTCAATTAAACAAAAGTCAAACATTTAGCTTTTCTTCCTTAAAATAACTGACACAAAATTCAAAGTTTAAGTTTAAGTGCAAAAAGAAAGATAAAAGCAACAGCTAAACATAAAATTGAAGACAGTTATAACTACTTTCTTACTGTAATGTTGGTTTTAAATACTGTTTTTCAAATATATTTCACTTTCAGGTGTTTTTTTTATCTACCTCCACCATGGGTTATGCTCCTGCCAGAATTAATCAGTGTGTTTGTCTGACTGTGAGCAAGACAACCCAGAAAGTTCTGGATGGATGGATTGTGATGAAACTTTCAGAGAATGTTGGTCAAGACACAAGAAAGAACTGATTGGAATTTGGTGGTGAAACAAATCCGGACGTGGATCAGGGAATTTTATGAAATGGTTGCGAGATAGGGCTGTTCTCAACATTTTCAGAAATAAATGATAAAGGTCTGAAGACATTTTGATGAAACTTTCAGGGAACATTAATCATGGCACAGGGAGAGAGTGATTCAATTTTGGTTTTGAATCTGAATCTGGCTGCAGATCCAGGATTGTTAAAAGGTTTACTAAAATTGTGAGACAGGACAGTTCTCAAGATTATTTAGAATAACTTAACTAATGATGTCAGAAACGAGTTAACCCAAGTCTATGCTCTTAGAGTACCTCTACTTTATTAATGTGCATGAAGGATGCAGGATATTATCAGTATAATATCGGTGTCTGCAGATAATTGCTTCTAAAGCTAAATATCGTTATCAGCACATATGAACATTTCTGCCAACAATTTAGCCTTATGTATTTGCATCAAGTGTGTGGAATTTTTTGCACATTAATCTTAAATTGACGGTATAAACTCACAAAATAGTGTGGGTTTTCTGTGAATAAGTAAGTAAATCTGTTTTAAAAGGGCGGATGAAGGCCGATTTAATGTTATTGTCAAAATACATTTAGGTAAAAAACAAAAGACACGTACACACACAACACTTGCACACACACAGACACGTTTCATACACACAAAAACAGCTCACTCCTTTTTGCTTTTTGTATTTTTCTTTATTTCTTTTCTGTTTTATGTTATGCAAGTTGTCCTGCTATATTTCTTAGTCTTTGTCTGTATTGTTTGTTTGTTTTTTGCAACAAAAGAAAAAATACATTTAGGTCCTATCTAACAGACATCAGTAGTTTTGATATATTACTATCAATTTTAGTATTGTCCATAATAAGTACATCAGATATTAAAAAAAATTCTATATTGGGCATTTCCAAAATATGTGCAAGATATTTAAGAAACAAGAAGTCAGTTAGACAGCTGATTTTTGTTAAATGATGAAATATAATCCAACAGCCAAAGAGAATGGCAGATTTTTTGTCTTTATGTTCACAATTTTTTGATATTTGGAATTAACTGTGCTGCATTGAGGGGGTAGAATTGCAGCTACATGTGATTCTTGAGCTGCATTTTTCTCACCCCCGTCCTAGATCATCAAAAACATGATAAAAGTCTGTCCATATGTTTAACTATTGGGCAAAATAAGCAGAATAAACAAATTCATAATCAAATAAAGCAGTGGTTGATCTAGTGTCCTACTCCTGTACCCCAAAGAATGTACACACTTCAAGATATCCTGACAGAATCTGCCATAAGAACATTTAAGATAACAATTTTCAGTTTCCTTCCTGTGTTAAAATATTTAATGTGAAACTCATCTCTCAAGTATCTTAACCCTTTGACTGGCATTGTAACCATGCGGTTGACTTTTTGCTGCCTTACCTCTGTATTTAAAATTTTGAAAACCCGTCTTTGTCTGTTTTCCTTAATCATCCTAAATCTGTATAGTGTTTGTAACACCAATATAGATCCACCAGCTGGCACTACCGTATATGAATATAATTGTTGGAAAACCAGAAAAAATCAGAAGTGAATTGCTGCTGTCTAGCTCCTCAAAAATCTAACAGTAGGAGCATACATCAAAGTAAGAAAAACATCTTTTTACATATTTCCAGATCCTCTAACAATCACAACTTAGTTGAAAGACAGCAATTTGATGACAAATAATGTATCCGATTCATCAGAAAAACTGTGTTAACTGCTAAATATCTACATTTTGCTTACTGTGATGTTTTTATATGGAAAATCAAAAATGTTGTTGCAGAGATTAAAGAAAATCTATTCATGCTCAGGATAACCCTTAACAAACAAGCCAACCCCAGGACTCCAGAGTGCAACCATTTTGAGCGCACATGCACCCAAAATTTGTGAGAGTGCACCGGTGCACTGGTGCACCAAGAAAAAATGTCAGGCGCACTCTTACAAATTTAAGTTGACAAAAGTACCTGAGGTAGTGGAAAAAATCCACAGAAAGTGAACAAGGCACAGTTTTGTAAATATTGACTGAAGTGTGAAGTTTTATTCTAGGCTCAAATTTATTGGAGAATAAGACCATCCAGTTAAATGTTATGTTGTTGTTTGTTAAATTCTGGATATTTATTTCATTTTCAGTTCAGTTTAGCACCTTAAACATTAGCTCTTTTTATTTTGAAATATTTTATTTAACTTGAGATGTTTGAGTTTGAAATGTTAAATTTCAGTTCAGTAAAGCACTTTAACCACAAGCACTTTTATTTCAAAATGTTTTATTTTGCTTAATGTTTTAGTTTGAAATTGTACATTTCATTCAGTGAAGCACTTTAAATGCTCTGTTTTTATTTTAATATATAATTTTGCCTCAAAATAAATACAAGTATTTCTTTACATCTTATTCTTGTTTGAAAATCATTTACATTGTGTAAAGTTAAATGGTGACCTTATGACGTTAAAGGTGACACTGAAAAATTTGGGTGCACCTAATTTTTGTGCTGGTGCACATTATAATTAGGTGCACCGTTGCAACCAATGCAGACAGTTAGTCTGGAGCCCTGCAATCAGCAGGTTGACCCACATACCTGCTTCCTGATCGGATAATTTGCAAATTAAAACCTGAAATATTGCCAAATGAAGGGGAAGGAACACAAATTTAACAACAAATAATTTGTTGCAAATGTATTTCTTAATTTAGAAGTCAAAGGGTTAAACAGAATTCAGTGTCAAGCCTTTTGAATTACATATTGCTGCATGTGTTTGGGTTTAAATATAACAAGCACATGAAAGTTTGATATTATACTTGTGCAGATACAGAGCTATAGATATATATTGTCTCTTCTGAGCAATTTTGATCGCCAAATTTCAACAATTTATCGCTCTAACAGTGCTGATCATTTTAATGTGGCCCTTTTGGTAACTTTATTTGCCCATCCCTGATTTAAAGTGTGCAGTACCCACATTTATGGATTAGCTGGAAAGGTTTAAATGCCCATATTAACTATTTCAGTCATATTAGGCAGTGAAGTAAAGAGAAGATCAATCAGTATTGAGTCAAACAAGAAAGCACCAGGCAGAATTTGGATGTAAATAAAGCAAAAACAGCTCAATTTTACAAGATATACATGCATATACCAGGAAAATAGATGAAGCTACAATGAGATTAAGGCCAAAAAAATGAGATAAGTTAATTTGAAGCTGAGCTAAAGTTTGAGTGTTCTGTTATGCATCAGTCTGTTTCTGCTTAGTCATGAAATATGTAAAATGATCCAGAGAACCCAAACAGTCATAATAAGCTGTAATGTGAGTAATGAAGACTAATGTTGCCTTCTCCGGTTAAATTAGTGCCTTCGGTTGTTCCCACTTCATCCTCTAGATGGCAGTAAGTCATAACTGAAAGTAACCCAGGAGTGGAGGAGCACAATTAAAATTTGAGTAATACGTTTTTGATTTAATTAAAAGCCCCTCCAGCCAGAAAACCTCCGCTCAGGGTCGATGCGAGAGACGGAGAAATTCCTCTTTCAAACCCACAACATGCAGGTCCAGTGTCTCTCAAGATCAAGGCAGCTCGAGATGGTACTCAACATCTGCTCAGAGAGAGGTGAGCCACTGTTTGAAAAAAAAAAAAAAAAAATCCATGTGGATGAATAAATGATGGGCTGATGAAGACCTGCTCCAGATATTCATTCAGTGTGCACATATCTCACATCAACCATATTAGAAGAGAAAGTGTGAGAAAAGTAAAAAAAAAAAGAAGTGAGAAGAGTAATAATTCAGGGATATATTCACACTGAGGACTCTGGTAAAACAACAGATGATTTGAAGGCTTCATAGTGTTTTGATTTGCGATTACACTGAAGTTGTGTAGCAGCATGTTTTCAGACTGTCAGAAACATCACTGTTACAACCGGCTGACAGAGACGACTCGCTGTGCTCGCTGTTTCTGTCAAACCTCCTCTGTTTATACTACTTTCTGTCTGAGCGGGAATATGCTGAAGATCTCTCTAATGGGCACAGTTTGACTAAAGTGACGGTCCATTCGAGGGGACATGGTGTAAAAAGACAGTCCATAATGACAGTATGTGTTTCAGTGCAGGATTGAGCATTTCAGGAAATAGGCAAAACCCACAACTGTGATCAAATTGAAGATTCACTTTGCATTTTAGTAGGGCTGGGTATTTCCAGCAACCTCACACTACTATACGTATCCCAACACTGAGGCCAAAATACGGCATATATCATGATAAATTGTGAACATTGACAATGCTTTTATTTAGGGCTGGAATGATACGTCTTTCTCCCGATTCGATTTTTTACGATTTTTTTAGGTGCCAATTCAATTTAAATTGCGATTCTACGATATTGCCGATTTCTGCAATCTTTAGTTCGCTTTTTTGACACCAGCGAAAACGATGAACAATGAAGATGCCTACATACTATATCAGGAAAAATACACGTCACATGTGAGTCCGTTTTTAGGATTTATTCAGCAATATATTTTAACCAGCTGTTTATACTCTCTCTTCAAAAGCCTGGATTGCACTTAAAAATGGCTTATTAAGACAGACTAAGATGAAGCATTTAGATTTGGAAAAAAAAACGTTTTTTTAACTTAAAAATCTATTTTTTTAACAAAAGAATTGACTTAAAAATCGTCAAACAAAAAATCTGGATGCTGATGTGAATCGATTTTTTTCTCCCACCCCTACTTTTAATTGAATTTACAGCATGAAGAAAAAGAAAAAGGAAGTGTTTGAGAATCAGGTCCTTAAAGATGGGAGACCTAAGCTCAAATTTGGGACATGTGCGTCATCATGTAGCTTCTGCTTTGAACTGTGCCATTGTTATCATTACCCAAAGAGTATTGACAACAACCGTCAAAGCATTTGAGGCCATATTGATTCTGTAGAATCCATATCGATACACTTTTCCCAAGGAGTGCGCGACAACATTTTGCCATATCGATATTTTGAGCACATTTTAGAGCACTAACCAGATTTTGGGTATCATACTTTAAACAATCTAGGTGCGAAGATATGTCAAATTTGGTCAACTATCCAAATATGATCAAATGTGTGGTGTCAGCACACTTCTATCTCTGCTCCCATTTAAGCCAGAGTCTATAAACTTTTGTAAATATAAACAATGTTTGAAGAGTGCGATTTCAGATCCAGTTAACTTTTCAAAACTTGCAAAAACTAACAAAGGAGAAGACAACACTAGCCGGATGCTGCACTCTTTTACGGCTCAGACACATGAAAGCAACAAAAACATTGTTGCCTTGGAGAAGAGGAGCAGCATAGAGTATTAGGGCAAAATATTAGTTCCTTTAGCAGCTGGATCCACCTGATTATATACCAGTAATTAGTCACCCTACAAAGCTTCCTGCTCAAGCGTCCTTGCTCAGCATCCTTTTAAGCATGAAGAGGTGAGAGCCACGGGCAAGACAACAGCAGAAATTGAGTGCTTGTTCAGGGATTAGCATAGATGCTAACAGCTTCGGTAGCAGTTTTGTAGCACATTTTGTATTTTACACCACAGCAGAAGTGCCAGCTTATTACATGATCTACACTGACAGGCACCATTAACACAAAAACAGTATTTATATACACAAGCTTTTACTCATCCTGTGTAAATCATAGCAATAACAGATTGCAAACTGACACCCCTACTTATTTTTTTTTTGACAGGCATGGTGTTAATGGTATCACCCCTGGTGTCTTAAGAGGCTTTGTGAAACCAAAACATGGCAGTCAACCCATTCAAAGTGCTAAATTTTGACAACTCATCAGCAACTTGCAAGCACAAACCTCTGCTAATGTAGCTCACATTAAGCTGTTACATCTACAAGCAATAGTTCAATGATAAAGTGACCATAATATGATTCTTTGACCCTGAAAACCCACACCTAGCACTCAGAATCATGTTGATGTTATTAGACAGTTGATGAGCAAGAATGACCACTCGCTAATGGCGATTATCTGCATCACCACCAAAATCTAATCATTTTTAAGTTGGGCCATTACCAACATCTCCTGAAAATTTCATCAAAACCTGTCCAGTAGTTTTTGCGTAATCTTGCTAACAAACACGCAAACATACACCGGCAAAACCATAACCCTCTTGGCAGAGGTGGCAAACAGAGAGAACTGGGGCAGGCCTTAAGAGTCCATTTATAAAGAAGTTCTCAACTAAAACCAAAACAGTTGTATTTCTCTTAACTCCTGCACAGTTTTTACTGTTTTACAAGAAAATATACAATTTTTAAACCAGGCTGTAAACATATTGAACTCATTTGTACAAGTGAGCATTTTAATGTGAACTCTTGTTTTTAAAGCAGGCCTTCAACAGACACTATTGGGAATTGCAGCTTTTCTGCACTGCTGTACCGGCTCCATTATTCAACACTGAACACAGCACATCCAAAAAGCTTAAACTACTGAAAGGTTCCTATTCTTCCAATTAACTGACCTTTTAATAATAAAGCACTAAATTCAAAAACCTGACAGGTAATTTTCTTCTGATTGACAAATTCATTTATCAATCCATCCCTGCACTTTTAATCTTACATAACCTTCACAACGCGCATACACACACACTGTTGTTGAACATGAGTTGTCATGCAAGGTGATGGCCTTGCATTGAGGTGCAATTTAAGGTTTGCTGTCTGGCTCAAGGACTCTTTGTTCAGGGGAGAACTGATCAAACCACTGCAATTAAAACAAACACACAACCTGCCCGGTGCACATCTGAGTTTATCAGAAGTCTAAGATCGAGTTTAACATTAATGCACATAACTCCTTTTTGTTCATTTTCAACCAGTCAACACTGGTCCCAGACGTCAACAGAACATTTTTTTTTTAAGTTTCTTGCCAAAGAGATTCAATCCGATATTTGACTTTGGCATACCTATAAACCCCCAGTTTCAGTCCTGCTCCTGGACATTTGCCTAGACATATTTCTGTAACTGAAACCAGCTGTGGGCTGAACAAACATCTGGCTCAGGAAGTGTCTCCCATCTGAGAGATGTGGCATATCTCCTAATGACATCAATAGGGGATTATTTTGTTTGTGCATGCAGTTTTCAAGGTGAACCGAGCTACAGAGGGACGTGAGAGCCTTGTAAATCAGCCATGGATGAATATTTTCTTTATCAGGAAATGTTGGTCATGGCACAAGGAAAGAGAGGTTTTATTTTGGATGTGATTGGACATGGATGCAGGAATTTCTCAAAGGCTTTATTAACATTGCCACATTTTCACTTATAACCTAAATGACTTGCTCTACAGTGTTCGAAATCCCTCGATGGATGTTTGTGCTCTTGAGACACTTGTTTATACTGTATATAATTATTCATCTGTTTGCACACATAGAATACAAATTTCAGACCAAAATCACCACAAGTAGTAATCCTGTCCAAATGCCCTATAAAACACTACGGGTGTTTTCACACCAACCATATTTAGTGCACACCAAAGAAGTTTTGGCCCAGGGTTTGGTACGTTAGTATCAATGTGAATGCAACCACCGCACTTTGGTGTGCACCAAATCAGCCGGTCCGAGACCTCCATGAAGGGGTGGTCTCGATCCGCTCCATCTCCCTACATTTGGTGCGGTTTCACTGGTGTGAAACAAAGTGGTCCGAACCGATCTACTTTTGATGCATTACTTCCTGTTAATCCCACGGTTGAATCTTTCGCGTACTGAATTTGTCGATTTGTTTATTCTGGTTGAGGATTACGATGATTACGATGATCCAGAAGGTCGCTGATGCCGTCTCAAACACGATAATAAAAAAAAAACACACACATTTGAAGGAAAATGTAGAAGAGAGCAAAATGTAAACATTGGTTGGTTGTTGTAGGAAATGGTTACCATGGTAGCCTCTTCTTCGTTCTCCTCCGTAGCAGGTTTGGCAACCAGTTATGTGCATATCGCCCCCTGCTGTTTCAAACTTAGTACATACACAAGTGGGCCCGGGCACGGTTCAATGTTACAAGCGTGAATGCAAGCGTGAATGCAAGCGGGAGAGGGGGCGGGGGGGCGAACCGCGCCGCAGCATGGTTCGAAACAAGTGGGCCTAATGTGAAAGTGCCTTAAGAGATAGACAGTTCTTAGTGGTGGATATGTTTCTAAAATCAAGGATCGAAATGTTATTGATAGCTGAGGTAATGTTTGTACTAAAAGCAGAGTTGTGTAATTTTTCCTCCTTCAAAAACAGAATTATATTCCCTATATGCATTTTAACTATAGCAGCAGGCCATAAATGGTATGACAGCTTCATAGCATCACTTCAAACCCCAGCCTCAAGCTAAAAAGAAGCCATTCTGCCCGTCTCATTTTTGTTTTATTCAGTGGCTGAAGCTAATAAATGGGAAAAGACAGTGATGGATAAAGCTATGAAGTGGACCGACTGAGCAATAGCCAGACAAATGAAGAAGATAATAAGCTAGTCACTCTGTTGAGAGTTGGGGTATTGTTAGATTAATTGTAAAATTTCTTTTTTAAAAGTGGGTAGTTATATATTGAAGATTCAACTAAAAGAGATATAAAGTTCCAGATTTTTTTTAAAGACATGTGTACATTTTAATGCTAAAATGCTACATATTGCAACTTTAACTATTAAAATTAAGATATCTCAGGTCCAGCTAATTACAGTATATTTGGGTATGTGTAGATTTACATTACTCACATTATATATTGATTATTGTAAGATCAGATTGTCCTTCCTCATACCCATTTTTTCCTGTGCTTGTTGGTGTTTTTGACTATAGTAAACACAAAATATAGCTCCTTTTGTATATTTGCTCAGTCCCTCATTGGCTCACCTCCCGTCTGCACCTGCCAGGAGGTGCTGCAGGGGTTACAGGTGCCCCCGGCTGTACTTAGTAACAGTAAACATTAAATCAATAAACCGCACAAACATCAGCAGGGTAACTGAAAATAAACTTTGTAAATGCAGCTATACTTCTAACCCTCACCCCTCTGTGCCATCTGGGGTTGAGGTGATGGAGGAGGGGCCGGCCTGCAGTCTGGGGCCCAGGGCCTCGGGGTATACAGAGCCAATACTGACACAAATCTCTGTTTTCTCCCCCTCAGCTCATATTTCTAACAAGTGTTTCTTTGTCACATGTGTGGGGACTCGGGGGTATTTGCTCCAGCTGTTTGCAGCAGAGTTTGTTCTGTTCTGTAACAGAGATGATTTACGAATCAAAATTTCCCATCTTCTCTTTTATTTTAGGTTTTAAACGAACCAATAAACAACATAAAGTCAGTCCCTGTGGGCACACTGGACTCAATGATGACAACCTGCTGCATCAGAGGGGGTGAAGGCGGGCGGCCATTAAAGGTAACAGCCTCATTATCAGGCCTGCAGTAAATGTGAGAGTGTGTGTTTGTGTGTTACCTGTCTAATCACTTCTGTCACTTCAGGGACCAGAAGTATCCAACAGGTTCTCCTCTCCAGTCATTCTGACTCCATAACCAAGCAGGTGGAGCGTTTGTTCTTCAACAGGGTAAGAAGGAATCATTTGAAGGCGGAGGCAGCTATCTGGAGTAGCATGTTACATGCCCTATTATCTGTAATGACATCATGTATGTTGAGGAGGGATTCTGCTTTTTTGATGTCTACGTCTCCTGAGAGATGCTGGTGTCGACAAGCTTCAACAAACACACATCTTGAACTATCTGTGAATGAACCCTCTTTGTTCACATCGTTTCATAGTGAAATAAGGTTTCCTATTTTTATTCATGTGAATCGGTAACATGTGTTTTAATGAAAGAGTGCATTTTGTCATCCAAACAAACATTTTTTTTTTTAGTATACAAGACACTGGCACACAGATGACAAAAAAGTGGGTTTACTGTCACTGCCACACACAGACCTGCATTAATCAAGCTGAACCTGATTTGAATGTGGGTGCAGGATATGCTCAAATCCCACGTCAGGTCTGAGCTTGAGTATCCTTGTTTACATTCAGTGCTGTCACGTGCTGCATTAATAAAATCTGTCTGTTACGAGGAATCCCTAGATCATACTCACTCTGCTTTTATAGACTGACAGATTCACCAATTTAAAGCTGAATAGTGATTTAGAAGTGTCCAGGGGCAGATCTATAGGTGGGCCTGGGTGTACACTGCCCACCTACAGGTGACCTATCAAACAGAATCTTAAAAATAATAAAATATGAATCAAATGAAAAGAAATAAAAGAATATATGATTCAATTTTAAGTTGCATTGAATACAAGGCAGCTTCCCAATTTTTAAGAAATGTGTTGGTCCACGTAAAAAATCTGAAAAGGCTGTAGTACACATGACGGCCTGTAAGTGGCACTGTAGCACTGTGACAGATATACACCAAAACCAGAGAAGAAGACAAAAGAAGAACGAACACTAGCATATGCTGCTCTTGTTGCTCCCCTTGTTGCACATGGTGACAGTGGTGGAGCAGGTTTTGCTTTAAAGACAAACACATTTACATAAAAAAAAGAAAGAGTAATTATATTTGTTACATTCTATATGCAAAGTTGTGTGTGTGTTGAAGTATAACAACCAGACATATGGCAATGATTTGAAAAACCTTGATATTTATGCATTTTTACTCATTTTAATTATTGCCATTTTCATATGGTTAAAATGGCGCCACCTGATGGAGAATAGTAAAAATCATCAATTCCAAGACAAAAGCCGAGATTGACACGCAGCAGTAATAAAATGCATGTTTTATTCTTTAATTGAGGGGAGATTTTAAATTGCAGTTTGAATGGGTCTCAATGGGGCATTTTTTGGACTTGAAGGTACAAGTGTAACATTTGCTTGTACACAGTGCACTGAAGAGTCACCGTAGGAGCTGTTTGAAAATAACTAGATCAAAAACAAATAATCAATCTTACATGCATGAACACAGTCATAAGTATCAATGAATAAAGATTAAAAGTTCTTAAAATGCAGTTTTTTAAAAAAAATTGCACAAAGTCCTACACCGAACTGAAAAATGAGGGCCACTGTTTCCGATCTGAAATGATAAAAATTGCAAATCAGTAGGAACGTGAAATATGAGTTTATAGTTTCCTTCAGTCCTTGGATGGTCATTGTGGCTCTTTAACTGGAGTTGCACCATTTTCTGAATGGATTGGGCAACAACCCTTAAAATCAACCAAAATACTGATACAGCTAACAATAACTTAAACATCTGCTTCTGTACTGTAACTTCAACTTAAAAAAATGTGTAGAGTTAGTGATTCACGTTGTGTTATTGTTATTTTTTATCAAACAATGTAACTGAAAGGAATTTTTCTCACTCATAGAGAACATCCAACAGCCAGAAGGCCCATCACAGTGGATGTGGGTGGATCCTGCAGGCAGCAGCCAGTCAAATCCAGGTCAGTTGTGGTGGTGGGGGTGGGAGGGCGTGTGTGTGAACATGCAGATGTGTGTGTGGGTGGAGGTGGGGGGGCTGTTGTGCTACACTGGACCATAGATGTGACCGAATTGAGAGTTTTCCATACAAGCAACAGGATCTGACCAAGATAAGCCTCTTGGGAGTCGTACGGTCCTCTCTCAGGGCGGATTAAGCTCACACACACACACACACACACACTGTTCTCTCTCTTCTGTCTGCTGTACACACATCTGTCCATATGCCGTCTGTCCGTCTGGCAGTCTCTGTTTTCCCCAGCTGACTTTCCAGGACGGCGCCTCATAGAGAGAAACACATCCCAAAGATCCAAGTTTGGGGATTTTCTGGTTCTCCGGAGCCTCAGGTCTTTGTGGAAACATGGTCTCCTCCGCGCCCCCCCACCCACCCACCCACACATCTGTTTCTCATTTACATCCTGGGTCTAAGTTCAGTCAGAGAAGAGGGGGGGCGGGTGGGTGTTGGGTAGCGAGGGAGGGGGGATCAACATCTTAAGTCGTCCATATGTTTTTCTTTTTCTGTAAATAAAGACTTTGTTTCCAATATGCTAGAACAACAGTTGGAGAAGAAAACATGGACACCCACTTAAATGGAATAATGAGAAAAGTATACGGTTACAGCAAATGGCTTCATAAAGGTGACAGCCGATTTGACAACTTAATAACACATCCACAGACTGGCGCCTTGATAAAACCCAGTAATTATTGTATAGTAAATATAAATGTGGAGACTTGCTTTAAGGTGAAAAACTTGAGAGTTGAAACACTTCAGTCTTGACCATGTGCAGTGCATTGAATTGTTTCTGCAGTATATATAACATGGACGTGGCCCAAGTCATTTCACCTGCATTATGAAGTCCAGCAATCATGGTCATCTTATTGGACTCTTTCTGTCTACGAGAAAAAGAAGTTAGGAAAAACATGAAAACATTGTGGGTTAATTATTTAAACATGCAAAATAGTCATCATTTTATGCCTTGTAACATTATTAGCACTAGAAAGTAGCTACCTCACGTATTGCTTTTACATCCATAACAAATAGTTCCATGATAAAGTCAGCATCATAATATGATATTTATACAATACATAAGATTTCCTGAAATTTTAAGGAGATGTTTGTAACGGCCCAACTTAAATGATGGTAAGATTTTGGTGTTGATCCAGATAACCGCCATTAGCGAGCAATTGTTTTTGCCAATAACTGCCTAACTAATAATATCGACATAATTCTGAGTGCTAGATGTGGGTTTTCAGGGTATGATGGTAACTTTACCATGAAACTGTTGCTGCTTACAGATGTGCCAGCAATATGTGAGCTACCTTGGTGGAGGTTTGGAGCCTCTGAGTGCTTTCTGGTTTTAAAGAGAGAGGCAGTGGATAGAGTCAGAAAAGGAGGGGAGGAGATTAGAAGAAGCCATACGTAAAGGGCGAAGGCTGAATTGAAACCCTCTTTGTCCCCCGCTGAGAGAATCAGCCTCTGAACACATGAATGTTGGCACACTTCCCAACTATTAGTGCCCTAAGAATGTATTTTCTAACTGCTGTATTCAATGACATGATCAAAACGTCTGCTAAGTTTAGCATTGTTAAGATCAACTGTAATCTTTCCTTCAAAGCTTTCTATTCACAAACTGTTGGCTAAAGCCATTAACAGCTCTATGTGTCAAGGAGAGTAATTCAGTTATCGGACCAAGATGTGAGAGTGTTTCGATTAGTCATGGACAATACTTACCGAAAATGAGACTGAATTCAGACTTTATGATTCTTTTTGCATAGTCATGATTTTAACATTGTCAGATTAGGTGACAAAATCATGCTGTAACCGGCTCGACTAGCTAACCTTGCAGTGCAGATGGACCTGCCTGATTCATTGTCTGAAATCACACAAATCCGTCTTGCCAAGCTACAATCTCCTATGACTTCATGGCCAAAAGTCAGACGGCCCAATCAGGGAAGGGAGGCAGAAACTGAAGACGTGACGACAGTGGAGTGTAACTGCATGTCTGAAATGCTCTTGATGGATGCAGCAATATCTGCAGTTTTATCCGAAATTGACTCAGTTTCTTCTTTAAAAGGAGAGCGAAGAACATCACTTAAAGCTTTTCTTATTAGAAATCATGTTTTTGCTTTTCTCTCACTTTTGGAAAACTGCGAGAGAGCGTGGAAATCATCTGAACGATGCTAGCTTGTTCATGGTATTCATGGTTACTCAGTGATACCTGGCGAAATCTGCTGTCCTCAGAAGTATACCTGGAGAACCTGGTAGGTATTGTCATTGACAAACCCCATGTCACATACAGTATCAGTGATAAATGATACTTCTGTGTGGTATAATATAAAGTCAGATGATAGTCTAAGGACTGAAACATAATTTAAGATAATGGCTAACAACAGGGTCTAGCTGCTACGTCATACTGTGGCTTGATGTGGATTGGACTGTAATGAGTGTGACTGGCAGACTGATCGTCAATCACCAGCTGCAGTTGTTTTTGAAGGTTTCACCTTCTGAAAACATTTTCTATGGGCTGTTTTCAGATGGACTAGTGAATTATTTTCATGACAGATACTGTATGTAAAACTGTCTTCTGCGTTTACACGGCGCCGAAAACAGTCCAATCCGAGAAGTTTTCGTTGCGTTTTGGCCTTGCATTTAGATGGAAACGTGTTGCGTTTTTTCTTAGAATGGAAACTTGGGTGCTGGTTTGACAGAGTGGTTAGCAACCAGGCACTCCATGTACTTGCTTCTGTCGGTTCGAATCCCGCCTGTGACCAGTTTGCAGAGTGTTTTCCCCTTCTCTCTTACCCCCTTTCACAAGCCTATCCACTGTCTCTCTCCTATCAATAAAGGCACAAAATGCTCCAAAAAATACATTAAAAAAAAAAAAACGGAAACTTTTGAAAACAGGCTCCATGCAGCTCCATGTAAACCCATATCAGAGCGTTTCAGGGTGAAACGCTGACGTCACCATATGCGCAGTACTCTTTCACATGAAGGCTGTGCGCACATACCAGGAACAACAACAGCTTCGGCCGTCTGCAGAGTAACATGTGTGAGCCTCTTACCATGCTCGGCTTGTTATCCAGTCAAAACTATCCAGACAGATTTGTTGTCCAGAAAAGAAACTCCTGCGTCTCTGTGCGTCTATTCTCCATTGTTGTTTGTGAAAAGTTTGTCTTCTTCGTACATGTATTGTAGCAGCGCTGCCTCTCTGCACCGTTATCTACTGAACCGGCATGCACACTACAGCGGATTCACTCATCTCCAGCGTCGTCGTCTGAACGCAGAAGAATTTGAAAACGCAAAGGTAAAATGTTTGCGTCTTTAAGTCAGGAGTTTCCGTGTAAATGTAGACTTAATGTATGGTGTGTGACTAGCATGACTGACTACAACTCAAATTGATCAAATTGATTGAGCCAAACATGTAATGACTGGCGTGATGATGTTGGAAGACAAACATTTAAGACAGAACAAACACGCAGTGTTTAGCACTGCATTTCCCTTCTTTCTGTCCTTACACACATTATTATCACAATTTGTTAGCCTGATGCTGAATGAAAAGTCTCCAAGCTGCTGAGGTGCCTCTGCTGTTTGTCTTCTCTTTTTACAGACTAGTAGCAGCTCCTCTATAACCTGTCATGAAGGCAGGGATGTTGTTTTCAGATCCACACTAACTTTCCTCTATGTTCTCAAGGCAGGAACTTTAGTTTGTTTGCATCCTTGATTGTAGAGCATACAGAACTTCCTGTGCTGTCATTGGTCAACCCTTTAACGTCCAGCTCAATTGCTTGGCAGAAGTCAATATATTCAGGAATAATTAATGTGTCAAAAATGATCATTCATTTCTGCCAGTGTTTTAGGATACAGAAAAAACTGCAAACAAATCAAACTATATATAAAAATTAATTATTTTTACCGTCATTATGATTTTATATACTCCACCATTAACCAATATGATATATTTATCAAAAATGTTTTTGTATGTTTATAAAATTTAAGATATTTTTGCTGTTTTTTTACAAACATTTCTGCCTTTTGTAATTGTTTTTGTCCCAAACATTTGTGCATTTTTCTGTCATCACATAATCAGCTGTTAGCTTTTAAAACCTTTCAATCCCACACCAAGGAAATATCTGGTTTTTGGTTTGTTTTTAGTTTTCTCTGTTCCCTGAGATGTTAACGGTATCAAACAATGATTTGATTTGTTCCGCTTTATAAAGCATAAGACACTGTTGAATTTATTAATGACCACTGCCAAAAAATTGAGCTGGTAGTTAAAGGGTTAATATCTCAGATGAAGGCCACAATCAAAGGAGGATGGACAAATATTAAACATGCCAGACTTTTTCTTGTGGGACAGTAAGTTGTCCCAGACAAATCTTTTGTTGTTGGTCACTACCACACTCTATATGAGACCAAATGGCTGATGTTTGTGGCCGCGGGTCAGGCTGTAATCGTGCATAAATAATGCAGTCTGACCTTGACATAAAGCATATCTCCCATCTAAACCTGAACAAAAATATCCATATTTATTGATTGTTTAAAAATGTATGCATGCTGTATCCAGTCCTCCGGAGAGCGGCTGCTTTTTAAACTCAAAACACAAGAAAAAGAGACGTGTGAAACTCTTCCAAAGTGTCATTTTCAGATATCTGACCCAGATTTTTGTCCAAAACAAATCAATGCTGTGTGACCTGCTCTGATGCAAGCCTCTGAAATGTCCTCCATGGCCCCGTGAAACAAAACAGTGTTGCTTCAATCTAAGTCCTAAAAACTTCTAGATGTTGGGGTAAATGTGAGCTGCATGTCAGAGATAATAATGAAAGACATTTATAATCTCCATATAAAGACTTAAGAGGTGAACATGTGCAGGGGGCCGCTGTAGACCTCACTGCAGGGTTTTTACTGCCTTTGTTGCCATAAGGACCACCGAGAAGGTTGATGCTGTAAAAAGAGCAGCAGGAGGACTCCATTATGGGAAATTTAGTTGAACACGCCCTCATGTATTTCTTAAATTAAGGACAGTAATACGTTGTTTGAATACGTGTGCTGAAAAGGAACAGAATTTTGCCCAGTCATCATATCATGATAAAATCACCCAAAAATCCAAATCTATGACCTCTTACAGACCTATAATGTATTATACTGTTGTGTGGTGTGTATTTTCTATATTCTGGGTGATTGTACGATGCAAACAATCAAGATAACGATGACTCTGTGGCCTATCTGACCACACAAAGACATTTCTCCCCTCTTGTTCTCTAACGAGGATTTCTTTGAATCAGGACTTTAAAGGAGGGCTCGTCCTTCATTATTCATGCTAATTTATGCAACAGAAAACCCAACTAATAAAATTTTGGAATATCTAAGTGTGTCCTGGTCTGGAGTAATGAGATATGCCAATAATAATATGCAAATTTGGTGAATTATTGAAGAGGCATGACTGCAGATTTCTTATTAGTTTGCATGTTTTCTTCAAAAATGCATCAATTTTTCAGAGTGCTTGTGGTGCCCTGGCCGATAGGTAAATGTAATCAAACACTGAAATCAATAATTCAAGTGTTTATGTGCTGCTCTGTGCATATATCCATGTGTGAAGAGCTGTAGAGTTGGTTTTGTTTGGACTTTATTCTGAGGATACGATGGTCAAATTTTTGTTTTTTTCTTCTTTGCGTGTTTATACAGCACTTTCTACAACAACGGTTTCCAATGTGCTTCAACACACAAGCAACACCAAAATGACTACGTGAGACCAGAGACAATACAGCCTGTTCAATGCCAAAATAATGAAAACAAGGACCCTACTGTAGCATTTTATCCAGACCAAGCATGACAACCCAGCACCATGAATTGAGACCAAGAAGACCAAAAATGCGATACAACTAGAAACATAACAGCAAAATTAATACAACAGCTTCAAAGACAACATAATGATAAGATGTCCCATTTTACCCTTTCGTTTTGTTGCAGTCATGTGTTTGGTTGATTAGCTTTTTATTTTATTGAACAGATAACGGGTGTACCTAATAAAATGACAGGTGAATAAATACTTTATGATGCATTGTTAACATTTCCCATGCTGTTCAAGTACATGTCAGCTTATAATTGTCGACTAATTATTTTTGTCATAGTTTTCAACAACAACCTTATTCCCCTTACCAAAACTTGACAGTAACTAATAAAAACAAGTGCACACAGACAAAAAACAAACTAAATTAATCGACATTTTTGTCAATAAATTAAAACTAGACATAAATGTTTGACAGACTTAAACCAATCAGACCTAATTTGGTCATGTAGAAAGTAGGGACAAGTTAGGAATATACAGTATGTCCAATCACAGCTAATTTGGTTGTGTGGAAAGGTTGGATGAGTTAAGAGGGACATCCAATCACAGCTACCTTAGCTTGGTGGTGGTGGGATGAGTTGTGGAGCGATCCAATCAGAGCTGCTCTCTTTATGAACAGACATCCAAGCGTAAAACATATCATCAGAAATTCAAGGAAAATTAGAAATGCCTCACACTTCACATTTCATATTATAGTCGACTAAATTCAAAGTAGATTTCATCAACTAAAATGTGAAATTTCAGCAACTAAAACTAGACTTAAATCAAAACAATTTAAATAACTGAGTTATGACTAAATCCAAAATAAAATTTTTAGACAAAAGCCTATGACTAAAACTAAATTTAAAAATGCTGTCAAAATTAACACTGCTCTGGCATTAATGTAGGTTTAGACCAATGAACTAGCAGGAAATAGGAAATGTTTAGGTGCTTCAGGATTTTTGGAGGAGGAAAGAAAGTTAAACGTTATGACTAATGTGATATTTTGTTTTTTTTAAAAGGCAATAGAGTGCAGGGATGGCATTTTTATGTAGGAAGACCAAGACGTTACCATCATGCTGGTTCTGTCCACAAGAAGTCCGTGCTATTTTCCACTATATTCTGGATAATGGGGTTGTATTCACCTTTTATATCCCCGTTATAGTCTCCATGAAGAGTACTGACTTTTAGTTTTTATGCTTAAACATAGTTAATGGGAGTAAAAGTCATTTTATCAAGCTATCATGGAACAACAAAATGACAGTTGGTTTTAGAAGTAACTATCAAGCTTCCAAAGTAAAATGTAAAGTTTTTAACTCTTGTTTGAGATCTGCCTCTAAACTGAATGACCCAAATCAAGTTTGTGTCCATCACTGTGACTGTTGTGAATGCTTTAATGTTTATTAAAAAACACAATCAGAAATGATTGCATTAGGGTCACTAAACATTTTAGTGAGCAGTTCATTCCCAACTGTCGTTAAAAAAAACAGTAAGGCTGTAAAATACCACACTGTGGCAACAGGGCGGTGCATGGATGGTGTATTTTTGTAGGCAAATGAGGGAATTAGCATCACACTGGTTCCCCTGACTAAAACCCTTTGGGATTTTTCACTATGATCTTGGATCATTGCTGATAATAAGATCTATAGCAAACCAATATTATTAACCCTTTAGGTACCAGCTCAACTATTTGGCAGGGGTTATCAATAAATTCAGGAATATTTAATGTTTTTAAAACAGAAAATCAATCTAATCATTGTTTGATTCCATTAAAATTTCAGGGAGCAGAACAGGGAACAACTACAAACCAGAACCAAAAAAAATTTGGTGTGGGATTTAAAGGTTTAAAAAGTGAACAGCTGATTATGTGATAATACAAAAATTCACAAATACTTGTAACAAAACCAATTAAAAAAGATGGAAATGTTTGTAAATAAAAGAGCAATTAACAATTAATTAAAATATTTGATACTGAGTTTGACAAACACACAAAAATGTTTTTTTTAATGAATAACAGATTCAATATATGAATATATATCAGATCAGTAAATGGTTAAATATATGACAGTAATAAAAAAAATGCTTTTAGCTTTTAAAACCTTAAAATCCAACACAAAATATATCAGTTCCTTTGCAGTTTGTTTTTAGTTTTTTTCTTTATCCTAAAACAGTAAGAAAAAAACATGTTTGTTTTTTTTAACACATTAAATATTCTTGAATTTATTGACCTCTGCCAAATAGTTAAAGGGTTAAACTTAAATGTAGGAACAAATCTATCTTTCTTGATTTTTATAAGGAAGTAAAAGCTGTCAATTACATACTATGGAACTTATTGAACTTAATTACAACGTATCCATCATATAATGTCCCATTATACCCTCTCATTGAGAGTTTCTTAATGATCGAGTTATGTCAATGTCAGTGTCAGCTTTATTTATATAGCACATTTAAACAGCCAGCAGCCTACCAAAGTGCTTTACAGTAGAAAAGGCAAATATGATAAAAACAATAAAACAATAAAACAATAAAAGTAATAAAAACCAATAAAAGCAATAAGAACAGGTACAGTACAGTATAAATATGCATACTGCCCAGTAAAACCAATAAAAGTCCCAAATAAAAGTGGCTGTACTCCACCAAAGGCCAAGGTGAAGAAGTACGAGTTATCTGGTTAAGTTTCCCTCATAGTTGTGGAAATTGTGTGTGAATTTTTTATTATTAAAAGACAATCAGAAATGCTTGCAGTAGGCATTTTCATACTCTTTGTTCGCAGTTTGTAATCAAAAATCCGTTGTAAAACACTCCTTAAAAATGTCAAGCGCGGGAGCATCAGATGTATTTTATGATGTGACACGAATTTTGTATGTATTTGATCATCATGTTATTTTTGGTATGCACCCAATTAAGCTAATTTGAAATCCCATAGACTTTTGGCGATGGGATCGTCAGGTTTTTGGACTCATTCCTTCACCACTATATTTGCACTGGGTAAGTTTGTTTGTTTACTTGTCAGCAAGATTGGCAAAAACTACCAAACAGAAGTTTTCAGGGGATGTTGGTAATGGCCCAACTCCAAAATGATTAGATTTTGGTGGTGATCCAGATAACCGCCTTTAGCCAACAATCATTTTTGTTCAATAACTGTCTAATCCTGATATGAACGTGATTCAGAGTGCTAGGTGTGGGTTTTCACGGTCAAAGAATCACATCACGATGGTAACTTTATCATAGAACTATTGTTTATAGATGTAGCAGCAACATGTGAGCTACCTTGGCAGAGGTTTCCGCTGAGTGTATCTAGTTTTACTGTATGTTGCCATGTTGTTTATGTTTGTGTCACTTTTTAGCTTCTCTCTTTCAAACTGCTGGATGACCACTTTACATCATTGGCAGTAGTATAATGCTAAACAAACACATTTACATCTGTTGGTAAGCATGTGTGATGTACTTCAGCTTCTTTTTATTCAGAAGATGCCAAATGGCATATTTTTCTTCTTCTTCTCCTCCTACTGCTGACACCCCACCACTACCACTACTTCTTCTTCTTCCTCTCCGTTCCCCTGCCTCATTTGCAATGATTGTGTTATCAGGGCAGCCAGGCAAAAGGGTGGAGCAACCATAATTTCAGCGCGGGATTAGGCAGAAATAACGAGGTCACCAAGTTGCAGTTGCCATGGTAACGACACATCCAAGAACACAGGATGCCATCGCTTTAAAAAAAAAAAATAGAAGAAACAGGACCCAGGATTTTTCTCCTCTCTCTCTCTCTCTTGAGCGCTCGCTCTCTCTGGGTTTTTCATACCCCTCCCTCTCCATCTTTCTCTCCCATCCTCTCCTCCTCGCTCCCCGTCTACACTTTTTCTTTTTTTCTTTTTTTTTTTTTTGCCGAGTGGGGAGCGGAGAGGAGAGAAAGGGAGCAGTTCACTTTCACTCCCTCTGTTTTTTTTTTTTTTTGGTATTTTTTTTTATCCCAGAGCCTTTTGTTTCTGAACATATTCAGGATAATAAATTCAGTGTTGAGAACATTTGCATCTTTCTGGTATTCATATTTGGTGGGAGGTCTGATTCCTCTCATTCTATCGTGGCTGCACCCGCTCTATAAAGCTCATTAGAAAACACCCCCTCCCCTCCACTAAATCCCCCCTCCTCTACCTCCCACAGCCTGTAAGAAAACTTCTCTATTTCTTTTTTTTTTTTCGTAGGAAGAAAAGTATGCGAGCCGATCGAAGTCAGGAAAAGTTAAAAATAAGAAAGCATGTCTCTTGTTTTTTAGGGGAAACAATTTATGTGGTGCCCCCGGCCCGAGCATTGATTCAGATTGATGCTGCCAGAAGCTTCGGGCTTCTTTTCAAACACTGATCTGTTCCCATGTTACACCTGGCTGCTGCTAAGTCCAGAGCCCAGGAAACTGATTCAACTGTATGCAAAGTCCAATAATCAGCAGGACGGGAGAGCCAGAGCCCACAAGTCCAGAGCTGTAAATCTGGAGCTGTATCGATCGTCTTTGGTTTGGTACCGATAACAGACAGAGAGCCTTAAATAAAGCATCGTTAGTGATTGTAAATGATAAAAGAGCAGTTGCTGAACCTTGCCAGGTAAACACCAGGGATAAATTAAGTAGTGAAAGTTTGTGTGAGGGTCTGATTCTTTGAAAAAAGTTTAAAACTGATATATTGTACAGTTAAAGGTAAAGTCTGTAAAACTTTTGCACTGAATTGTTTAACCTTCAAGAGATATTTTGAACCATATTTTATATTCAAGCCATTGAGGCTGCATTGAACAAGCATAGCTCAAATTTGCCTGAGGATGTGATAGTTTTTAATATTTTAGAATTGTTTCTTAAATTAGCCTAAAATGGCTAAGACACACAAAAACAAGCTAATTTGTTCCTTATTACAAAAAAATCTCATTGAAACTCAGAGGAAATGCCATTACTATTGTTTTCTACCATTTTCCCCATTTTATGCATTCTGAAGTATCCACATTTTCTTTTTAATTATTTTCTGCAAGGGGTCCTGCTTACAAAATAGCAATATTTTGAAAACCCATATTGCTGCCTTATAATATAATCAAATACTCATTCAAATATATTCCTCTGAAAATTATTTTTAAAAATTCAATAAAAAACAAATTGTCCATTAAAGGGTTAAAACACCAAATAATATCATTAGTAACTGGAATGTAAATTTCCAGCTGAAGGAGCTTTGAAAGACTTGTTTAAAGGGAAAAATATTGATTTTTATCATTCTTATAGCAGTTTCTGGGAACTTGCCATTTTTTGTCATTAGGGATAAATGAGTAAGTTTATTAAGGGAAGTCTTCAAGCTTGAAGGGATAGTTCAGGTTTTTTGAAGAGGAGTTGCTCGAAGCCCATGGCACAAGTGAACATAACAGCCAATAAAGCAACTGGCCAGCCCTGCCTCTAAGGGGAGAAAGCTAGCCGATAGGTATGGATGCTAGCCAATACATGGTGCCATGCAGCTCTGTTGGCTCAGCTTGACACTACAGTAAGATTCTTTGCAGTGTTTCCCTTGACACAGCCCTTGATTTTAGAACTATCACTTGATTTTACAACTATAAAATCAGAAAAACATAACAGACAATGATGGATAAGTGGGTGCGAAGTTCAGGTTTCGGAGGTCCGGTGGGAGAGAGTTCCAGAGCTGGGGAGTAGTGCAACTGAAGGTCCTGCTCCCCATGGTGCTGAGGTGGGCAGAGAGCACAGTGAGGTGGGTGGAGGAGAAGGATCTGAGGGAGCAGGCTGGAGTGGCCATGTGGAGGTCAGACAGATATGGAGGGGCGAAGTTGTGGATGGCCTTAAAGGTGTACAGGAGCAGTTTGAATTCTATCCTATGCTTGACCGCATATGCATAAGGGCTATGTAACCTTCCACCTGTCATGTGCTGCTCTGCATTTATTGCTGTTCAGGTTGTTGGTCTCCACAAGTAACAACCTCTAACTTCATTTGGACTGAACTAACAATGAGGGATTCTGATTTATGAAAGGATACTACAGCTGAATAATTTTTGTATAAGATATAATTGCATCTTTCTGGCAGAATTGCGATTTCAATTTGATTCACTGTTTCCTTCAAATCAAGCTTCAGAGCAATATTAAGTGTGTTTACAGTAAAGACAACAGTAAAGAAATCAATGATCTAAAGCACATAAAACATTATTTGCCATCTAATGTTGATGATAAATAATCTGTTTTTGTTATTTAAGGGATACTCAAACTTCTACTCCTTAACAGAGGCTTTGTGTTGTTTACCAGCACTTCCATCAAATTTGTAAAATAGCTGACACAACAGATCCTGGGTCAGTCAGGAGTGTTGCAAAAAATGGCAGCTTTGATCACATGATTGCATTGTCTGAAATTACGATTTCAATGCAAAAATGATAAATCTTTCAGCCCTAAAGGATACCTTAATCAAACTGAAAACACAGATTGAGAACAGATTAAGTCACAAGTGGAAAGACAGATTGAAAAACTGTTGTGGAAACTGAGGAGAAGGACATATCACAAGTTACTAGGTGGTGTAGATGCACTTTTTGATGCTGGTGGGTAAAATCAGGACTGCAAATACAATGTTCTATAGCTGCAGAGGGGAAAATACTGATATCCAAATTCAGAACAACACGTCAAAGTTGGCAAAGGCCCACGTCATTGCAGCGTAAACATTTGTATTGTTTGTTTTCACATACAGATACTTCTGTGAACAAAGGTACAGCACCATGAGGACTTATTCTCCCCCTGTTTGTGGCACCAACTACTGTTTTAAATGACTTGTTCCCCAGCCCCCTGCGTAGACTTACCAGTGTGATGTCCTATCACTGCCATGCCTTTAGTTTAAGCCCATTGGCTCATGGTAGAAATCACAATGAAAAGTAGAAATTGTTGGAATGAATGCAAAGTTGTTATACCTTGCATTTTGTACGTTTTGTGAGATTCCCATGTTTATGCCTCTTCCACCCCAGAGAGCTAATTTACAAGATGTGCAGTCTATCACTGTAACAAATCTTTAATGAGAAATTTATCATAGAATAACACAATGACACCCACAGATTCCAGTGTCACACAACCAGCTGAAGCTAAAATATTGGTTTGAGCAATTCTCAGGGTAATCTCGCCTTTCCAATAAAACAAAATTAGAGGTTGATAACCAATATCTGTAGCTAGCTGCACCATATCATATTGAACTTTAAATTTATTTATTTCCAACACTTGGGCATGAACATTGTCTGCTAGCTATCTTTTTAGTCTTGCTTTTATTTAGTGACTGATTTTTAATTATTAGATTTTTTTATATCCTGTTTTACTAGCCAAATTTTATGTTGCCATTTTTATTATTTCTTTTTCTCACCATTGTTTTGAGTTTTTGTATTTTATTCCTTAACTTGCATTATTTCATCCACTCATATTTTATGGCTACGTGTTCATTAGTTACCAAGTACATTTTAACTTCATTTCCTATGTTTGATTTTGTTCACTAACATAATAGAAGGACAATGAATAATTTCCCAGGACAATTCAAGCTTTTCCAGGACATTTTATTGTTTTCCTCATTTTCCCTATGTTTTGCATGACTCCAGGTTTTCCAGGATGCATGGGAAGCCTAAGTAACAGAACATCTCATACAGAGTGAGGGGCCGTATACACGAGGCCTAATGCGGCCAAATCCTGTAAGTTTTCATTGCGTTTTGTCCTCCCGTTTACATGGAAATGGCACATGGAGGCTTGAATCCGCAAACTTTTGAAACTACTGTCCAGTGGGGTGGAGAGTTTTCAAAATGCTCCTCCGTGCAGTTCCATGCAAACCAGAGTCAGAGTGTTTCAGGGTGAAACGCTGACGTCACCGCATGTGCAGTACTCTTTCACATGAAGGCTGTGCGCATACCAGGAACAACAACAGCTTCAACCGTCTGCCGAGTAACATGTGGGCCGCTTACTGTTTTTGGTTTGTTATCTAGACAAAACTATCCAGACAGATTGTTGTCCAGACAAGAAACTCCTGCTTCGTGTTTCCACTCGCCATTGTTGTTTGTGAAAAGTTTTTCTACTTCATACGTGTGTTGTAGCAGCGTTGTTTCACTGCAAACCTACATCGCCATCAACTGGGCTGGCATGCATAGCACAGCGGTTTCATTCGTTTCTAGCGTCTCCGTCTAAACGCGGATCGAGTTTGAATACACAAAGGAAAAGCCTTTGCTCTTTAGTTTACAGTGTCTCTTTGTAAACAAGGCCTGATATTACAGCTGTTTCAGGGGCACTCTGAATATGTTAATGGGATCCACATTCAAGATTTCCTGCTGCTTAACAGAAGGTTTTTTCTTGCCGCCATGATGGAGGGATTCATGATTGGCTATATGGATTCATGTTGGGTGTTGGATGTATATATTTGCATATATATGTGTATGTGTATTTTATATATGTACGTATGTATCTATGCATACATGTGTATCCATAAAATGAAGAGCTTTGTGCCCTATTGTAAAGTGTCTTGAGATAACACTTGTTATGAATTGGTACAAATAAAGATTGATTGATTGATAACATACATGACTCTAGCCATCATCAAAAATGTTTACATAAAACAGAGAAAGGGAAAATGTAGATCTTTAATAATCTTGGAATAATCAGATTTTAAAGGAAAACCCTTCTGCTTTCAGAATAAACCCGCTCTAAGCTGCTGTGTGAGTGTTATGAAGGAGCAGCAAGGGCATCAGGACCACCACAGACCACCGTTGCAGCTCCCCTCCTCCAAACACTCTGCCGGTCTGATTCTTTAAACACTTTATTCATCCTGAGCTGCAGATTTACTATAAAGTTTCTGTAGCCACCGCAATCTATTTTTTCATCCTCCAGCGGTTCTAAAATCGATCCTAAAGACTTAATAAAGCAGCTTTAAATAAATGCATGGATTTAATTTGAATTAGGAGCATCGCAGCGTGGTTTTCCGTTTGGTACGAGCAGCACAGGAGCATTCATTGTGTTTGGTTTCTGGAATATTCTCTCTGCCTCACATCAGGTAGCAGAGAGAGATGGGCTCTGTGTGTATGTGTGTGCGTTTATGTATGTGTGCTTTGTATTCATGTGTGTTTGTGTGTATGTGCGTCCATGAGCCAGTGTGTGTGTGTGTGTGCGTGTGCAGGCGCATGTGTGCGAGGCTGCTGCCATGCCTACGAGATGGGGGATGGTAGAAGCACAGCAGCTATTTTTCTTTCTTTCTCTCCTGAACATCAAGTTTGGTCTCCCATCAGCCTCGTCCTCCACACAACACGGCTGCTGCTGGTTAGAGATGTGCCGCAAACATCTATCAATACACTAGCACACTTGGAACATTATTATTGATCAACTCCAAGTGCTACAGATGTGTATCGATCCATTTCAAAACAAGACTTATTGATTAATCAAACTACGGTACATGAAAAGATTTATTGAGCAAAGCAGCAAGAACATTAAGACGTTAAATAGTAGATTTATGTGTATGCATTGTATACATATTAGAAACCTAAAAGATCAAGAAATGGTGGCATTTTTTATTAAGAGGTTGGAAAGTGATTTATTTAAACTTAAAAATGCAGCAGATATGTTCTTAAAGTGCATAATGGAAGTACTTTGCAACAGAAAACAGAAAATGTACGGATTGTTTTCAGTCATGTGCACAGACAACTAGTGGGCAAAAAGAGTGTCAGCCAGCACTGTGTGGAACTGCGACACAGGATTAGTTATTGTCTTCTTAAATAATCAACATTCACATTCCATTAAAACTGAGACAACAATATTTGATTGGATGCCATTTTGAGGCCTTTTGGACTTCCTATTTACAAAAGCTGGGATGATATCTTACTTGCTTAACAGCAGAGCCAATTACCAAAACACCACTTCAAATATACTGTAACATTGGAGAATCCTTCCCCTTGCAGCACTTCCACAATGATAACAGACACCTGGTGTTTCTATGACCCCTCAAGACTGCCTGTGGCTTTAATGTTGTGTTGTTTCTTGTTGTGTCTAATCATACAGTAGTTGGGTAACATGCTGCACCCCTCGCTTTAAGAGTCCTGTGTCCTTTATTGCACGCTTACACCTAAAAATGAAATATTGTTGACTTATCTAGCAATGCAGACAAACCGTCAGAATGATGAATGGCAAAGTGCTGACCCGGCATGTGCTTTGCAACCTGACCTAATCATATTTTAATCAGTGTTGGGTGGCACTTCTTTTAAAGAAAAATTTAACAGCTCCTGCTATGCTGATAATCTGACAATGAACCGGGCAGGGACACAATTTTAGGGTGTGGTTCACTGAAACAGTATTGCACAGTGTTAATTTTTAATTGTCAACAAACTTTTTTTCCCCTGATGAAAGCTTAACAGTAACTAATGAAAACAAGTGTGCATGAACAAAAACTTAAACTAAATTGAGACATTTTCATCAATAGATAAAAACTACACAAAAATGTGTGACATAGACTTAATCCAATCAGACTTTTCATCATGTAGAAAGTAGGGACAAGTTAGGAATATATCCAATCACAGCTTATATGGTTGTGTGGAAAGGTTGGATGAGTTAAGAGGAACATCCAATCACAGCTGCCTTAGCTTCATGGTGGTGGGATAAGATGTGGAGTGATCCAATCAGAGCTGCTCTCTTTGTGAATTGCTATATCCATGTAGAGCAGGTTCACTGTTTGTTGCCAGTTCTGGTATTGTAACTGAGATGCTTTGACAGGTAGCCTAAAAATAGGTGACTGCATTTCACACAAAGTTAGATAAGTTTCTGTTTATTTATACATTATTACATTCAATTAGATGTTTCATTTTGTCCAAGTGTAAACCATGACTTCAGAAATTAAATGAAACATAAAAAATGCCTTACACTTTACACAGTTGACTACATTCACAGTAGATTTCGTCAACTAAAATGTTGTGAAATTTCATCAACTAAAACTTGATTAACATTATTATTATTATCATTATTATTATTAACATCATTATTATTATCATGACTATTATTAACATTATTCATCATCATCATCATCATCATCTTTATTGAGGAGACTCGAAGTCCATATAAAAGAAAAAGACAGACACAACAAAAATATTATAAAAGACAGCTGTACCAGTGCTTCCACAGAGCTGACTGGTAATGTACAGCACTGACAGTGGGATTGACCAAAGTCCGGACCAAAGAGTTTTCACAGTCATTCAGTCGACACATGAATCTGTACATAAGTGTCTCATAAGAGCACTAAATGAGTTTACATGAGCCTGACAGAACAGCAGGCTGGCACTGCTGGATCGCGGCTTTTTTACACGGCGATGCCGCTTTTTGATGCAGTACCGCCTGAGGGATCGAAGGTCACCACTAGTCAGTGCTGGTTTTGGGCCTTGCTGCTTTCGGCAGTAATTTCTCCAGATTCTCTGAACCTTTTGATGTAGATGATGAAATCCCTAAATTCCTTGCAATAACTTGTTGAGAAATGTTGTTCTTAAACTGTTGGACAATTTGCTCACGCATTTGTTCACAAAGTGGTGACCCTCGCCCCATCCTTGTTTGTGAATGACTGAGCATTTCAGTGAAGCTGCTTTTATACCCAATAATGGCACCCACCTGTTCCCAATTAGCCTGTTCACCTGTGGGATGTTCCAAATAAGTGTTTGATGAGCATTCCTCAACTTTCTCAGTCTTTTTTGCCACTTGTGCCAGCTTTTTTGAAACATGTTGCAGGCATCAAATTCTAAATGAGCTAATATTTGCAAAAAATAACAAAGTTTACCAGTTCGAACGTTAAGTATCTTGTCTTTGCTGTGTATTCAATTGAATATAAGTTGAAAGGGATTTGGAAATCATTGTATTCTGTTTTTATTTACAATTTACACAACGTGCCAACTTCACTGGTTTTGGGTATTGTACAAAATGCCCTGAACAGATTAATTTTTATATTGTCCGAGCACATGTGGAATTTGCGGACCAAAGTATTGGCCTGAGCATACAGTATACGGCACTGGCGAATATGAAGTGACCCAGGTACTTAGTTTTTCCACAGACACTCAGTTTTTGTCCAGACAAATGGAAGTCTGGAAAGCAAAGGTCTTTGTCTCCTTTACAACTGCAGATGAGAACCACACTCTTTTTAGCATTATATCTGACGTCAAATTTGAGACCATTATCAGAGCAGACATTTAGCAGCTCCTGAAAGCCAGCGCTGCTCGGGGAGATAATGGCCAGGTCGTCAGCATACATAAAATGGTTGATCAGAGTGTTACCAATCATACATCCAGTTCTACAGTTATTCAGTCGCTGGGACAACTCATCCATATACAGGTTGAATAAGACTGGGGACAGCAGCCCCCACGCTGACAGGCACATTTCTTTCCTTCAATTTGACAAAGAGCTTAAAGTGATTAACTCTATCAAATGCCTTAGAAGCGTCAATAAACCCCAGTAACATAGAGGAGTTCTGTCTGAAATATGCCTGCGCTGTCTCCTTTAGACTGTAAATGCATAGATCAGTTCCCAACTTGGATTTAAATCCAAACTGATTGTCTGTGGTGCTTATACAGAGACACAGGTGACCCATCAGAACTTTCTCGAAGACTTTAGATATAACACTAGCTAAAGCTATCGGCCTGTAGTTATCCAGGCACCCAACTTTGCCAGCTTTGTCCTTGATAACAGGCACTAGAGTGACAGACAGAAATGAATCAGGAAGAAGTCCATGAGTCATGAATCCATTAAAGCACAATGCCAGCAATACAGCAGCTTTTGGACTGGCGTACTTTAGATGTTCTGCAGTGATATTATCAGAACCAGAAGCCTTGTTGACAGAGAGCTGAGCTATTGCTTCCCGAACTTCACCTGGAGTGATAATTACTGCATCTTGGGTTTCAATTCTTCTCACTTCAGAAGGCTCACTGTGTACACAGTTAAATAGCTCAGAATAAGTGCTGCTTCCAAAGTTCAGCTATATCACCTGCCCCAGACACTCCCTCAATGACAGTGGGCAGTAGCGTATTGACTCTATTTAGCGCTCGGACCTCATTCCAAAAGCCCACAACATTATTGGAAGAAAGTTTTTCAGCTACAGAGTCCGAATGGCATATTTATACCTTGCATGGGTAAGCCTTTTATACTCCAGGACAGACCCAGATCTGGGTTTACCAGCCTGCGCCCATGCCCTGTGAGCTTGCTTAGCCTCTGCATGATGTGCTGCTACATACTTGTTCCAACCTGGCTTAGCATTTCTGCTTTTTACACACATGAGGTATGAACTGCTGCTTTTATGAAGAGCATTAACAATACACTCATACAGAACACACAGATCATTACAGTGGGAGATGTCCTTACAGTTAACATCTGAACACAACACAGCAGGTTTAGGAAGATGAATATTACTCAAAGCAACATCAGTTCTCAACATGTAAGACATGAGATTGTCCTGTGAAAGTTTAGTCCATTCCAGACAAAAGTTGACATTCCCTCACTCTCCCAAGAATGTGGGGCCTCCTGCTGAGGGGCCTCCAGCTGAGAGGCCTCTGGCTGAGGTGCCTCAGGCTGAGGGGCCTCTGGCTGAGGGACCTCTGGCTGAGAGTCCACTGTGGTCTTGAAGCGGATGAAACCCATGTCCCTGCAGTCGATGTCGTCCTGCTCGTAGTACCCGGCAGGAATTCCAGTTCTTGCATGGCTAGGGTGCCACTTGTCTAAAATCATGCCAGCCCTGTTCTTCTTCTTCTTGTTCAGGGCTGGCACTTCGGTTGCATGCATGGGTTCTCTCTGGGCACTTCGGCGTCCTCCCATAGACCAAAAACATGCTCATTAGGTTAATTAGTTGACGTTATCCAAAGAATGTTGCTGATTCAAACACTGTGAATCATTTTGTTTCACACAATCCCTAGTGTGAATGTCAGACAACGTCTGTCTCTCTATGTGGCCCTGTGATTGACTGATGGTGTACCAAACTTCTCGCCCAATGACAGCTGGGATAGGCTCCAGCCCCCCCGCGAACCCGAAAGGGATAAGCGGTGAAGAAAATGAATGAATAAATGAATATTATAGTACCAGTATGTTATAAAATGATGCAAAGCCTGTTCAGGCAGCCAGCTTGATCCTGCCCATCCTGATCAGCTGATCCGTCATTGCTCTTCAGCAGCAGCTGGAGCCTCTTCTGCAGCTTATACTGACGTCGGCTTTTTGGTGTGAGGAATTTTTTAATCTTCCTCCACACTGAGACATTCTCAATCTCATCCATCAGTTGTTTAATGACCTCAATATCATTTTGTTGCTCAAATGTCTGCAGATCAGAAATGAGATCATTTGTTTTTGAGGCCTCAACTTTGAAGACCTCCACCTCCTGCAAGTTGTCTCTTTCTGTGGTGAGATCTTTGACCACCACTGGATTCTTGCTGATGTTCTCCAGTGCCTCCATTTTGAGGATGTCACCATCAAACACTGGCTGACACAAACCTTTCTGGTTGTCTTCCAGAGACAGATTGGCCTTTTCAACAGTTTGAACTTTGGAGGCCATATTCAGAGTGTCCCTGTGCAGCTGCTCTGTATCTGACAAGTCCACACTGGATTCCTCTGTTATTGGCTCACCTTTTTTGCCCGTTCTTTTAGCAAGGGATTTCTTTTCTTTTTTGGTCTGGGCATTTTTGTTTTCGTCCAGGGCTTTATCTTCAGCCCCTAGGGCTGTTGTTGGCTCACCGGAGGTTGTGCCCTGGAGTTTTAGCTCCTCTGTAGGCTGTTCATTGTCCTCTTCACACTGTTTGGGCTTAAACGGGGGGCTGTCCTGTTTATCACAGGCTGTCCTCAGCCATTGTGGTCTGAAACTCTGCAACTCTGGTGCAGATCTCTGCAGAAATGTTGCAAAACTCCTGGCTGGAGGACACTGGGATCCATCTTCGTCGGACAGATAGGATGGATAATCATCATCCTCCTCCCTCTGGCTTTGGTAAGTTTTAGGTGCTTGCTGGTTAGGACCCTGCCTGGTGTGAATTTTGGAGCTCCAGTCATGGGTCTCATATGCTTCTTGGGCCTTATATGCATCATTGGTCTCATGCACTTCTTGAAACCCATATGCATCAATCTCATATGCTTCCTGGTCATCCATGTCCATGTCCATCCATGGGTCCATGTCCATGTCCATCCATGGGTCCATCTCCATCTCCATCTCCATCTCCATGTCATAATTCATATATGAATTATCCATGTCATTATTCATATCCATGTCCATATCCATATCCGAATCACTTTTTCGATTAATCATAATTACTAACAGTAGTTGATCAGTAATTAGAAGTTCGTTATCAGCAGTCGGTGTGTCTGTCACTCCGGTGTAGGGGATTTCTTATATGGCTATCTGACTATGGCTTTGAACTCAAAATGTCTTTGATCAAAGGATGACGGAACTCATTTCAATTGACTCTTCGCTAAGCCCCTCCCACAAACAGCTTCTGTCCAATCCCACGTTAGCAACCGTAACTATGCACAAGAGGCCTGTCAGGCTCTCAGCAGAGAATAGTATGCCTGGCAGTGTGCATTAGGGACTAGCAAGTCCGACGGTTGATATCTGAGAACGTTGTTGTATGTGGTTATGTTAAAGTGAAGTATCAACACATGGGCTGCTTGACACTTGCATTGAGATTTGTGTGCTTTCCCCTCTATTTTAAAACCAAAACAATTTAGGGGTTTCTTATGTTTCGTGTACAGCTTAAATATGAATAAATTGCATGATATAGAAAACCAATCTATATATTTATTTGTATCTATTTTCTTTTTTTTTTTTCCTTTTCTTTATATGTAGTCTACATGTAATTGTTAGATGTTTTTTTGTTAGTTTTTTTGTTAACTATTTTATTGTAATATACTTTATTTCAGTGATACACAAATAATGGAAATACACGCCTTGAATGTCAACCCAATTTAAGGATATATGTATGGAAAGTTGCTGCGCTGCCATGTATGTATAATGAATTTGGAATTTTATTGTTTATCCATTATTATGATAGTATGATTATCAGTTGTTTTATGTATGTATTATATTCCGTGTGGGTGGTGTTGAACAAAAAAAATGAAAGGGGAAAAATTGTGTCAATATTATTTTAAACATTAAGACATATATCAATGTATTAATGACACCAACTGACACAATAAAGTGTAAAAAAATAAAATAAAATTTAGGTCACTAAATCGTGACTAAAGTAAAACATATTTGAGGAAAAAGACTATAACTTAAACTAAATGAAAACGTGCTGTCAAAACTCTAAGACCATTCAACAAGGTCTTGGATTTGCATTCCTTTTTGAGTCGGGCTTTCCGTGTAGAGTTTGCATGTTCCCCATGTGCATGTATAGGCACCCCTGCAACTCATTAGGTCAACTGGTGACTCCAAATTGCCCTTAGGTGAGGGTGAATGGTTGTCTATCTCTGGAAGAGTCCCTGTGATTGGCTGCTGTACCCTGCTTCTTGCCCAGTTGTCCCCAGTGTTAAATCTATTCACTTCACACACTCCTTCTGCCTTATTTACTTCCGTTTGGACACAAGTGTCAGTCAAAATGACAGGGAGAAACAGTGCTATTTGTTCTGTAGTGACAAAAGGAAAGTGAGATAGAGAAGAATATTGTTAATGAGGAAGTTGCTTGTCTTAAAGAATGAATAAATAATAGATAACTTGTCGTGTTTCTCAATATGCCATCGGAGAAAACAGAAGAATCTACTTGATTATTTCAAATCAAATCAAGTCATGTCAGACTCTTGAATTTCTTTTATTGTGTTATGATGCATAATATTTGACCCTTTCATGCATGTATTATTAAATCACAAAGGAATACCTTTTGGGATGTTTTACTTTCAAAATATGCAAAGATAGTATTTTATGAAACATAAGAGAAGGGTTTGGAAATTTACCACCTGGGAGTTGGACATCAAAGATTATAAATTTATTCCAAATATTTTTCTACTATAATGAACACCATGCATGAAAGAGTTAAAGACATTTGTCTGGAGTGTTTGAGGCAAAGATCTTTGTACTTTCTTACATATCATTTTGTATACTCGGCTGACTTTTCGTCAAATGTGTATCAAATGGTGCAAGACTGCATTGCATTTCAAAATAATTTTTAATTGGCAAAAGCACCTCCTTAGTGTTTAAACTGCATTTTAATACTTCTCCATTTGTTCAGCTGGACTGCTTTGGATGAGAAAACTGTTTGTATCGATGAGCACTGATGAAAGTGTAAAAAAGAGCACATTAAGAAGAGAAGGCTTACTGTAAAGAGCTGCAGAAAATACCCATTAAAACAGCAAAACAATCAGCTCCAACAGTGATCCGTGTGCCAATATTTCTGTTATTCCATCCCCATTACAGTTAATTTGACACTTTCAGTTAGTTTCAAACAGCTGACTCGATGAGTGCATAATCAACACTCAGAGTAATTGTCTCTAAACAATCAACAATTATGGAAGCGGGAGGATTTGTTGTGCAGTAGAGGAGCTCTGGGAGGTCTTTTCTGTCAGATTCCTTGTCTGGGGAAAGTTTTTGCACCTGCACTGTTGTGATGCCGCACCACAGAGCGGGTGAGATAATGAGCTGACCAGTCCAGCCAAAAACTCAAGCTCAGCCTGAAATCCCTTCAGCAAATGTTTGTCACAGTGTGGTGCAAAAAAAAAAAAGAAACACAAACCTTGTGCCCAAACAGAAAATGGAAACACAAATAGACCAGTTTTATTTAAGGTGCTTTTCCACAGCAGAAACTTTCCCCAGGAACCAGGAACATTTACACACACTGTAAACTTTATAATATCAGAAACCAGGGTCAAAACATAGTACCAGGGCTACAGGAGCATGCACATTATATTATTTAAAATCAGAAATATAGTTCTTTTTTACCTGATTACTTTACGTGTTGAGTTATTTCTTGTCAATGACTAACAGTATTTATGTAAAAAACCCTTTATGGCACTGCATCCAGCCAATTACTTTGTTTACCACTTATTCTTTTTTAGGCACAGCAGGCTGGAGCTTGTCCTCGATGACATCTAACAAGAGGTGGGGTACAAACCACCGGCCACCAGCCAATCACAGGGCTGTCATGTAAAGACAGACAGATACTCATGCAAACATTCACACCTAAAGGCGATAAGAGTCACCCAGCAAGTATAATTTGGTCTGTTAGAGGAAACTGAAGAACCTGTGCTTGTGCATGGAGAACATGTAAACCCCACAAAAAGGCCCCAACCAGCAACCCTCTTGTTATGAATCAAGACCACGAACCTGTGCGCCACCATGTACCCCTTTACAAGATGTGTTAAATAACATCCAATAACACAAAATCCTTAGCGAAAGTATTGGATTGAAAACCCAGGAAATGTACCCTTAACTTACCATCAAATGATTTGTTTATTATATTTCAGTTCCATTGACCTCCTCAAATGTAGCATTGTTATTTACATGGAAGAGGAAAACTAGAAGTGTTCCAAGAAAACAAACCTCTACCAAGGACTATCAGTTAGGATCAAAAATGCAGAATATTGCCCTGTCTTACATCGTTAACAAATATTTAAAAAATCCCATCACTCTCAAACACTCATTACTTTTTCCTTGTGCCTTGACTAACACTCCCTGAAAATTTAATAGAAGTTTGTTAAGAACTAAATGAGCTATGGGGAAAATGTGGAAAATTGCACTATCTCACAATGTTAACAAGTCCTTTAAAAACCCCTGGATCCACATAAGTACCATAATTTCTCATATACAGCACATATTTTCTGTTCTTAAATGAGGCCCAATTTTTGTACACAAGCAAAAGCAAAATATGTAAAATATTTTTGTTTCGCCAACATCCCGGTCACAACACATCTGATACAAAAAAACGAAATATTTTTCTCTGCACAACATTACAGCCAAACTTTTGTAATTATGATAAAACTTATGAACTGTTAAACTGTTCTAATCCACTATTTTAGGTCTTAATTTGTTTACCTTTGTGTAATGATCCTGTAATTCTCTGTGTTCTCACGTGTACACACACCGGGCGCTGCCATCTTCAAAGCGAGAGGACCAAAATAGCTGCGCTCTGATTGGTTGAAGATACTGCCATGTTGATAGCTGCGCTCTGACTGGTCGGCACACTACAACTTAGCATGCTTGGGTGCATGATACGGCGTGAAGTCATTGCTTCAAGTATCATAAAACTGTCATAAGGTGTCGTCTGGAGAGACTGATTGTACAACAGTAAAATACCATTGAAAATAACGTCATAAAGAGAAAGTTATTCAACAGCATTTAAAAGAAAGGTGACTGAAGTTGCTAAGGCAGTGGGCACCAGAGAAGCTGGTTGGAACTTTGGCGTGAGTGAAGCTAACATTTGTGGTTGGAAGGTAAAGACAGCAGAGATAAATAAGGACAGACCAGCATCTAAAGCTTTTGGATGTTAGGGCTGGGCAATTAATCGAAAAATAATCAAAATCGACATTTATGGCCCTTTTTCACTAGCACGCCTTGGCCCTACTCTTCTCAGCCCTACTCGGTTTGCAGCATGTTTCCACTAGCCTGGTATCTCCTAAAACAAGCTAGTTTTAGTACCTACTCCGCTCTGGTTCCAAATGAGCTGAGTCGATACTAAAAGATGTCGTCACCAACTGCCGGCTACTGATTGGTCAGACAATGGCGTCATCGATGAATCATGAGCATGACGACCTAGCATGCTAGCGGTAGCTACCGTTAGCTTACCCTCATACGTCTTTTCTTTGCAGCTCGATTGCTCTCGTCCTCGGCTTCATTCTGTTGTATAGCTTCCAAAACTCTCCTGTGCTTCTCAAGGGGTATTTCTTCTTACCACCTGCAGCCTCCTTCTGCTTTTTCTTTTTTACTTGGTTTGTGGCAAAAAGCCACAGATTGTTGTGTCGCGCTCAAAATGACGTCACCACAGTGCCGCTCAGCTGTTTACAGCGACACTGCACCCTGTTGGGCAGGGCTAATGGAAAAGCAGCACAAGGCGAGCAGAGTAGAGCCGGGTAGAGCCGAGTAGGCTAGAGTAGGGCTAATGGAAAAGGGCCATTAGACCCTATAATCAAAGTAATTTCACTCATGTCAATTAATTTGATTATTTTCCCTGTTTAACTCAGGTGACCGCGCCTCCTCCATACAGTCTGCGTTCACTTTCGCCAAGAGAGAAAGGACACGCCACCAACATGGAGGAGACAAGCGCCAATCTATCAGAGAACTTTGTTACCAAGAAAAATGTTGTCTCCGTTGTTTGGGCACATTTTGGATTCTGCGCAGAAAACATTCAGCAGAAAGAAGTTGAATGTAAATACTGCATGAAGACAGTTTTGACGGCCATCGGTAACACCACCAATTTATTCAACGATGTATAAAATAACCATTCATTAATCATAATCGAGGTAAGAGCTTCAATTAATCGTGATATTGAGATTAGGTAATATCGCCCAGCCCTAGTTTTTTTTATGTGTTTATTTAACAGGGGCCATGCAAGACAAGGACTGTCAAGCCAGAGTTAGCTACAAGCTAATTTACATCTGCGGTCCCTGGGCAGGACACAGAAAAACATACAATGCAGTAATAAATTATACAATACAGCAATAAAAAACAATAATAAAAATACAAAAGTTATATACCAGATAAATTAGCCTTTTAAAACAACAACATTCAATAATAGTCCATGGTTAACAGCACACTAAACATTTCATTGTTCTTGTCTGTGTTCAGAGATTCAATCAATGGTCATGTGATTGTTTTTGATTTAGCCATGATTTCAGTTTGCTAGTGTGTGTTATATTTGGACACAGGGTGTTGCCTGGAAAGGCTTGAAAAATAGGGTGCGTGTTATAATGAAGTGCATATTAAATTTGAGAAATTACTGTATTTGGATCCCTCTAATCACTTCTTTCCTGTGCAAGTGTGGCCCTTTGGCAGAGAATATAATACTTTTGTGCCTGTTCTTGTGACAGAGTTGCCAATCCTGATCAAGTTTCTTGAAGAAAAGTTCCTGGAACCGAAAGTTCTTGCTACTTGTGGTGGAAATGCACCTTTATTTTACTTCTCGTATTCACCACTTTACCCATGAGGCAATCTTCTCCCATGTTTGGTGCACTAATGTTTGCAGGTTGGTCGATTAGTATCCTGCTATGTTCACACTGGCAGCCATCGGGCCTGACCTCTGCACAACCTCTCTCTGTCTGAGGAATGTTGGCCGCCGAACATCTCCCTCACCAACCGTTGGCCGGCACCTCCACCGCCGCAGCACCACCAGCGGCTGCAGGAGACGACCAAGGGGCATTTTTTTCCTTCCTCTTGTTGGCAGTTGGAGCAGCTTCCTCGCTAAGAAAAACATATCCAAAACATCTGCAGCAGAGCGAGCGCAGAGAGGAGAGGAGAGGGGAAGGAGGTTGATGGGGGGGGAGGTGGGAGGATGGCGGCGGCGGCGGTGGTGGTGGTGGTGGTAGTTAGAGGGATGGGGAGATGTGGCGGCGGTGGAGGAGGTGGTGGAGGGGGGCAGAGCAAAGATGTGGGGGCGGCAGGCAGCAGAAGTACGTCTGCGCTGCAAATCTGACGAGGACTTTTGAAAGGCTAAATCCCAAAGAGAGCGCTGCTGCTGCTGCCTCGGCTTGCTGCACTACAAACAGGCAGCGCTGAGACAGGCAGGGCTGTTCCACCAGAGAGGAGAACAAATAATTATAGTGATAAACTCTGCCTGCTATACATGACAAATGCTGCAGGTGGAAAATATTTACAATGCAAAAAGTGCAGGAATATTTCACATGTAAAGTGTGGCTGTTATTATTTGAAAGGTTTTCATGGTGTAAATGCTGCCTCGGCTCCGGCGTCTCATAGAGAGGCGCTTATTGAAGGTTGTGGTTTTCCGCCTGTGTGTGTATGTGTGCCTCTGTCTCAACATTTTCCTCTCCACCATTTCCACAATTTTTTCCACCTCTGTCATGGTGCATTTGGCGGTGGCGAATAACATTTAGTTTGAAAAAAACATCTCATTTACAATTAGGGCTCCTGTTTGCATATTGTAACTCATATCAGCTTCTTTATGAATATTGTTTTTGTGGCCTTTTGAGGCTAAATAGAGGAGGGAAAAAGTGAGAATTGACTTGTTTATGATTAGCAACAGACCAGATTGAATGCTGCCAATGATTCCTCCTTTATAAACATGGCGTCAAAGCCAAGCCCTCCCACATTAAGACATTTGACAGTGAGGAAACAGAAGCATCTTGACTGCTGCAATTCAATCCTGCAGCAGCAGTGGGTTACAATCTGTGAGGCTGGTAATCCCATAGGAACAGTGGAGGTAATCTACACATGGAGGTGTTAGGATCCAACTGGGGACCCTGTTTAGACTGTGTACGTGCAACAACATATGGCTGGATTGCATCCCCTTAATTATACTGCGGAATCTCAACAACTGTAGAAAATTTTACATTTGATGGTAACTAAAAACATTTGAAATCTTGAAGTCTCTGTTCTCATATTGCAGATGAAACTATAAGTGTTATTACTTCATGTTTATAGCATTTGTTCAGACAGCAAGGAAGAATAAAATAAAGGTTTAAAAACACAGATCAGTTTGTGATTAGGCCCAGTGTTCATTTTGACAGTACTTTTCAATAAAGTTTTAGTTATAGTTGTTTGCCTTACATATCTTTTAGTTTTCGTCATTATTTAGCCATCTAATATGTTTAATTTTAGTCTGGTTTTAGTTGATGAAATTTCACAACATTTTGGTCAATGAAATCAACTAGAATATGAAAGAAGTGTAAGGCATTTTTTCTATGTTTCATTGAATTTCTGAAGTCATGTTTTATACTTGGATAAAGTAAAACATCTAATAACTCTTTCCTGAATGCTTGTAAAGCCTGAATGTGTAAATTAACAGAAACAAGTTAAAGTTTTGAGGTCACAATTTCAGAACTGACAACAAGCAGTGAACCTGTTTTACATAAATATATCAATTCATAAAGAGCAGCTGTGCTTGGATCGCTCCACAACTTATCCCACCACCATGAAGCTAAGGCAGCCGTGATTGGATGTCCCTCTTAACTCATCCAACCTTTCCACACAACCAAAGTAGCTATGACTGGATATATTCCTAACTTGTCCCTACTTCCTACATTACCATATTAGGTCTGATTGGACTAAGTCTCTGTCAAAAATGTGTCTAGCTTTTGCTTGTTGACAAAAATGTCAGTTTATTTAGTTACATTTTTTGTCCATGTGTACCTGTTTCTATTTGTTAATGTCTAGCTTTTGTCAGGGATAAAAAGAAAATTTTTACAAAAGAAATGAATCGTCAAAATTAACGCTGATAAGGTCAAAACTAGAGTTAACACTGCCTCCATTCCATAGAACTCGTCTTTTATTTTTAGTTTTATATACCTCTCGATGTGTTTAACATATCTCTTTAGCATGATAGCACAACCGAAATGGCATGTTTCCCCATTCCCCGAATAGACCTACCAGTGCTACGTCCTACTGTTGTTTCATCTGTATTTTGAGCAGTTGTCTTAAATCAGTGAGCCCAGTTCAGTACACAGATTGCTGAATGAGTGTATTTTGCTATGCTGAGCTAAACTGACTAATTAACACAGAGTAGACTCGTCAACCAATCAGAGTGGACTGACCAAGCATGGGTGAGGGAGCCTTACAGAGGCAGGGGATCCAACCGTGTCTCACACACCTGAACAAATGCTGCAAAAAAAGTATGTTGTCTGCAACTCTACATCTAATCAACATTCTCTACTCTCTAGTGTGCTTCCCAAGGACATCGCACTGTTGGGCTGGGGGACCGTTTCAGGCAGCTACTGGCACTGTAAGCACCGAAGAAGGAAGAAGTCTTGATGCTGCACTCCTTTTCCCTTGTGTGCAGAAGTGCTCTATCATGTCGAGGAGATATTTTAACATATCGAAGTGCATGCTAATTTTGAAAAGATAAATATGGGCTCTTTAACAGGGAGATTGGCTCTCATCCTAGTTGTCCAGTTATCCATCTGTATCAGCCAACACACCCACAGTCTTTCATATCCATTTAAACCAAACTGACACAGTAGTGGAAGCTACTGTGGGAGCAACTCTGGGTTAAGCGTCTCACCCAAGGACACATTGACATGTAAGAGCCAGAGAAAGGCTCAAATCCTTAGCAATCTGGTTGATAGTAGAGTGTACTATCAGACTGACACCCAGGATCAAAAGATTGGATCAATACTAATCAAGAAGACAACATCAGAGGTAGCAGGGAATTATGGGAATGATTCCCTGCTACTCAATGCCCAGTAAATATAAACTAATTTATATGAATTATATAAAATTTTATACTGTTTCAGTATCGACATGATATATATACTAAAGTCCAGAACCCACCTGACAATGGGAGCTAAAGCTAGAGAGCCTAATTCTTAAAGTTGTGGTTAAATGTTTCTTTTGCCACTCCCAGTTAAGATATTGAGATGCAAAAGAGAATGCATAAGGCTAAAGCATTGAGATTTTATTTGTAGTGTTAACAGGGCTTCATAGGAATGCTACAGATAGAGAAGGCACCTGTTGGCAAGAAGGAAAGCAGAAAACAGTCCAATTACATCTTACTACCTCCACCAAGAAGGCTGTGTTTTTGCCTGCATTTGTCTGTTTGTTTGTTAACAAGATTATGAAAAAACTACTGAAAGGATTTGGCTGAAATTTTCAGGAGATTTTATTTGTAGTGTTAACAGGGCTGCATAGGAATGCTACAGATAGAGAAGGCACCTGTTGGCAAGAAGGAAAGCAGAAAACAGTCCAATTACATCTTTCTACCTCCACCAAGAAGGCTGTGTTTTTGCCTGCATTTGTCTGTTTGTTTGTTTGTTAACAAGATTATGAAAAAACTACTGAAAGGATTTGGCTGAAATTTTCAGGAGATTTTGGTAGTGGCCCAACTTAAAAAAAGATTAGATTTTGGTGGTGATCCAGTCTGCTCTAATGAGTGAATGATCGTTGTAGCCCACTAATTGTCAAATTAAGGATATCAACATGATTCCAATTTTTAGGGTTAGATTTTCCGGTCAATTATGCACATTATTAGAGCCACTTCATCATGAAACTATTGTCGGTAGATGTAACAGCAACAATCTGCCTTGGGGAAGATTTGCACTCTCTTATTCCAAAAGTTCTAAAAGGATTTTGATGACATTTTCTGGGAATGTTGGCCATGGCACAAGGAAGAAGTGATTTGATGTCGATGTTGGTCCAAAGACAGATGCAGATCCAGGATTTTTAAAGGTTAACATTGTGAGTTGTCCGCATTTTCACTAATTGCTCAGAAAAGAATGTCACCCATGCCTTAGCGAAGGTTTGTTCAAGATCGATTCACAGTGCCAGCTGGTTAATAATGTGAAGCTGCTTTGCACAGAGTGACCAATCCAGTCGCAGTATGTAGGTCCTCATACAAATTTATCCTCATTTTTCAGATCACAAAACTGCAAACTGCACTGTTCCCATGACAACAAGTATCAGTGATACCCATCCGATCAATGTGCTTTGTTTACATCAGGGTAGAAGAGCACTACAGTAGGCATTTACTGGAGTTACAGAGGGAGCAGCGAGCAGCTTAACAATTTATATTGCTTGAAAACAAAGATTTGTTTCACCACCCAGTAGAAGAACACGACTTACCCTGTAGCATGTAACTAATACACATTCCTCTTTAACAACACTCTTTAAATAAAGGATACACATCTATATACCAATGATTGGATTAAATATGAACCATTAATTAAAACACTGCCACTTGTTTCACTAAACATTTGTATATAAGTTTACGGATCATGTACGTCGTTTGTTTGACATTGGCTTTTACTAATCTTACTCATGCATCAATCAAGCATTTTTTACTGTGTTCATGAATGAAACATTGATTCTTTAGTAATGTTTTAATAAGGCTTTTACGTAAATTTATATAAAAGTGTTACAAAAACATCTTAATCTAACACATATCGCACACTCTCCCCTTTACAGGATACATGTGATTTTAAATGTATCACAAAAAACACCCAAAATAACATGTTTTCCTCTTTTTTTATCATACTCATACTGTGTGCAGCTTTAATGCAGCACACTATTGTTTTTTCTGGAGTAAATACAGCCCTGTTGGAGGCATGAATCACACTCAACATCGCCAGGCTACATGATTCATCAGACCCCTTGTCATTTTGTCCGGAAAAAAACAAAAGGGTCACATTTGCAGACTTTCTGAGTAGCAGAAAAACATTTACCAAACAAAATCGGGGGTTAAAAGTCACGGCGAGAAGGCATTTATTTTTCTCTTTGCTCCTGTGTTATTATATCTGCACTTACTCTTCTCCCTCTGCAGACATGTTTTCAGACACTCCTCTTGTTCGGAGCAAAACTTGTTTGCTTCCATTTACATAAAACATGAAATTGCTCCCTTTTTGCTGGATGGGTAATAAGAGCATAAGGCTGGGTAACATGAACCAAAAATGTGTTTTTACTTCCTGGTAAATGGCAGCAACACACAAAGCATAGCTCAATGTTATGTAGAATCAAAATAAAGGGATGTTGCAATGCAAGAATTATAAACTTTGAAATGAAAAATAATCATCAAAAAATGTGCAAAAGTACTAACAGTATTGCTTTATGTCAACATTGTCGATGTTTTCTCTTCCTTTAAATGCCATTTTGTTTAAAATACCCCTAGTCCTTGCTAGTTTCACCTATTTTCTACAAAATTTCAAAAAATTTATGCAACTTCTAAACAGGTTCTTTTGTCTTTTGGTCAAAATATGGATAGGTAAACATATAGAAAAAACTCCAGAATACAGAAATGTTGCCAATATGTTTACACAGATATTTTCAAAAGTTAGAAATCCATTTATGGCTCCCTCGCCCATGCTAGCCTTGTCTGCTCTTATTGGCTGAAGGATCTGCTCTTTGGTTCACTTCATCTCAGTACCATGTTGTCAACAACTCTGCATTCATTATTTACTTGACCCAGTATTGTGTTCTAGCGCTTCTGTGTTGGTGCTGTGGTTTTGTTTTCAACTTGTGAAAACCTTGTCAAACTTCTAAGCTTTGTCTAAATTGCACAAATACACAGGCGCCATTTGGAAAAGGGAGTGGATCTGACAAGAGGCAAAGGTTTACCAATCCAACTCCAAGTTTTTCACTTTGTTTTTGCCATATTTCAATCATACATCTAAACGTTGCTCAAGCTTAATGCTCATTAACTAAGATAATTAAATATCTGTACTATATATTTTGATGAATCCTTGAGTAATGGAGATTTTATTATTTTGACACACGAGGTTTATGAACAGAGAATTTATTCACAGTCTCAATTGACAAAAATATTGTCAGTGTTTTAGTACAATTTGGACAATGTTCTTTGTCTTTGATTAAAAATATGACCAAAGAGAATCAAGTTATATAGTATATTTTTTCATTTTATCAGATTTATTAACCGAAATTTAGATGTCCGTCACCTCAAAGACCCTGGACATCCACACAGATGTTACTGAGTTTGTTAGATTAACAGCTCATATTTCCTGTAAAACTTGCAGAGCCTTTTGTTGGTTGGAGATCTGTCATCATTTCATGTGGTCCTTAAAAATTGAGATTAAAAAAAAAAAATAGACCTACCAGGGTGACATCCTACCACTACTGTAATTTCTTAATTTATTTTTTTTACCATGAAACATGTCATTTTAATTGAACCTTTGTCAAGCACCGCCGTTTCCAGGAAGGGGTGCTCGATTAAGTTTTCCCCTACTCAGCGACTGTTACAAGGCTAGACAAAATCCTTTTGTTTCTGGCTGCGCTCCCATTTGAAACAAAAGAGAATTACTCACTTTTCTACCTGCTTTCACTCTTGTTCAGTTCATTTGATTCTTTTTCAAACTTTTCCAAATTTAAAAGACAAACCTTCAGTAGCATGTCTGAAGAAAAATTAAAATCTTTCTGAACTTTCCAAAATAACTAGAAACATAACTGCATTAATTTAGACTCCACCTACACAAAAAGGGTTTGACTGTGTAACCCAACACCTGCTGCTGTGATCAGGGATTTTCTGATTTGCTGCTCAGTTAACCAATCAGAAAGCCAACAAAGGCTCAGTTGTCACTGGTTACCTCCGCCAAGGAGGTTATGATTTTGGGAGAGTTTGTCTGTCTGTCTGTCCGTCCGTCTGTGAACAAAATAACTCAAAAAGTAATGGATGGATTTGGATGAAATTTTCAGGAAATGTTGAGCATGGGAAAAGGAAGAACTGATTCGATTTCGGTGTTGATCTGGATCAGCGTCTGGCCGCCATGGCGAAAAATGTGATTTCTGTGAATAACTACTGAACTAAAATAGATATCATTATGAATGCAGTTGCTAATGGTATGTTTTCATGGTCAAGGAATCTAAATATTTCGATGAAATAAAGGTAGGAGTAATATTTATTTATAAATAAGTTATAGATGTATTTCTGTGAACACATTTTTGTTATTTATTTATATTTTTATTTTGTACCATTACAGAGACCAATATAAATTTGTGACGGCACCAGGTAAGGTGGTCACCGTGCCTTTTTTTCTTTTTTTGTTTCTACATGCAATGTTTGCAATATAAATGTATTTGTCAGGTTCACTGACATAAGTTGTTTCCTTTAATAAATCAGACCATGTTCATTAGGATGATTGGTGACTCCATAGTCTAAACTGCACAAAATACATCAACAACTTTTAAAAGTGAGCTATTGTGGTGAGGATTAAGGATATACCTTAGACCAATCCAAATGTTGCCAACATATATTTGAAATCTTGACTGCAAACAGGGTTCAGCTGCAACTTTTGGTTACTGGAAATTGTCCTTTATTTGGCATCTTGATCTTCAATTTTTGCTGCAATGGTGGGATGTATATTCTTTGATTTTTAGACTCAGAATCAGAACGCCCTTTATTGTCGTCATACAGAATGTACAACAAGATTGGAGAGCTTCTCCTTTTCCACTGCAATAGTTACATAAAAAAACAAAAGATGAAGTAAAGTGTAAAATACTTATGAGAAGTATCGGTACAAAATGTATACATGGTAAAATTCTACAGAACAGTCCAATTGAAAAACTCTTTGCACAAATATAAGACAGAAAAGATAGGTATTAAGAATAAAAAGAAATATTTCTATGTATAAATGGGAATGTATTGCACAGGATATAGACAGAATATGTACTGAATACTTATAGTGCAAATGGTGATTAATACTTACAGATGATCATACGTCACATATGATTGTTTTGCACAGGATGGATAAATATTGAGGTAGCATTTGAAGCAGAGGAGCAGCAGTAGAGACAGTGATAGAATATAAAGTACTAATAATAAGTGAAATTCAAAATAAGAAATAATTCACAATTTGGATAGAAAATTTTGATAGGGTGATATATCTTGTGGTCTGTAAGAATTTGACTGTTTGTGTTTCTTACTGCAGTCTATTCAGTGTTCAGCATTAGGCCTGAAATGCATTTGATCAACGCCAGCACAAACCAGATCAATTTCAATGACATTGTTCACCACAAACCCCATTTAAGAGTAAATGGATTTGTCTTAAAACCTCAGTATGTATTCCAGCCGTAGAACAGCATCATACTGAATCCTGCCTGCAGATTTTAACATCTATTGCGCGGGGACGCCGATAGATGGAGCTGTGGGTTTGAGGAGGAAGGGCTGAGGAAGAGGAGGGGTAGAGGAGAGAGGAGGGGGTCGACTTTCTCAACACTCGAAGTTGAGACAGAAGTGTGGAGGAAAAAAAAAAAAGACACTGTTTCTAAAATCTACGGGGCGACTCATTAGCAGCATTGTACCCACTGATGTCCCCGCGTAACTGTGTGTGTGTGTTTACATTGTTGGCTTCTGTGGTACACACACTATCACCGCATGTCCCTGAAGACTGTGTTGCCATTAAGTTAATGATGGCTTCTTGATGATTCAGGGTAAAAAATAAGTGTTTTTTTAGAGGTAGTGGTCACTCTTCTTAAAGGGGCTGTATTGCATGGCGGAGGGACGTCTCAGGAAAAACACACTCCAGGGAAATCTGTGCCTACATGCATGTGTGTGAGGAGGTTTGTGTGCAGAGAGGGGGGAATAGTTTGGTAATTTAGAGAGATGCAGAAATGTCGATATGTTTGCTAGTGCCTCCAAAATCTTTGGCGAATATAAAACCAATATATGGATGCTTTTATAGAGTGAATACAAAATCTCTCCTGTGCATCAAATCTGACACTCTTGTTGTTACAGTCTGTTTGTATTATAAAGATATAAAACAAGTCAAGCATTTGATCCAGCAAAGTTTGATGGGTAAAATTTTAAAAATGAACTAATGAAATACTGCAGGTTTCTTTGGATCACATGGACGCTGTATGCAGAATGTATATTAAACCAAAACAGTAAACAAGGGTCAGTTTGTTCACATCCTGTAAGCACAAAAGCTGTGTTTCCACCAAAAAGGTCAGTTCAGGTTGGCTCAGTACAGCAGACATTTGCAGGTGTTTCCACTCTCAGATAAAGAGAAACGGTCACCAAACAACCAACTTGTGCCAAGAGTACCAAATCGACCCTTAAGTGTAGCTAAAAGCACTGTGGTCTGTTGATTTGTCGGGAAACATACCTCGCAATGATCAAATGACCCATAGATTTTGGCCTCGTTTGCACAACACTGTCACCAGAATTGGAAACATTATATGTTTGCCTTTTCTAAAAGCTACACGTTCATACGGAGCTGATTTGAAAATGCTGCACGTTCTGCAAGAATGACTGAAAATGTGGTAGTGTGCATGCCAGGCCAGTAGTTAGCGATATAGTTTGATATTAGATAGTTGAAACACGTATGTGAAGACCAACTTTTCAGAAACAACAATGGCGAGTACATAAACGAAGGCGCAGGAGTTTATTGCCTTGACAACAAATCTGTCTGGATAGCAATCCAAGCATGGTAAACAGCACACATGACGCTTGGTCGTCTGCCACAGCTATTGTTGCTCTTAGGTGTCCGCGCAACGTTTATCTAAAAAAGTACTGCGCATGCATCATTTTTCCTGATTACACTGATTCTTGTTTACACAGAGACTGATACGAAAACGTTTTCAGAACTTTTCACTTTGGACCCTGGTTTCAACAGTTTGTGGAGTCAGTCACTCCAGGCATTGTTCTCGTGTAAACGGAAGGTAACACATACTTTTCCATGTTCAAATGAGCCGTTATTTTTGGCCCCGTATAAACAACAACATCCTCACCAGAAATGAAAAGGTTTTTCTTTTGTGTTTTCTAAAAGCTACGCGTATATATGGTGATGAGATAAGAACACTGCACTTTCACAGAGATCTGCAAGAATGACTGAAAATGTGGTAGTGTGCATGCCAGGCCAGTAGTTTGCGATATAGTTTGATATTAGATAGTTGTGTTGCACCACAGGTATGTGAAGACAAACTTTTCAAAAACAACAATGGCGAGTACATAAACAAGGACGCAGGAGTTTTTTTTGCCTTGACAACAAATCTGTCCGGACTGTTTTGCCTGGATAACAAACCAAGCATGGTAAGCAGCACACATGTTGCTCAGTAGTCTGTTGCAGCTGTTGTTGTTCCTAGGTGTCCGCGCAACGTTTTTCTGAAAGAATACTGCGTATGCATCATTTTTCCAGACAATGCTGATTCCTGTTTACACAGAGACTGATACGAGAACTTTTTCAAAACTTTTCACTTTGGATACTGGTTTCAAACGTTTGTGGAGTCAGGCACTCCAGGCATCGTTCTCGTGTAAACGGAAGGTGCAAATGCAATGAAAACTCATCATTTTCATTGTCGTGTAAACAGGCCTTTAGAGTGTTTTTTTTGTCTTCCACCATTGCTGTACAGAATGTTTGCATGAAACAATGCTCCTAAGAGAAAGAAACTGTTCGAGGACATCCACAGTTTCTCTTTGTGTGCAGTCTACTTCAGATGGCTTCACTGTCGGGCACCTGTGACGTCACGCATTTACAAAACTGGTGTAACCCTCTCTTCCGGCTCACTTCCACATCCTCAAGTGAAGTACAACTGGCAGTGGAAATGCCAACAAGATCAGAGTTTACTGCTCCAAACTGTTCTGAACTGTACTGCACTACACCAGACTACTCACTGGGAATGTGGCTGAAGTAAAACTGTTCCTCTTTTTTCAGCTTCTTCTGCACAGTTTAGTCATTTATGTATTGAAGAAAAGGTTTGCAAAGCTTCACAATCTTACAGGGCCTTTGGGATATAGATATGGGACTGAAAACCAATTCCAGTTAATAATCTATAAAAACTGGCTTTAAGAACTGAGATCATTCCTCTTTATGATCTATTGTTCCACTTTGTTTTAAAACCTTGCGAAACAAGGACGTCAGGTGTAACAAGCAGAAATGATATCAAAGAAGTCGAAGACATGATAATGACAGAAAGAGGACAGAAGTGGTCAAAATATTGGCTTATTTACACACAAATGTTGAGCGTGGCACAAACCACCTCTTGTCTGAAAGCCTCTTGCGCTGATAAGTCAGCCAATATATTTACAGTGCAGCTAATGCAAAAAATTGACTATCTGCTGATACAGTAATTACCTTTCCTACTCTATTAACTTCATCTACTGATATAATACTGTGCATCTATACTTATTGTCTAGTTTCACTTTGTTTTTATTCTGGTTTCTTTGTTGAGTTTCATTTGCACATTTTCAGAGAAAGGTCTCAAACAAGTCTAAAACATACCCTATAAAGAACAGTAATAAAACGGGCATCGTGTCGGCAAAGTTAATCAACTGTTCTTAGATTCTTTCCAATAAAGCAGTATTAAACTGCTTAGCCCAATAATTAACATCAGCAGCCAATGACTTTGCTACAAGTTTCTTTTGCCTTTTTGATTCAAAACTAAAAGTGCTCTGAGAGCACAAACAACAGGCAAGGCTTCTCTGACATTGTTAGCAAATTTACTTTTAAAAAATATGGAAAACTGCAAAAAGAAATGTGATGTCATTTCAACATATGCAGTTCCCAAAGTTTTGTTTCTGCTTGATAGTACATCACTGTGTGCCATATTATGTAACTTTAACATCTCCGGGCTGTCTCATAGATGATCCAACAGTATAAAACTTTCAACAGGAAGAATGGTTCCTACTTATTTTTCTGGTGTTTTGCTTTGTTTCTCAGAGTTTTTCTCCTCTAACTTGATCTGGAAATATTTTCTTCTGTCTTCTGGCCTAAGCCTTGTATCAACATCAATGAGACAGGCTAAATACAAACTTAGATTTCTGTTAGTATTATCAAACACTTTTCACAAAGCAATCAACACCTTATAAATTGAGCTAACAAAAATGAACCATGAAAATCAAAATATGCAAACAAACCATCAATTTCATCCTTAAAACTATTGTTTTTCTATTTACTTAACAATGCACTTTTTCTTTGAAATAATTGGAATTTCGTTCACTCCGAGTTTCTTTCTGTTTGCATTCCCTGGGTTTTTATTTGCAGTGCTGACCCATTCTGACCATGGGCAGGCCGTAGTAAGCTGCCTGCTGATTGGCTACTGAGTAAGCCAAATGGACGGAAAGTGGTCATGGACTTGGAGCTTTCTCAGCCGACATCTGACAAGATAGTTCGGGAAATAATTTCAAGTATGTGACTTTGTGAGATTATCTTTGAGCTATTAGCTTGTTAGTTGTAAAATAACTAACAGTGAATCATATATGAAATTTAAATTAATTGAAGGCTTTGCTCTGTAGTGCTATGATAGCGTTCACTTAACACTGGTATTACATGTAGTTCACTGAGCTTTTGCTACTCATTAAAGTGGATGTAAATGTGTTTCTATGTATTTTTAATTGTGTGTTGTTCTACTGAAGCTGCCATGGAACTCAAGTTTCCCACTTGAGGGATTAATAAAGTGCCTACCCACCTACCGGCCACAGCTACATGGCCCTTTAAAGAGATGGCCTTGCTCCCTGTTGAAATTTTACTCTTTAACTTCTAACTATTAAAGCAGCGGCCAATTACATGAGCTGCATCGCTCAAGGTGCAACTGAACCAGAAAAAATGCAGAATGCATGTTAAAAGGAGCTATATTCAGATACATACTGCTGCATACATTCAGAGGAAATAATGGGTTTGAACAAGTATGGAGAGCAAGGACCGTCCTTGATGGGGAGAAGGGAAATTTCATAATAGCAACCGTTTTAAGTACAAGAAGTTTTTAATCCATGTACAAACACCAGTCACCTGTCAGCCATGTCAGTGGAAGCCTCTGTTCTCTGTTTTATCAGCCAGTCTATTGTCCTTCAAACCGAACTGCAGTTGGTTTACCGAGAGCATCCACGCAGTCCTACACCTGTCTTCTTGCCTGCTATTTTCTTTATTTGTGCCTTGTAAAATTGACATTGACAAGCACTGCAAATCCATGTCATGAAGGGCAGAGTTTGACTTATTTTTAACATAAATGAACCTTAAAAAACTGCTGAAAAAACATGATAGTAGTGCCAGAACAAAACGGTAGATGCCCTGCTACAATGGAAAGCAATGGTTTTATTGGCGACACTTTTCAAGGGACATGTCTGTGTAATCAAACTCTTCATCGCTGTTGGGCACAATCCTCCTCCAAAGTTGTGACTTGTCCTAATTATACATTATATCTCATGTCTCTATTTGGTTAGAATTTTGTTCAACCCACTCACTTGACTTATAGGAAAAATGGATTTCAGAAGTTTGTGTCTGACAGTGACGATGTTTTTGCTTTGAAGGCTGTTAAAGAGGTGCAGATAGCCCCTTGGCTCATGGTTATTCCCTCCCGTTTATTTTTTCTTGCAACTTCACGGTTCATAGTGATCAGCAAGTTAGGAGGAATGTGAACAACCACAGTAGGCCTTTAAGCCATAACGAGTATGTATGGGCTGTACTGAATATAAGCCTGAAGAGGTTCTTTCTGCTAATTACGATGCATGATGGCCATGATGCATCCTCTGCATCAGGTCCACACTGGTTGAAGCCATTGTTCAGAATTATCGGCACAGAGACGTGAGGTTCAGTCTACACCTCACCTGTAGGATCAGTGTAGAGGCAGACATATGACAGAGTCAAAGCATCAGCAGGAACAACCATAATGTAAAGTTCAGAAAACAAACTGATAAATCAAGACCATATTCATTCACCTGTGTTGACACCATTGTGGACTTTATGTTTGTGTAAGCTTAGTGTCTCTCCCTGCATTGTCTCACATATAACTGGCTGGCTTGATACAATGAAGAACAAAACCCTTCACAATAAAGCATTGGAAGGTACATCCCCTGGTTTGCTTGTGCTTTAACTACACCACATATCAGAAAAGCCAGCCATAAGTCATCAGTCAATACGGTCACACATTAGACCACAACACTGAGACAGTTACAACAGTGCATGGAGGACAACATGCTACATTTGGAGTTAAGATGATGTGAATGGTTATCAGATGCTTAGAAATATTTGATGATGAAGTTGGTGTTCTAATTTTTTTCCCTTGACTCTTGGAGTTGATGCCATGTTTGCAGTTTACCTCTAACACAACAGGCAGTTATACATAGCTGAAGGCTGCCAATGGACGGAAAGTTGAATGCGATACGGAATATTGTCAATGGGTGCGCCTGAGAATATCTCGATGGGCCTCACTTTGTTTAACTGTATTTTTTCCCACGGTATATTTGATCACCACATTTTCATTATGTCGTTCTTTGGGCAAACCTTCACTAACTATCTTCTAAAAATATAATAAGATAGTTAATCCACTGCCTAAATATTGCTGTAAAAGTACATTTTGAACCCATTTGTATTCACATCAACAATGCCACAGGAATAGTTAAACCAGCTGCTTCTAAAGATAAAATATTTTTCTTCTAATATGCAAAATAATTAAAAATCTAGTTTTACTAAGAGAGGAAGTTCTGAATTTTTATCACTTGCATAGCTTCTTTGCAATTTTCAAAATGTGTTCCTTAAGTAAAAAAAATATCTGTTGTATTTACTTTTAATTAGTTCATATATCATTATTTTAATGACTCTGATTGCTAAGAGGTTGGCAAGTTAGGCACCGGTGGGCACGTGGTTATGCCAGTGCACCCATGTATTAAGACTGTTTTCTTGTATGCTGGCTGCCAAAGTTTAAATCCAACCCGTGGATGTTATTCCCCATTTTATCTCCCTTACTTCTGATTTCATTCACTGTTCTCTCTCTTAGTTTGACAGGAAATGCCCCCTAAAAATAAATAAATACACTTTTAAACTTTAAAACATTATTAAGTGAAGTTTGGTAGCATGTCATCACCAAAGACATACAGTGTGGACTCACATACCAGTTGCCCAAAGCAGATGTTAATGAAAGGCATGAACAAATGAATGAATGACAACAAAGAAGAATATTATGACCCCAAATGGACTGTTGAATGCAGGTTGCAAGTCCATCTAGGAAAGATACCATAGAAAGTGTTTGGGAATGGGCGGAACCTTTCAATGGCAAATCTGGCAGGTGATTGGATGATTTTTACGTCAATCACATTCATTACAGGCCAGTTGGATAATGTAGCAGGCTGGTGCTACTGCCGCTGTGTAAAGGACAGAACATGAGCCAATTTTTTAGAGCAAACACTTGGCAAATCATGTGAGAAATGGAGTGAAAATACCCTTATCATAGAGAAGTTTGTAGTGTGAGTATTTGTTTTCATTGGATGAAGAAATGTAGTCCAGATCTATTGAAACTGCTACTGCAGCTGTTAGCATCTATGCTAACCTCTGTATGAACAGTCATTTCCTGTTTCCACCTCTTCCGCTCGTTGGGCCGTGCCTTTTAGGCTGTTCACAATCGTTGCAGATTACAGCTTGGAGAGATCGATCTACCTGACTACGGACACTGAATCAGGCTGATCCGCTGCACTGTATGGTTATGGCAGGTGCGTGGTTTGAGAAACTGTGAAATCCTGGTTTGGAGTTGGGCTCTATGTGATATCTTTTCATGAGGCCCAAAATTTCTGGCAGCACCCATGCCCACTTGTGCGCACCCTTGCAGCCCTCCAGGCATGTGGGCATGTTTCCAGATCCATCTTGTGGCTCTATAACTGCATGTCATTCCCAACTCTCCTCATTTTTTAAATCTACCCATTGCTCTGAAATAAAGACAGAAAGTGCACACAGTGTTTTTCAAAAATAAGGAGGTGGATAAGTGAGTAGTGATTGCAGATCATCAGTGAAGAAGGATGATTTGGACAAACATTATGGTGTCCAAAATGGATGTCAATGCAAGGTTTGAATGACCCAAAGACAATCTGTGGGCCTTTTGTTGCCCATTAAATTATGTTATTTTAGTATCATAAACATGGAGTCCAGTTCCAGGTAGTTATCATGTTTTAGTGAACTGTAATTTTCTTTAGTACTTAGATTTTAACATTTTTCTTGTGGTTATTTGGTTAGTTTTGGTTAACAACAATAACCTTGCTGTGCTGATTTGCAGCACGTGTTGGCGTGCATATTCCCCAGTGTGTGTGCGTGTACGTGTGTGTGTGTGTCTGTCTGTCAGGTTTCCTGCTGCGCGGTGCGGCTGGGAGCCCTAGCGAGGGTAAAATTCCATTCTCTCGGTGGAGCAGCATTCTGCATGAGCCAATTCCCAGGAGACACTGCTCTGCATGTCCTCCAGACAGCCGAGCTGAGGCACAGGCTCAGGCTCGCTTATTAACTGACCTGAGGGGGGGCAGCGGCGGTGGTGGTGAGGGAGGAGGAGGAAGGAGGAAGGAGGAGGGGGGCAGAGATGGAGAATGGAGGAGGGGGGGAGCCCAGGGAGGCAGGAGGAGGAGGAGGCGGAGGGTGAGGAGGGGGAGGTGGTGGTGTTGGGAATTATGGGTTTGTGTGTGTGTGTGTGTGTGTGTGTGAGGGAGTGTGCACGAGTCTGAGTGTGATCAGGGGTGATGGGTTGTGGGGATGTGAGTGTGTGTGTGCGTGCTCTCTCTCCTGTGCATGTGTGTGTGTGTGTTCGAAGCAGAACTGGTAGAAAATATTAACTCTTTGCTTGCCGAGCTGCTTTGCTGCAAAAATTCAGCATAAGAGAAGAAGACGGTGGAGAACTAACAAGCTGCATCATGTTTGTGTCCTCAGATCCAAGACAAAAATGTACGCACATACAGCAGGGCACCGAGTTTATCGGATAGATCGATATATGTTCAGATGAGATATAGGGGAAGGCGATATCATATACAGCTAAATATAGTATATCCTGATCATGATTTAGAGAATGGATGCACGGCTTAATGTTCATCTTAAGGTTGGTAACAGGGAGCAGGTACAGACTTTGCTGTTATTGCTGTAGCACCAAAGGGTTCAGATAAGATGCGACTCCTTTCCTGCATGTCATTCATCACACATCTCCCTCTCTTCCCAATTTTCAACCTTTCTACTGTCATATTCTGTCTTCTCTCTGTCTTCTTCTTTGACCCTTTGTTTTTCTCCTGAACTCGTCCCAGGTTTTTGTCTTACAGGCTGCTCAGGATCGCTGGTATGTGCACCTGCAGCTGTAGACCTACAAAGGTTTAACTACTACAACTAGAACTAGAAAAGCCCTCAGAGAGCGCAGACCTCCGCCAGCACCACTGTCCTCACCCATATTTTGATTTTCACCGTAAATATTAGTCCTACCTTTATTTTATCTAAATATTTAGATTCCTTGACCATGAAAACATACCATTAGTAATTGGATTCATGATGATATCTATTTTAGTTCAGTAGTTATTCACAAAAATCACATTTTTCGTCATGGCGGTTTAACGCTGATCTGGATCACTCCTAAAATCTTATCATTTGTTCCTTGTCCCGTTCCAGACATTTCCTAAAATTTTCAGCGAAATCTGTCAATGACTTTTTGACATATGTTGCCAACAGAGAAACCAACAAATGCCAGCATAACATAACCTCCTTTGTGGAGGAATTATTAACTGTCATCAATGGGATGACAGTCATAAAGTTCAATGTTTTTTTGACACCAGTCTTGATCAGATCCAAATAAAATTTGCTTTGATGATAGACACAGAGCTTATATTGTTTTGTAGAATTGGAAGCAAATCCATTTTTTAAATGGCAGATGTGTATTTTTATATTGATATATACATAACTATCTCTCTCTCTCTCTTTATATATATATGTATATATATATATATATATATATATATATATATATATATACACACACATATATATGTATATATATATACATATATATATATTTATATATATACACATATATATATACATATATATACATATATATACACATATATATATATATATATATGTATGTATGTGTACATATATCTATATCTGTCTATATATATATATATATATATATATATATGTATGTGTACATATATATCTATATCTATATATATCTATATCTATATATATATATATATATATATATGTATATATATATATATATATGTATATATATATATTTTTTTTCTTTTAATTGTGCCCAACTTTAACTGATAGATTTTTGGGAAATTTGGGGATTTTTTGTATTTTTTTGCACTCAGATAAACATATGGATCGCCACCAAAATCTAACCATTTCTAAGTTGGGCCATTACCAACTTCTCATGAAAATTTCAAAAACATCAGTCCAGTAGTTTTTGTGTAATCTTACTAACAAACAAACAAACAAAAGTATGCCAGCAAAAACAACCTTTGCGGAGGTTAATAGTTTGCCCTTCCTTTTACCCTATTCCATTATCACTACAGTTCCTGACATTAAATTCATAATGATCAACAAAATTAAACCCGGTAGTTCCTGCAAACAGCACACATATTAGTGTAGCCTTGATTACTAATGTGAATGATCTGCTGCTGTGGACTTACTTGACTCCAAATGCTTTATCCTTCATCAACCATCAGCAGAAATTGTGCAATTAAACAGAAATTCATTTAACAAATTAACAACTAAAGATTGTACCATCTTAATAATTAGCTTTGCAGCCACATATGAATCAAGATGTCACATCTGAAGGAACTTCCCCCTTATAAACTTAAGATCAATAGAGACAAGTAGGATAGACTCAAGTTTATCAGGTGTCCATGAATACGTCAATTCTTTAATAACTCCCTTTGTCTCTGCCCACTTCCCTGCCACCTTAGCTGTTGACACTTGTGGCCCATTGCTGTGCTCATGGTGGATTCATTTTGAGTTTTAATGGATGTATGTAGGCTATATGTGCGTATTCAACTTTTGGAAATCTATAGAATAATATCCCTGATTTATACCTTTCAGGATCCAGGGTGTTTAGCCTATCCAACACGACATTGGACAATAAGTAGGAATCTCTCACCAGCCACACACAGGACCAACATAGACAAAGAGAGAAACATTTTCACACTTACTTACACCAGCAGGGAGCATGCATGGTGGAGAATGTGTAAACTCAGCACAAAAAGGTCCTGACACTTTTTTTTTGTAATGCTCGAGTAATCACCTGCTGCACCAGTGTGATACCCTCAAAATAACACCCATTACAAAAAAACAGTTATTGTTATTATTTAACCATATTCATAAATTCAGTCTTTAATTTTCATAGACAAAGAACCACAGAACAATGACTCACACAGTGCACAAAGTAATCCACAGTCTTACTGATATTTTCAGTATCTCATGTTATTTCAAAAACAGGGCTTTCCACAAACACTAGCTGCCAGCCAAACAGCTGGCTACTTTTCCAAAGTTTACTTAAACATGAAATTAATATAAATGTAGAAATACTTTTGGAAAATTGATGCATTGCTTATTTCAATGCATCTAAAACACAATTTTGTTTTTAAAGCATATTACTTAATTTTGATGTACAGTCTTGATCCCCAGGATATGCTGCTCATAGAACTTTCTACATATTCATCCATCTCAGTTAGCATGTTCCACCGTTTAACTGTTTTCAATTACCAATTGGCTTTTTTCATTCATGTTTTGTAAAACATATTTAAACTGAGATGATTGAATAGTAATTACTTAAATATGCTTCAAACAGATGAGGAATTCTTAAAAAACTGAACGGAAAACAGCTTTTCGTAATTAAAATCCCGCGAGATCTGTTTGGTTTCATGACGGAGACCACTGTAGCAGGATACTTTTTTTCCACTGGATGTCATGATAGGGTGTTACTTTTACTGGTACTTTTTTACTTATTTTACTTGAACTTTAAAACTGCATTCTTATTTTTATTCCACTTCTCCAGAATGTTCTATGGACATGACAAATACAACATAGAGTCTCCACATGTCTTTATACTAAGAAATAAGTGGTCCAGTAGACTTATAGAAAAAATCTTGAGTAAAACGGTGGATTCCACTTTCATGTCAGTTGCACAGGATGAACATCATTATGCCTCCCATATTCCTCCCATCTTGCCCTCAGTGGAGACCACCACAGAAAAATACCAAGGGAAGGGGGGGGGGGCTGGAAAGACATTACCCAGGCAAGGTTCAGCTGACAAACTTGGCTGTCCAGATAATTTCATTATCATTGTCTTTTTTTTTTTTTGCAACTGGGATTGGGGGTACAATTTGGTAAAATGACATTTGATTTATTTTGATATGAATGTATCCTTAAGACTTAGGTATCTCCTAGGGCTTTCACTTTTCCCAAATATCAAAACCAGTCGGTGGCTGAACATTCATGCTAAAAAACCAAGATGGTCTGTTACTAGTGTGTAGGCTCATGTGTAATCACACACGAGGCATTTCCATTCAGTCGGGAAAAGGTCATATCACTCTTCACCTCTCCCTAGGTAACATGCCCTCTTCTTGTGACTTTGCAATCTTGTCTACGATATTGCGATGGAGAATGAGGACGCACTGGGCTTAGCACTTGAAAGCCACCATGATGGGTGAAAGTCCAACAAATGGGTCTGTGGGTTTGTTGTAGTGGGCCAGTTGCTTTGCACATAATCAACACACAGGTGAGCCCAAAGTGCTTCCACATTGTCCACTCAGTGTGACTTTGCTGGTCCTCCATTTCCTCAAAGTGTCTTCTTTGTCTTCTTGACCCAGGCAGAGAAGACGCTGCTGTTGAGGTGAAGAGAGCACTGATTGAATGGGTTGTGCTAGGAGTGCCCTCTGAACAGGTGATACAGATGCCGTAGTGTGCTGTTTAGCTGTTTATCTATTTACAGTTCTAGTACTGATTTTTACCCCCATGCTTGGATGGATATTTGAATATCGAGTGTAACGTGACAGGTCTAGTATCTCCTGCAGTTCTGTTAGACAAAAGCTTGCAAAGACATTTGTTCACTGGATGATTACTTTGTGCAAAAAGGGGATGTGCCTCCAATTTGTCTCTGCCAGGGGCCTTCAAATGACTAAATGGTGATAAACAATCATGATTTCTTTACAGAATTCAGGAGAGATATCACTGATTGCCCCTCAGTTAATGACATCAGGCTATGGATTTCGGTCACATCACCCTACCCTATCACTGTGTTTAACTGACTGCTGGCTTCTTGAAAACGTATCTATCTACTTAAATTGCTCCTTTAAAACATGGAGCTTTTGTTTATATTCCTCTGTCTCATTCTTTTCCTGAGATCTGTGTCTGTATTGTTGACTGTTCACTCCATAACGTTTCCATGTCACGTACCTCCTCCGCCAGAGTTCAGCACATTGGTGCAAATATGATTTTAAACCCCACCTTTACACAAATAGAGTATTTCTGAAATAGAACTAAAAGCTTCCACTTCCTGCATTAATCTATTTACTCTAATTCGTCATCCCTGTGCTCAAATATTAGTTTGTAGTTTTGTGTGTCTTCCCGTAATTGCTCGACACGACTGTAAGACTCATTTGTCACCGGTATGAGGAAATAGCATAATTGAAAAGTGCTTTTCAATTACAATTTGTTTAACTTAAATAATGAAATAAAATATGGTGCTTCAAAGTTTTACTTCTTTTTTCTCTTTAAATTATTATTCCATCCAGCAGTGAAGAGGAAAGAGAGTGAGGGGAAGAGAGAGAGTGAGGGGAAAAAATCACTCACGGCAAAATGCAAATGAGCCTGGAAGCTATTACGATGCTAATGAGATTCCACCATAGAAGTTGCTGCTCCAGCATCCGGGGTATATTTCATCCATATTTGGAAAACAATTGTGAGCACAAAATAAGGGACACACTTCCTGGTGTAAGTTAGTTTTTTTTTTTTCTTCAGGATGTAGGAATCTTGTCAGAGCCAGATAGCAGAAGGTTTAACTTTAACTCACTGAGAATGGAGCAGATACTGCAGGTTATTTGCAGTCTTTCCGTCGTGTTGCTCTGTGAATTCTGCTCTATTTTTAGCTCCAACTCTGCCTCATTGTTGCATGTCAATCACCAACAAAATTCTATATATTGATATCACCACTACACATTTGATAGTCAAATATTTTACATGTTTCAGCTATCAAAAGAAAAGGGTATGATGGCTTATACCAGCAGATAAAACACAATTGCAACTTTCTATCTTCTGAAGTAGGCTCACATGGAAAAGATCAAGAAAACTGTTTTTTAAAGGTGCTATGAGGAGAATCTATTTCCAGCGACATGAAGACTCTGCTACCCATGAGCATGTGCGGCGACTGTCGTAAAGACGTGACCCGAGCCAAAGAGTGTGTTTGTTGTGATTCTAATGAATGCAGCTCGGACCTTCCTCAGAACTCTACATTGCTTTACAACTTCTTTTTTCAACAACTTACAGGATGCAAAGCGACGAGGTAATGTATCTCTTTCTAGTTATGTAGCGGTAGTTTTTGATGTGTGACAACAAGCAATTTTTGGAAAACTTATTATCGTAGTTTTGTCGCTGGCTATATATTGCCACTTACAGTCCGGTGCTCTAAGACGTGTCCGAATAATATAAATTTCCTCTAGATTCAATTGTCTTGTTCCCGAAGTTGAGTATCCAGGCCAGTCCAGCCCTGTCCGACCCGACCGCGAAGCTAAGGAATAGCATTTAGCTAAATAACTGTTACACTGGTGGTATCCATCTTCATTTATAGGTAACCTATTTTGATGTTATAAAACTCATCTTAAAGTCTGTATTTCGATCAGGCATATATCTAAAAGTGAGACTTTTTTGTAATTACTTAGAAACTCCTCATAGCATCTTCAATGTTCAAATCCATCAGACACTTATAGGGAACTTAAATGACTGACACATAGACCCAAGACTGTATTAAACCTAAAATTATGAAACTTATATGAGTATAACTTTAATATATCAGAGCAGGAGTCTGGGCAGTTACTCTAAAATGACAAAACATGACTAAATCTGAGAAATCATTAAAAAGAGCAATTCTTCCCATAGAGCAATGCTTTGAGTTGTTATAAATGTTAAGGTATAACTTTCACGTGTTACACAATGATTTAAAAGGGACAATAAGCATCAGTTTTAAGTTTGAATTTTAAACTGAGTGAAGTTAAATTTCACAAAAGCCTCCCATTTATTCCTTCTCTTGTTAAATTTAAAATAACTCTAATGGTAAAAATAACAGCATCGGAAGAACTTGGAACATTGCAAAGAATCATACATTAAGACGGAATACAATGATTGGCAAGCCCTTTTTAGCCTACATTCAATTGAAAAATTACGAAGACAAGAGAATTCATTTTTAACCTTTTTAACTTCATCATTGTTTTGGAAATATTCTCTCATTTTGAATCCGATGCCAGCAACACCGCCCATAAAAAGGTGGAGCAAGGACAATGACAGACTGTGATAGTTGATAAATCTCAGTAAAACACCTTTTTGAAGCATTTCACACATGAAAAGGTTAAGTGAAAACCGGTGAGTGACAGGATTTGGTATAAAAGGAGCATCCCTGAAAAGTTCAGTTGTTCACAAACAAGGTTCGCCACTTCGTGTACAACCGCAGACGCAAATTGTCTGTTTGAGAACTATTTTCTCAACATACAATTGTAAGGAATTTAGAGATTTCATCACCTACTTAAAGAGGCTATGAGGAGTTTCTAAGTATTACAAAAAAGTCTCACTTTTAGAGATATGCCTGATCTAAATACGCACTTTAAGATGAGTTTTATAACATCAAAATAGGCTATCTATAAATGCTATTCCTTAGCTAAGTGGTCGGGTCGGACAGCTGGCTACAAAACTACGATAACAAGTTTTCCAAAAATTCCTTGTTGTCACACATCAAAAACTACCGCTACGTAACTAAAAAGAGATACATTACCTCGTCGCTTTGCATCCTGTAAGTTGTTGAAAAAAGAGGTTGTAAAGCAATGCAGAGTTCTGAGAAAGGTCCGAGCAGCATTCATTATCTTCACAACAAACGCACTTTGGCTTGGGTCACATCTTTTGGTGCATTCCAGTTGTAGTCAGAAGTAGGAATTTCCGAGTTTCGAGTAGGAAACTGCAACTGGAACGTTCCCCAAAGTTGGAATTTCCTACTGGGAACTCGGTGAAAACCTCGCCACCCCCGAGTTGACAATCGAAAATGGATGCCTCCAGTGTTAACAGTTATTTAGCTCCTGTAATAATCAATTTATTTGCACTTCTGACTGAGGTGTGTTGCTCTAGATCAGCTGTATACATAGTATTGTTAGACTTATATTTACAAAAATGCTGCAATAGTGATAATCAAGTCGGAGATGATGTCACTCCTAGTTCCGAGGTTACTGGAACGCAGCATAGCATTAACGGATATTTTTATGTTTTTCAGCCAGTTATCATATAACAATGTGCAAACTGGCACAGGAAGTGTTAAATTCTGTATATGGAAAATATTGTCTTAATTTGCACATGGGGATAAAGTTAGTGAAAAATTAATATGCAGTTTAATAACCTCAGTATTGGATAATTATTTAACAGTATGACTTAAGTTGCCTATAAGTTCGACTTTTTAGTGAGACACAACTGTTAAAATAAAAATATAATATTGACCAAATTCATACAACATCACAATCATTACTGCTTAGTATTTTATCGATTTATACATACTTCTTTGTTTCTTAGGAAAATACAGAAGAGGCCACTTTTCCATAAGTCTTACTGTATGTACCAGACAGACACATAAACTTTTAATACTTGAGGCAATGCAAAGTTTTCTCTCCCTCCTTCCTGCTTTATAAAATATAAGGTGAGTTAAAGGTGCAGCACTGCTGCGCTAAAACCTGTAGCATGGCTGCAGAGGTGTGTAGTTTGTGCGGTAAAGACAGGCAGGTAAGAAGGTAGGTAGATACTGTAGGTAGGTAGGGAGATAGGATATGTTGCCATAGTAACACCATGAGGGAGCCCAGCAGAGGCAGAGTGTCTATATGTGTCCTGACCCATTTCCATTCTCATCCACAAGTGTTTTGTCTCCCTCACCTTGCTGTTTAACTACTAAAAGCACCTCTCCTTCATCCTTGATGTGTTTTCTGCATTTAACAAAAAAAAAATGGTTGGAGGTTTGAAGCATTCAGCCGACGCATCGCTGGATGCAGCAGCTCTCAAGGTACATTTGGTTTCCTATTCAGTTCGGTTCAATTCAACTTAGTCGTTCCTGAGGGTAAGAAGAGCCCGACGTGAACAGGAATAAAACGCAAATACATCAAAGTCTGTTAAAACAAAGAGGAGGGAAGTGAAGTCTGGAATTAAGAAGGTTTAATCTGAAAGCAGGACTTCTACAAAGAGAAAACAGACCAAAGTTAAACTAATTAACGGCTGCAAAATTAAAGAGTTTCTCAAACTCAATTTTGCTTTCTAGTGGTCCAAACCTTCTGCTGCGGACAAAAAAAACCTTTAAATGTTACAATGTAGGAGCAGACCACAACTCCTCCCCAATGTTAAAATGAAACTACAGGGTAGGTTTAAACATTAAAACTGCTTTAAATATATTAAATTAACCCATAGTACAGTTCCTAATTGTACAAAAAATAAGCTTAACTCACCTATCACTAAAGCCCTTCTCCCTGAATGCACTCAAATAAACAAATGGCACGCCACGCTAAACAGTATAACTGCTGTCAACGTCCAAGACATATCAAGGACGCTTTTTCTCACAGACGCCATCAAAAAGGTCTTTACTGTGCTGAGAAAGGATATATTTCAGAATCTGGAGGCAGAAATTAAGGGAAACAAAATGAAGATGGAGGCAAGAGTTTCCAGATCTCAGTGAAAGAAGAGGAAACCTCACCTTTTCAGACATCAAAAATCAGCATTGTTCACGCACAGGAGGGCACTTACATTTTGTTTTGTTTTTTTCTTAAGTAGATCTT